>OZ037766.1:32165772-32713272 GCA_964035545.1 Bugula neritina | reverse complement strand
CTTATAACATATTTCTCCTATTTTATTCTCTCCTCTATAATGAGAGAAACAGTAAATATTTGCTAATAAATTATCATTTATAGTTAGGTTTTAGTAACAACATATTTATTGTACTACATATATAAAATATAATCTTCTGTCAGGAATTTTTTTTACAACAGCTAAAAAACACCCATATCTTCTTATTCTATTTTTTAAATTTCATTTTTTAAATATATTACTCTGTTTAACATATTATTCTTTTGAGCTTGAAAATTTCAAAAACATTTTTTTTTTATTTTTAAAATCAAATTAAACAGAAAAAAACATACATTGTTAAAATAATTTAAAAGTTAATAAAGCAAAGATCCAGCTGAATTTAACTTGAATTTTTGCAATTAACTTTGTTTGTCACCAGAAATCTTACAGCTTTATCAAATACATGAAAATCATGATGAAACTTATAGGAAACAATGCTACATTATCACCAACACAAAATGCATGCATGATATTGTAATATTGCGGAATAATAATACCTGCATGTAAACACTATATTATGGTGATAAAATGTTACATACATAGGTTGAAGAGAAGACAACATCTAACATCATATGGTAAAGTATTCAATATAATAGGCTAATATATAAATTATTCGAAACATAAATATATTGCCCACGCATATAAATATTAGATCCTGTAAATTCAAAGAAATTTTGTTAGATTATTTAAAATTAATCAATAAACATTGTTGTTTGCAAAAATGCAAGCAATAAAATAATTTGAAGATTAAATGAGTTTCTAACTCGCAAAATTACACCACATAGAAGAGCCAGACTCTTTTTTTAAAAGCAAATCTACAAATTCTACAAGAGTACAAAGCAGAATATAGGTTTGTTTCTGAAAGCTACAGCTGAGACTGAAACTATCAAAAATGGATAATTTTTACTTAAGTAGAGTTGAGTCTATAATGCATAACCCCTCTAACAGCTTCTAAGGAGCTTGAGTAATCCCCAGGTCCAATTTCACATCTCTCATCTTGTTGGTGGTAGTTTACATTCACACAGCCAGTAGTTATACAAACAGACAGACAAGTCAGCAAGGAAGGATGACTCAGAGGTTGAACAGATAATCCAGGCATCTGGAATCCTGGATGGATCTCAAACTTCTGCCAGATGTCTCTTGTATCTAATAACATGAATCAGGAAAATGGTTATTTTAAAATGTTGGTCTAGGAAAGCATATAGTTGTGAGGTTTTGTGTTAAAGATAATAAAAAGAAATCAGTGACAGTCACAACACAGCAACTAAGTATAAAATTATTTAAACATGGACATGCAATCAGTGTCCAGGTTGTAGTAAAACAGTACTTGTACAAACAGGGAAGTACACTTAATTGCTTTATGCAAGAAAATGGTTAAAAAAACTCTCTCTTTTTTGTAGCATTATGCATGCATGCAGAACACGTATTTCTATCCGTTTACTTTCAATACATAAAAAGAGTTGAGAAGCTAGACATTCTATTTTGCAGATATGAGGTTTTACATTTTGAGTTTTCTTTATCTAGGCAAATGGCAGCTTCTCTTATAAAAAATTGCTTCCATATTGCTCTTAATATTGTATTTGTTTTTCAAGATGATTTTCTAACTAATTAGAAAAAGTAAAAAGTATAAAACTGAGAATTTATGTATTTTATCAATTTACCGGATTTCCTTGGTTCAACTGCAACAGGTTTCATTTCTGAAACTATCGTCCCATGAATAGCCAGAGCACCTGGTTTCATTGTGAACACATCACCTTTTTGTTTACACTCAGCAAAATCTACCAGTTGTTCTTCTTGATAGACTGAGCTCCAGATGTTCAGACAGGAAATAGATCCAACAGCTACTTGTCCTGGATCAAATCTTCCTGTATACAGTGTAGAGTCTTTTAATTTGATAAAATATACAAATAACACAGACCATTTATAGCTAGTATATAAAAGAAAACAAATATACTTGAGAGTAATGCATATTAATAATGCATCCTGTCTTACAAATAGTTGTTTTTCTAAATTAAATTTTGTTTTAAAGTTGAAGTTAAATTAACAACTTCACTGAGAAGTGTACTGAACATTTAGTGATCATGTTATAGTTTATGGCTTCAATAAAATCATTGAAATATTATTGATGACAAAAGTCATTGTTATTAGTAATACATGAGTAAGTAGCATACATATAGTTGAATTTTGAAAAATTTATGCATCAAGTCCATTGCATAAAAATGATTGCATCATAGGATTGCAAAATTCAAAGCTATCTCTAGATTAGCCAAAGCTGTAGTTGATACCTTAAAGTAGGTCATCTAACACAAAGAACTAGGACAGGCCTATACAAAAGCTCCTGATGACTAGATTATTCTGAAACCATGCCAAAAAAATAATCACAAGACAAGCATCCTGAAAGCTTTAGACTTGGTATAAAAGAGAACTCGACGTGAACTGTCCTTTCGACTAAATTGAAATTGGAATAAAATTTATAAGGACATAAACTGAAGACTAGATGTTGGAGCTAAAGTCAAGTGGGTAGGAAATTCTATAAACACAAATATATGCAACAATTAAATTATAAAGAGCTCATCACCAACTAGCTGAAGAGTTTTAACTCATAATGAATAGTTTATAAATATATTGAACTTTGTTTTATAAAAAAATCAATCAATTTAGGCATTCATCAATTCATCCACAAATTAATGTTATATAATATTGTAGTTATATAACAGCCTTTTGACAACCCTGTTGACAATTTCCATCTCTGATCTGCACAGATATAGGTATATGTTGAACTACTATAACTCACCAAACATCTCATCTTGATCACTGAATAAAACAAGTCCAGCACCAACTTGGAGTTTTAAATTTCCAGGTTTATCAAACTGGTTTTTCAAGTTTACAACCCAAACCAAGTCCGGCCAGTTTTCACCAATATTCAACTACAAAATAGGGCAGACAACCCCAAAAGTGTGTTGTTTAGCAATTCATGTTTACAGCATTAATTATATGTTGATGGTTGTAGAGAGAGGCCATGGTGTAGGGGCTAAAACGTTTGCTTAGTAAACATGAGGTCGTGGGTTCGAACCCCAGACAATAAGTTCATTGGTGATGTTAAAAAGAGCATCCAGTCATAATTGCTTCTGTGCCTCATTTAAATAAGTCCTTAGCCCGCTTTAATAAAAACCCTTTCTATCAGGGGTTTCTCACAGGGATAGTGACTATTAAAGTTTTAGATGTTGATGCATGGTTGTGATTTTGTTGAAATCGGTTAGAGTTTGCTTAGAGCTTGTGCTTCTAAGTCACCGGTGGCTATAGTCGAGAATTTCAGATGCAAGTTAGAAATTTTACATAATACTGTAGTTTGAATTTAGTCTATTCTAAGTAGAGGGGGAGAGGAAATTGCAAATTAAGTTTTCAAAATAGTTCATTCATAGCTGATAAACATTAAACATGTTTTATTTGGCAAACTTACGTGACGCTGAATCTGTGTAGATGTTTGCTTTATGACCACACAGCAGAAGTACCATTTGCTCAGGTCAGCAAGAAAGGAACTGTGCCAAGCTCTTCTGTCGGTTAAAATTAAAACCTTTCTCTTTCCCCATTCAATAACCAGCCAGTTGTCATCAGCTAAATTTTATGCAGGGTAAAGTAAGCTTAAACTGCCTTCAATTAGTAACTCATTATTTAAGCAAATATTTTGCTTTGCTTCTACAGGTATACACCTTAGTTCTGCTTCTATATGCTGTGAAGATACTAAATAAGAAAGGTAAACATTGCTGCAAAAAGAGTTAGAGAAAATTGGAACACTTGCAAGCAATAAAAACGCCCTTACATATTTTAATGCAGAGAATTGATACAACAAAGAATGATTTGTTGAAATTTACTAAATTTGTACAAAATTTGGATACAGATATTTATCATTTCTCGATTATAAACCAAAAAGATTAAAACAGGCACCAAGTTTTAATTAGCTTCATCAACAAAGTTTTTGTTAACTTATAAACTGATATATGATCAACATTATGGTAAAACATACAACATGTTTTTTCATAGAATAATTGTAGTTCAATATTTGATAAACGCTACTTAACTAGCTTTAATCAGATATTAAACTGTCCTCAATAAAAAATTTAATGAGTATTACTATTTTATTAGCTATATAAACATTTTTCTAAAAATAGAAAATCGAAAAACGTTTTACCAATGTGACACCTTGTGAGTATAAATTCGAATATTAAAAATAAACATTTAACTGCACCTAATGTAGCAATGCTAAGAATTGCACTTCCTACAGCGTCATTCCAGCTATCAATCCTAGCCCAGAAACAGACGGTGAAGTTGATACCAGGCATAGTGACATTGGCTCCAGCCCAGTTGGTGACATCACGGACTTTATTAGTTAGAATGTAGCTACCTGGCATTTCAATATCTACTAAAATAAACATAAACAAAATATATTTTTAAAAAATTAAATAACTTGAAAACTATTGTTAGTAACAATTTTTCCTACGTTGGATAGTTGCTTTCTTTGCAGTGCAGGTAAAGTACAACATGAAATATGTAAATACCGACACCTTCACATAATGACACCTTCAAAAACTGATACCTTCACAAACTTACACCTTCACATACTGACACCTTCACATACTGATACCTTCACATACTGATACCTTCACATACTGATACCTTCACATACTAATACCTTCACATATTGATACCTCCACATAGAAACCTTATTTGACTTACAGTAAATTAACATGCACAGATAATTCAAATTGAAACTGAAGCAGCTAGCTTTGTAGCTATATACATGGACACAACTTCTAAACTCCATGCACACCGATAAGACCCACTCAGCTCAGTGGGTTTATAGATCAACTACAAGCTATGGGCTTTCAATGGGACTCTTTAAGCTTTTAAGCATTATAAAATTATAACAAAGCAGCAGATTCTACCCACTGTAACAAATGTAGTATACTTCAATATTACAGCACAAAACTTAAAAATTTGTTTTGAATTTTGCTTTTATAAGAACAGATTTAGAAACGCTAAAGGTTAAATAATTGTTGGAAAGAAACTTTTCTTAATGCTGGGATGTTTCCGTTTCACCTACCATATTTTATACCTGCAGTATAAATATTCTATAAATAAAATTATCTAATTATGTAAAAACAGTTTTCGGACGAGTTGTCTTTGAAAGTTTTCACAATCCTTAGTGAGAACGTCTCAAATTTTTAGTCTAAGTTTTCTCATCCAACTGATGTACAGCTTGCAGTGCTTGTCGGGTATTTATATGTACATGTATAGCATGACTAGAAAAAGAACAATAAGAACCTTCCTAAATATACCTGTGCATTTTTCAAGTATGATTACAATCTAACTATTGTGAGGATAACTTAAAAGATGTCTCAGCTTTATAAAGTCCTACAACTTCTTTGAAAAAGCTCTGCTTAGCTTTTCATTATGGAATCTAAGAATGCAATGCAGTATAGCATATTTCAGAGCAAAATTAATAGCTAGGTGAACGCATGCAAAAGTATAGCATTGTTATAAGATGAATTATGATATAGTATAGCCTTATCACTGTGAACAGGAACTGTATCAACATGTTGTAGTGTAGAGAGTGCAGTAGTTGTAGTACCAGATTCTGCTGTCTCCATTACACCAGGTTCTTCAACTATATTGCTCCATGAAGGTTCAAGGCTCCTGGCTTTAATGTAAACACATCTCCTTCAGTTTGACAATCGGCAAAACTTTCTTTTTGAAATTTGTAAGAGTCTGAGTTCCAGATGTTCAGACAGGAAATAGATCCTACCAGCATTTGTGACCAATCAAATGATCCTATATGGTATACAATCAAAAGATGAGGCAAAATAATTTTTCACACATTCATAAAACTAATTAAATAAAGCTGTAATATTTCAACAGTATGCAAAAGTTATAACAAGAAAGTAACTAAATTATTTGCCGACTTTACCAAAAAAGTCAACTTTAGAGGGAAAAAGTTAAAATTCTATCAACCTCTACCTCACCCTGCAGCTGCGAGAATCACTATCTATATATACAACATAATAAGATAGTTTATAGTGAATGCTTTAAGGGCACCATGTAATATATAATGATAGTCAGAAAGTTAGGTTGCTTTGCCCTAGTATACGAGTTCAACCTCAGACTATAAAGTAACAACATACACAATAATGTGGTTTTGTAATGTCAGCTTGAAAAACCTTACAGCTTGTAAGCAAGTTACCTGAGTACAGGAAGAAATATACCAACAATATGCAACCATTATTATATTGTGTGATATTTGTAACTTCTAATGTTGCCTATTGATACTGTGGTTATACTTGCTCTAAGAAGAAAACAGTTTGACTATAATATACATATATATACTCATATATATTATTATATACATACATACATACATACATACATACATACATACATACATACATACATACATACATACATACATACATACATACATACATACATACATATATATATATACATATATATATATATATATATATATATATATATATACTCTGTAATATATCTATATTACAGAGTATATATATATATATATATATATATATACTCTGTAATATATCTATATTACAGAGTATATATATATATATATATATATATATATATATATATATATATATATATATATATATATATATACTCTGTAATATATCTATATTACAGAGTATATATATATATATATATATATATATATATATATATATATATATATATATATATATATATATATATACATATACTCTGTAATATATCTATATTACCAAACATAGAGTCTTGATCACTAAACAGTACATAAGCTACAGATACTGCAGCCTCAGAACTTTCTGGTTTTGCGATTTCTTCCAAGTAGCTTCCATTTTGAACCAATATCGGCCAATCAACAAAAACATTCAGCTGCAAGAAATAAAATTTTTTTTTTATGCATGCAACTAATTTTTGCTTAGCAACTAAGTTTTAAAAAAAATTTTTTTGCACGTATATGTAAGATTCTACGAATAGATTAAAAAATAATAGATATTTTATGGTATAAAATGAATTCTTAAGTAAAATGTAATTGAAAATGAAAATAGTGAAGTGCTAAGGTATACAATTAATTTAGTTATTCAAGTTAAGCAATAAGTTTATAAGAGCAAAATTGAACCAATGAGAAAACATTATAATAAATGTATATGTTTCGAATAAATATGATATGTTATATGACATAATCCTGATACAAATTATATAAAATTAAATTTGATTGTTACCGTCAACATAGTTTGTCTCACAGCTCACCTTGTACTTGTATTTGGAGTTGTCTACTTCCTCAATAGATGTGCAGATGTAGTACCACAGGTTGAGACTTAGGTTAATTTCGTAATTGACATAACGTCTATAAAACTCTACGCCGATTCCATTTTTGCCAAGTTCCAACAGCAGCCAATTGGGAGCATCTAAGCCATGAACAAAATATTAATTACTTTAATCTTAAATAAAAAAACTGCAATGAAAGAAATATTAAACTGATAAGTGGTAGTGATCTGTGGGATTTGTGGTTTTTGACCAATTGAACACCAAAACTATTGTTTTAAAAATGACAAAGAAAATTAATTGAATAATTACACCGTTTAATAAAAACCACAGATAACAGACATGACATATGAAAAGCTAATTTTGGTAACTATTTTGCATGTTATATAACATATGCTACTACAATACTTTCCCTTACTTGGTCTAGCCATGCTTACAACTGCACTTCTCATGGAGCCATACCATTGGTTCACTTTAACCCACAAGCACATAGTAAAATCAATAGATGGCATAAGTATAGTTTTTCCAGCCCAATTCCCAATGTCTCTATCATTGTTAGTAAGAGTATAGAAACTTGGCTTTTCACTGCTAACAGCTAGAAGTATAATTCATGCATTGTATCAGTTCTATTATAATAGCTTTATGATGTCTATTATATTTAACTTTCAGCTCATTTAATTATTTTCAATACAAACCTTGGAAGTTCAACTGCTAGACTAAACATAAAAATAACTTCAGAGGTAATTAATTATAGTCAGCTTTCTATAATTTATTTTCAGAATTGAAAAAAAGTATAGAGTCTTGCTATTCATATTTAGAAATAAATTTAATTGCAAACCTTTCAAGTAAAAAGATTTTTTAGCTAGAAATAAAAAACACAGTTATTTTAATATTTGTAAACCTAATTGTATTGGAACAGCTAATTAATGGCTTACCTAATACAACAATGACCACCACAGCATATAACTAAGTAATTAATGACTTACCTAATATAACAGAGACCACCACAGCAAAGCTGAAAGCAATTTCTTTCAACAGCATCATCATAACGGCACTGTCTCTAATCTTCAACTGAGCTTCTCTTGGTATAGGTCAGTTGTTTATATCTCTAAATTACTTATTGATTGAAAAATGAAACTATTGAAGTTAAAACATCAGAAATGATAATATATTGAAAAATAACTTTAGAATAGAAATAATGTTCATGAAGTGTGGGGAAAGTGGTTGGGGTACGCTAAAACTAGCTATATTAGTTATGTGACTACGATGTCACTGCATAAGGACCTCAGTTTTCTTATATAAGCCTTATTTATAAAGTAGAATGCCAGAAGAAAGTATTCTCTTGTGCAATCAGAAGTTTTTAATTTTCTTGTTTTATCTCAGATATAATTATGTTAGCGTTAAAAATAAAGTTTAAATAATATTCACTCGCGTGGTTTACTTGCACAACCATAAAATCTATTCAGGAAGTTAATGCCAAGGTTTTGATCAAAAAGCAAGTGACTCATAATGATATTCACTTCTTTAAAATAATTTGCAATAAACTTTTCATTTTCTACAAATATAAAATAAATAAATTAAAATAGCGTGCACCTATATAAATCTGAAAAAGTTCAACAGGTGAGCCAAGAATACTGCCCGTTCAGATAATTATTAACATTAATATAGCTATAAACAACTCATTTGCTCAAGCTTTTAATATTCTATGTAGCTTTATTGCCATGTGAAATTCTAAAGTCACCATTAAAAAATTAATTTCGCACATTGTTATTGCACAGGCTGTTGAATGTAATGGGATAATATTATTATGGTGGGGACTGGGGATCGCCTAAATTCAAGGCACTCTAAAGAAATGGCGGGAGTACAGGTACCTTTGCGTACCCCCTCACTTTGACCACTGCGTGCACTGAATACATCTTATTCCACTTCACATGCATTTCAAAAACTTCTTCAGTGCAGTGATGAGTTTGCCTATAATGGGCCCCTATGGTGCTTCACTGCTTAAGCAAGTGTTTTTTAAAACAACCTGGTGGTAGCAGTTGCACCAAACATAATATTATTAGACAAGTGACAACTCTATATTATATATGCCCCTCTTCTCAATAGTTAGTAATTGTAGCTAAGTTCTGAAAGTGTGTTACAAAGCTGCAATCAATTAGACGGACTGATTTGTTTATCAAATTAAATAAAACATTGTTACTGACATATACCTTAAGACTTGTTCATCAATGTTAATTTTGTGTGTGTCCTGATTTCCACACACCAGACATGTGTACTCTAAAAGCAACAGTTTTAACAAAATGCGTTTATTATTGAAATAATCAACTCTATGAAACTAATCCTTATTTATAGTTCCCAAAACCGCTTTTGGCTTAAATGACTTTTTATAATATATTAAGTTTTGCAGCTACAGATAACCTCCGTGATTTGCGTAATAATTTATTTTCCATAGGCTTCAGACGGTAGGCTGTAGGGGCTTTTATATCACAATATTTATACAACTTGTTATTTAATACCAGATGCTGAAAGTGTAAGACTCTAATAACAGCTAGAGCCTCTGCTCATTCTATTCCCATTGCACAATAACTTGTAAAACCCTTTAGGCAGCATCACGAAACTAATTTAGAATGATCTTTTGATTTTACCTTATGAAGGATGAAAACATAACATATACTTGAATATATATCAATTTCATTTTCTGTATTTCTGATTGAAACAGGATGGTGCCATTTGATGGAATATATTGCAATCAGTTTGGAAAATGAGTTTATTTCATCATTGAGTTATATATAAACACTCATCAAAATCTAACCAGGTAAGTGGATGCTAGTGAATGAGAAACTCAAATATCCTGTAAGATAAAATGAATCTCAGAAAGCAATTATCTTGTTTCTCAAGTTTGTAGCTTTGATCTGAAGCAAATCATTATTTATGAGTGTTTCAAGTTTCCTATAAACATTATTTCTTTACAAACTTGGCTTGTTAGAACTTTTACACAATTGGTTCCTAGAGTTGAAAGTAGACTGTGACTTTTCTTTTCACTATTTTCATGTTAGACATTTTGACATGATATATATAGTATTATAGTAGCATGTCACAGTAGTACAGTATGTCACAGTAGTACAGTATGTCACAGTAGTACAGTATGTCACAGTAGTACAGTATGTCACAGTAGTACAGTATGTCACAGTAGTACAGTATGTCACAGTAGTGCAGTGTGTCACAGTAGTGCAGTGTGTCACAGTGTGTCACAGTAGTGCAGTGTGTCACAGTGTGTCACAGTATGTCACACGGTCTTGTATGCGTATGCATGGTGTCTTATTCTACGTGTGATATCTTTACTTTTATGCAAACTTATATACATAAGATGCACCTCTTAACAGCAGCTGTCTTAGCTTACTATAATCAGTTGGCCTTTCAGTGGTCATCATTATATTCAAGTTTGGGCTTTTAGGAACATTAACGAGTATATAAAATTAGTCTACTACCTATTATATGAAATTGTCGATCAGGAATATTTCACACACATTTTTTATATTTTGGATTTTAGATTTGTTTACAATATCAATATCATTGACATAATCTACAATTACATTTAGATGGGAAAATACAAGTTTCAAAATTATTCAAACAAGGGGTATTCAACTTTAATTTCCGCAACAAGTCTTGGTCTAAGAGTTAGCGTAGGGCCACACGACTGGTGACCTGCAGAGAAAGCCCGCCCAGCCAAAACTAGACTGTTGTACCCGGGTTTTCATGTGGGTAACATGCTAAGCGAGAAGTGCAACAAGCACGTGCAAGTTTGATCTAATTGGCTTATTACCAATAGCTAGCCCACTTTTTTAATTTCAATTTGTGTTTTAGTTTACCGAGCTAAATTAAAGCAGTTTCATATAGTTTGCATTTTCGCTTTTATAATATTAACTAGTCACTTTGCTAATGACGTATGTTCAAAAACAAACGTCATTAGGCGAGTAGTAGCTAAAACATCATCCAAAATTATTAGCTTATACAATTCTGTCCTTAAAACACACGCAACGGTTTTCCGAAGATGTGGCCCTACGCTTAGGGAAATAGTAAATAGCAAACGCACAAAATTACTTCAAAAACAAAACTCAAAGCCATAGCTTGTAATTTAACACAGCAGTACAAATTGTATAATGCAACATATTGTGAGATTGTAAAATAATTACCTAATACAATACAGTTATCAAAATCCAATTAAAACAGTAATCAAATTACTTTAATCATCATGGTTTGTAACTATAGAAAACTATATCTAACAATTATATGAACGCTTCAATAAAATTTGCTTATGCCTATAAGTAGCACTTTAACAAAATAGACACTATTGACTATACACATATAAGCATATATAATAGTGGATTTGAAGGAGAAGATGCTGGACTATAATTTAAGCTTGAGGAATGAACACATGCTACTTTAAAAGAAAAAAATGCAATAGATAATTTCAAAACCTTCCCAAAATTAAACATTTTTGAAGAATTATACTTCATAGAAATGTCAGCTTTTATTCTGAAAGTAAATTTAATCCCGAATTATCTGAGAGCGCAAAGCAGAAATTTACTTGCCTCTGAAAGTCACAGCCACGAGAGGTTAGAATATAAAAAACTAAGACAACAATCCGTTCTCTCTTATTTTTAGTTGAGTCTGTAATGTGCACCGCCCCTAACAGCTTCCAAGGAACATGAGCCAACCCCAAATCCAATCTCACATCTCTCATCTTGTTGGTGGTAGTTTACATTCACACAGCCAGTAGTTATACAAACAGACAGACAACTTAGCAAGGAAGGATAACTCAGAGGTTGAACAGATAATCCAAGCATCTGGAATCCTGGAGAGATCTCAAACTTTTGCCAGATGTTTGTCAGATCTAGTAACATATTTCAAAAGATGATTATTCTAAAACCTCAACTTACAGAAAAAGCACACATGCAGTTGTGATTTTGTTTCAGCAATGCAACAACTAAATATAAATTTGACTTGCTATATCAGCAGCTAAGCTTTTTATAGTGAGAGATAGACCAAAAAGAGAGATAAGCTACTTTAAGCATGAAAGTGAAAAACTAGAACTCTTTCCTCACAACATATGTAGTACCTTAGATTACCTATGTTACAGGCACACTCACATGTGGCTATACATTGAAGAATAATATATATGTCTTCTGATATTATCTTGTATGCTTTAAATATAGTTTATTTCACAAGCTTGAAAGTCAGTTGAGCAGTGTTTTAGAAGTGAGAATAAAATGTAGTGAGATTCAGCCAGTTAGACTGAATTGCAAAATAGTTGGATAGGGAGAGAGTTGGACACTCAATTCGTATCAGGCTTTTCCCATTAAGTGATAATGTGCCTTGTATAAATTATGTTTTTCATCAGACTATTTTGCTTGTAGTACCTTTTGAAGATGTGCACTTTCGAAACAATTAAACAAAGAAGGAAGGACAAAGGAGAAAGGTATAAAAAAAATTATATGTGATCTACCTGATTTCCTTGGTTCATCCAAAACAGGTTTTATTTCTGAAGTTATCGTCCCATGAATAGCCAAAGCACATGGTTTCATTGTGAACACATCTCCTTCTTGTTTACAGTCAGCAAAATCTACCAGTTGGTCTTCTTGATAGACTGAGCTCCAGATGTTCAGACAGGAAATAGATCCAACAACTACTTGTCCTGGATCAAATCCTCCTGTTAACATGTACAGTTTGTGAATTTGGTAAAATAAACTAAACATGGCATACATATATGAGTTTAAGTCTATGAATATAAACTGTTTACAGAAACAATTTCACGTTTATCTTATTATCTCCAATATTAACCTGCATCAAACAGAAAGAGTAAATTTCAATCAAGCAAAATACTTTGTGTTTAACAACTAAACTAAATGGTTAATCAAAAGTAATGGGCAGTTCCGATATTACTGACGTTTTTGAACATCTGTTAAAATAAAAACTTACCAAACAACTTATCTTGATCACTAAACAGTACAAGTCCTACAGCATAATCTTGTTTAGACTCTAATGGTTTCTTAACTTTCTTGCTGAGCTTCTTGGCCCAGACCAAATTACCTCTATTTTCCCCAAGACTCAACTATAAAACACGGCATAAAAAATATGAGTACGATAGACTTTAATTACAATTCAAAAGTATATTATGGATCTAGTTGAGTGACACATTCACTGGGTTTACTAACGCTTTATATTTGACAAAAACAGTATATTATGTGGAAAAAATATTTTTACATAATATTGCATGTGTACATGAAAAAATAGACATAAGGTTTCAGAGTTTCAAAACTCAGCGAATTCATTCCAGTAGCTAGTTTGAAAAATGATTTGTATGGTAGAGCTAAGCTTACTGTGTACTGATAGTTTGTCAGAGTTTCTTCAGCTGACACACAGTAGAAGTACCACATGGATAGTTCTGTATCAAATAAGTTGACGGAGCTGTATTTGTTTTTGATTACAAAAACCATGTGCTTCTTTTCTAATTCAAAAGCCAACCAGTTGTCGTTTGCTACAAAAATTATAAGGCTGTGAGAAAAACTATTAATTTATTTTGCCAAAACTGCCCGCACTTTTTATTTTATTTTGACTTTGAGGCAAATAATAATCTAAAAGTTAGTATGTAATAAAAAGTTTTTTTAAAATTGATAGAATAAATCAGTATATATACCTTGAAAGGTATCTGTTTGCATGTGCGTTAAAATTAATGAATAATATTAAATTATGATTTATTACTTTCCACACCTGGCGTAGCCATGCTGAGGATTGTATTTCTTCTCGTCTCATGCCAATCATCAATCTTAGCCCAGAAACAGATGGTGAAGTTGATATCAGGCATAGTGACATTGGCTCCAGCCCAGTTGGTGACATCACGGACTTTATTAGTTAAAATGTAGCTGCCTGGAATTTCTTCATTGTCTGCTACAAAAATGAATTATACCAACAATTTTTTTCATAAAAGTTTGAAGCTTATGTTATATATGCATGCAAAAAGAAAGAATCAGCTCAAAAGTGTCAATTAGTTGGTAATATATATATATATATATATATATATATATATATATATATATATATATATATATATATATATATATATATATATATATATATATTACCAACTAATTGACACTTTTGAGCTGATTCTTTCTTTTTGCATGCATATGATGTAGGCTTCAAAACTTTTATAAAAAAAGTGTTCCATGCCATGGCGGCTATAAATATTATCCTATAATAGATCAAAGTTTAAACAAATTCTACTCTCTAAACCGAAATATGTGTGGTTTTTGACTCATCATAGCACAAATTGTCATGCACATATTTGATATCTGATGCTCCAATTCTCAACATGTTGCAGAATTGTTGCTTTTATTAAGTCAACCTGATGAAACAAACAAATGAATGACTGCAATCGTTCACACCTAAAATAAAGTTATACTTATTTTAAAGCTTTAAATACATTTAGTAAACTTAGTATCATTTCTCTTTTAATGGTTTGATAATTATTCTGGGATGTTTAGATTATTTTGATTACAAAAACCCTGCTTGCTTTAGTCATCAGAAGCCTGCTTTGCTAATTAGAAATATATACATTATGTTGATTACATGTTTCAAATTTATTTATCTTAGAAAGTTTTGTATTAAATAAAGTTTTTTTTTCATGCAAAATTGTTCTTTAATCTTGAAGAACACATTCACTAAATAGCAATTAGTAAATAGCAATTATTAAAAAAAGTGCTACGTTGAAATAGAATTGGTCATTGGCTTAAAGTATAGCTTTCATATCATACACAATTCTCATTATAGTTTATTTCAAGTGATAGCTTATATATACGTACTTGTTTACCAAATCTAGGTTTTCACTATAATTATAAAAAACTTGCCTCTTACTAAATTAAAAACTACTATATGATTACCAACTTATATGCATCTTAAATCTTTGTGACCAATAACAATTTACATATTATGTAGGTGAAAACAGTTTTCTCTTTATTAGTTTGAGATTGATTTAGTTTTGTGTTCTGTACATATTCTTGCATATCACTTTTACTTCATGATAGAACTAGTCACTAATTTATTTTATATGGCTTCAAACAAATTAGAAATAGTACTTTTTCTTATTGCTAAAAAAATTACTATTATAATCGGTTTGGCTTTTCTTCTTTGGAATACTATAGCAACAGTAATGCTCTTTTATTTAAATTAGGATTGCAAAAAACCAAATGATAAAAATAGTTTAATATCTTGTGATGATAATAATTGGCATTATAAATAAATCTCCGCTTAAGTTGAATTAGACAAACTCTAATTGCACAAAAATGCTTTGCAGAAATCTGAGCATAAAGTACATGAGTTTGTGTGCATAAATAATTGCCAACCAGCAATTGAGAAAATAAATTTATTTTAAGTAGTACGTATATTATTTTTACTCTGCTGAAAGTTTATGATAATAGACAATAGCCTACAACTTTAAAAGTCACGTCTTCTCATAAATTATAATTAAGCAATTAAAAGTTTTCATATGTGTGGTATTTTCAAAGAAGGTAGAAACGTTCTAACATAGCGCTGCAAACTATAATAATTTACCAAAGAACCAAAAGACCAAAAGACTGAGCTACAGTTAATTATATCGTATGTTATTTTTTAATAACTCAATTTTCATGAACAAATTTAGTCAAGATATAAATTTATATTCTAGTGTGAATATTTACCTGCAGTGCTGACAGTCACAGCCACACAGAAAGTGATGAGTTTCACCACCCGCATCATTTCCTGTTCTCCACTCAACTCAAACTGACTAACTGGCTATCAGGTGTTTGCATATAATGTATTTGTTATTACATATAAATATTGATCACCGAATTAATCAAGCTAATGAGATATATCACGTGTGTTATAAGAGTATAATATAGTATAGTGATGATATGAAATCTTGGAGTTGTTTCCCTTATGTTTATAACCATAAGATAAGTTGTAATATCGATTAATCTGTTATTGTTATATAGAGACTTTATCAGGATATTTTAGTGTGGAAGTACACCATTGTTATGTTCTTCAACCAAGTTTTTTGCTTTGAAAACTGTAGTAATTATGCAGCTGCTCCTACCTCTATTATATAGTCAGAGAAAGATTATAACCAAAAGATATAATATTCAAATTGTATATAACAACAGCTAGGTTTTGGGCATTTAAAGCCAAATTAACTTGAGTGCCCTGTGCAAAACTTTTAAGGCTATTTAGTGGTTATTAAATTCAAAAACTTCAAGTCAAAGGTTTTTTTTGTTTATTACTTGAACATAATCAATTTGTTTAGCTTAATACTTTGTCATTTAGTCAAACATGACTTTAAAGGCATGTCTAGCTGTTCTACTCTGCACTGGCTCAGCAATGGTTTGACTCCAAAGTCTAGTATTAACCTGTGTGTGGTAACTTCACGTATAGATGAAATCAAATGCAGAGTATGCACCTGGTACTCTTGTCTTTACTTAGTAAAACGTATTGAATTTTAAACAGAATAAACTATTCAGGTTTAATTTTATTGCAACAATATTTATTTAAATATATTATAGTCAAGAAATTTATGTAATGAACATTTCACAACAGAAAGAAAGGCATGCATTATGTTTGGGTTTCAAATTTTCTTGAAAAATGTATCGCTCAGTTTGGCATACTATCACTTTTAGAATAGAGAAAGGTTAACAATATATTTTTTCTCAACATTCCACATTTAGATTTAAATTAAACATAAAAAACAAATATATAATATTTTGTTGAAAAATAATGTAAGAGTTAATGAAGCAAACCCTCAACTATTAACCTTTAATTTCTGTATTGAACTCTGGCCTTCACAAGTAAATTCAACCCCTTAATGAGCAGCAAATACATGCAACTAGCTATATATAGGAACCAATGCTAGAAACAGAAGACCCAAAGACATCAAGGAGTATAATATAATATATCTATGTTAATATAGCTTATCTGGAAGTCAAAGCTAAAAGCTGAAACAATAAACAACTTTTTTATTTTAAATTGATTCTATAATGTGTAACCCCTTTAGCAGCTTCCAAAGAGCTTGAGCAGTACCTAGGTCCAGTCTCACATCTCTCATCTTGTTGATGGTAGTTTACATTCACACAACCAGTAGTTATACAAACAGACAGACAACTTAGCAAGGAAGGATAACTCAAAGGTTGAACAGATAATCCAGGCATCTGGAATCCTGGATGGATCTCAAATTTCTGCCAGATGTTTGTCAGATCTAGTAACATAAATCAGGAAGATGGTTATTTTAAAATGGTAGTCTAGGAAAGCATAATGCATAGTTGTGAGGTTTTGTGTTGAAAATAAAAGGAATGGATTAGTGACAGTCGCAAAACAACACTCAATATAATCCAAACAGTTTAAACATTGTGTAAAGGCGTATTATTATAGTAAGAAGTTACTATCTCGACAAAATGTCATGCATAAATAAAGTAATGTGATTCAAATGATTGTCACAGCTTCATCAAACAAAAACAAAGGTTTTCTCAGCATCAAAGCTAGCACAGCAAGAGATGTAGCAGATGTGTCTAATTATACAGTTAAGAAGTTGACACTAATTCTGTTTTTATGTTATTATATAGCAAAATCTTTTATAATATTTTTAACTCAGGCATTTTAAATATTTTGTTTTTACTAATATAAATATAGTTTTATTTTGCATGTTTCATTGTTTCAGGAAGAGGGGCAAGCTGGTCTGCATTCTATAGCTTTCGATTTTATTGGACAGAACTTTTAGGACAAACAATCTGTTCTTTAGATTTCTATTCACTTTTAACGTGAAAAGCCAAAACAAAAAAGCAAGTGTGTTAGCAATTCACCCGATTTCCTTGCTTCACCCAAAACAGGTTTTACTTCTGAAGTTATCGTCCCATGAATAGCCAGAGTACCTGGTTTCATTGTGAACACATCACCTTCTTGTTCACAGCCAGCAAAACCTAATAGTTGTTCTTCTTGATAGACTGAGCTCCAGATGTTCAGACAGGAAATAGATCCAACAGCTACTTGGTGTGAATGAAATCCTCCTGTAAACAGAGAACATGGTTTTAAATTTCATAAAAATATATGCAAAACGTGACAGTCATGTAAGTGTTGAATATATACAGAAATAATTTTATGATTGCGCCTTCTATTTTTGTTCTCTGACATTTACTTGGAGGAAAACAATAATCAAGTAAAGCACGCATTATGTGTTGAAAGTTTAGAGTGTTGATTGTTAATGACTACCAGCAACTCTTACAACTCAACTCAAGCAAAATAGTAACTATTGTTGCAACAAAGAATTATTTAGTATTATATGTAGCTAACAAAAAACTATATATTACAGGCTGCTTTGACTGAGTTAATAGTTTGGGGTTTCACTCATTAGCACAGTTGAGTAGCTAGGTGGGCACTGGGTTTACTGACTATGCACTGTTTATAGCTGCATGTTCTAAACATATATAAGCAGTCAATACAGGAAGAAATATAATCTTTCACATTTCTTATGACGATTCAGCTACAACTGTATTCAGTATGTTAAAAGTCTTAAAAGTTTTGCTGTAAATTCATCTCTTTAAGCATCTGCAGAGATATGTATTGAAATAAAAATTTACCAAACAACTCATCTTGATCACTCAGCAATACAAGTCCAACAGCATAGAATTGTTTGAATTGTGATGGCTTCTCAAAGGAGTTGCTGGAGTTATTAATCCAAAGAAATTCACTCCTACTTTCTGCAATATTCAACTACAAAACAATTAGGGTTTTAAGACTGAGTACATTTATTACAGTAGTTTGAGAAGTGATTTGTAGTAGAGTAAAGCTTACCGTGTACTGATAGTCTGTCAGAGTCTCCTCAGCTGACACACAGTAGAAGTACCACTTATTCAGTTCTGTCTCAAAATTAAAAACAGACCTGAGATAGCCTCTGTTTACTAAAGTTACCCCACTCTTCTCCAATTCCAACACCAACCAATTGTCATTTACTAAAAATTATATTGTACTAAAAACAATTTAGTTCGCCACAATTGCACACACTTCAATCAATTTAATATAAAATTTGATGCAAATAAGACTTTCAAAATTTGTAATAAAAAATAGTTTTTATGATTCATAAAATAAATCAATATGTAGGCTACCTGGGAGTATTGTGTTGTTTTTTCAAATAACACACACCTGACGTAGCCATGCTAAGAATTGTACTTTTTATTGTCTCATGCCAACTATCAATCTTAGCCCAGAAACAGATGGTGAAGTTGATACCAGGCATAGTGACATTGGCTCCAGCCCAGTTGGTGACATCACGAACTGTATTAGTTAGAATGTAGCTACCTGGCATTTCAATATCTGCTAAAATAGACAAACGCAGAAAAGGCTCAAAGAATCTGAAATGACTTGAAAATATTATTTTAATACAATTATTTATTAAGCTAAAGAATTAATAGTTTTTTCAAGCAAGGAGAGTAAGTACAATATGCAAGGCATATGTAAGATGTGTACGTTATATTTATAGAATGCATATAAAAGAGTGGAACTAAAGAGTAGAATGAGATTGTTTGTGGTAGCTAGTGAGTTAACGAAAGACATTTTTTACCCAGAAGTCAAAACTATGAAGTACAACCAGTCTGACACCGAAGCTTTACCATGCTGAAAATTTAACCTGCTGAAACTTTAACCTGCTGCTACCCTAATATACTGATATTGTCATATGCTGGTGACACTTTTATATACTGTTACCTCCACGTGCTGACACCTTCACATATACACTGAATCAGCCTATAGAAGACCGGGAACATGTTTTTACAAAATAACCTTAAAGCAAAGCTGTTAAAAAATGATCACCAACTTTTGTACCATATACAAGACAAACAGATTAGACTCAAGGAGTTTCTACAGTGCTGTTTGTAGATGACCTAGTTTTGTTCGACAAGAAATCAAACACCATGGAGCAAAGACTAGAGTTATTGAAGGAAGAGAGGATTTTAAACTGACCAGAGGAAAAACTTAACCCAACTCGTAACACAACCAAATTGAGAATAAAAATGTGTCATGCTGACCTCACACAAACCACATCAGTTAAATACTTTGGGGCTATAATCCATTAAGATGGAGGATGCAACGAAAAAGTGAGGAAAATAGGAAGAGCATGTGACAGGCGGAGAAAATTAGCTGTTGTGTGACTATGGTTTCAAGAACTTAAAATTGCCTATATAAAAGTGTGCATTTCACTCGCTAGGTTGTATATGGCAATGAAATATGGCTACTGACACAGCATCTATAAAGATAGAATTAGTTCAAAAGTTTTCAGAGATATTGTCTAAGCACCACAAGTTTTTTTAGCTTTTTAATTGTTTTAGAATGAAAAGTCATGACAAAAAAGCAAGTCCAACAAGTATATTAGAGTATTATAGTATTAGTGATTCACCTGATTTCCTTGTTTCGTCCAAAACAGGTTTTAATTCTGAAGTTATTGTCCCATGAATAGCCAGAGCGCCTGGTTTCATTGTGAACACATCACCTTCTTGTTTACAGTCAGCAAAATCTACCAGTTGGTCTTCTTGATAGACTGAGCTCCAGATGTTCAGACAGGAAATAGATCCGACAGCTACTTGTCCTGAGGTAAATCCTCCTGTAAATGCAGTGTAAAGTTTTGGACTTTCAGAAAATATATGCAAGTCAAGACAGAAATCAATGTAAACTATCTCTAAGGCAATCATTTCATTACTATCTTTCATTCTTGACCTTTGAATCTTGCAGAGAGAGAGAGAGAGAGAGAGAGAGAGAGAGAGAGAGAGAGAGAGAGAGAGAGAGAGAGAGAGAGAGAGAGAGAGAGAGAGAGAGAGAGAGAGAGAGAGAGAGAGAGAGAGAGAGAGAGAGAGAGAGAGAGAGAGAGAGAGAGAGAGAGAGAGAGAGAGAGAGAGAGAGAGAGAGAGAGAGAGAGAGGGAGGGAGGGAGGGGGAGAGGGAGGGAGGGAGGGAGGGAAGGGAGGGAGGGAGGGAAGGGAGGGAGGGAGGGAGTGGACAAAGTTATGTAAAGTATACATAATATGTGCTGAGAAAGAAGATTATTAAACATGGATGGCAACCATGCAGCAACTCTTATATAACTGAACTCTAAGGGAAAGGTAACTATTGTTGTAACAATGAACTTCTCAGTATTATAGCTAACAAAAAACTATATGCTACAGCCAGCAAGATGCTTTGATTGAGTTAACAGTTTGGAGGTTTATGTAGCCTGCTATTGGGGTTTAGCAGCTGCAGCTATGCTATTTTTAGCTATTCTAAATATATTTAAGCAGTCAATACAACAATAAATATAATAAGCTTTGACATCGCAAAACCTTCATTTCTAATGGCGGCGCATGTACAACTGTACTCAGTGTTTCTAAAAGTGTGCGATATACCACCTGACTTTACAGTTATATGTTCCTTTTGCTAACTTGAAGTCACTGTATGCCTTTTCAATACGTGAAACTTCAAACAGTTAGCATCACACTATAATATTTTTAATTATTTCCAGAACAAACTTGCTGTAAGTGATGTCACTGGAAGTTTTCTTCTTCATATGTATCAGAGTATTATAGCCATTCAAAAGTTTTTGGAAACTTTCCATGTAAACAGTAAAGTTTTGTTTTATATAAATTGTCTCTTTAAATAATATTTGAAGAGATATGTGTTGAAGCAAAACCTTACCAAACAAATCATCTTGCTCACTCAGCAATACAAGTCCCACAGCATAGGATTGTTTGGAACTTAATGACTTCTCAAAGGATTTGCTGAATTTATCAATCCAGAAGAAATTAGTACTACTTCTCGCAATATTTAACTAAAAAACAGACAATAAAAGATTTAATACTGCATGAGTGTAGTAGTTTGAGAAGTGACTTGTGGTAGAGTAAAGCTTACCGTGTACTGGTAGTCTGTCAGAGTTTCTTCAGCTGAAACACAGTAGAAGTACCACTTACTCAGTTCTGTCTCAAAATTATAAACTGACCTGAGAGAGCCTCTGTGTACTAAAGTTACCCCACTCTTCTCCAATTCAAACACCAACCAATTGTTATTTGCTAAAAATTATATTGTGCTAAAACAATTCATTTTAGCTCACCTAACTAATTAAATATACAATTTGACGCAAATAAGATTTACAAAAGAAATAGTCTTTGTGATTCATAAAATCAATCAATATATGTAGGCTATAATATACCTGAAAGTATCGTGTTGTTTTTTTTTAATATTTTGAACTTAATTATTGAATATCAGAAGTCCCTATCTTTATATTATTTCGTTATTAGAGTATACATAAATAAATATTATAAGTTAGTCTTTCCCACACCTGACGTAGCCATGCTAAGAACTCCACTTCTTTTCATCTCATCCCAACTATAAATCTTAGCCCAGAAACAGACGGTGAAGTTGATACCAGGCATAGTGACATTGGCTCCAGCCCAGTTGGTGACATCACGAACTGTATTAGTTAGAATGTAGCTGCCTGGCATTTCTATATCTACTAAAATAAACAAAAGCAGAGAAAACTCAGAGAATCTGATATAACTTGGTAAACATTGTTTTAATACAATTATTCATTATGCTAAATAGTTTTTCCATCATTCATGCAAGAAGAGTGCAGGGTATGCGTACAATATGTATAATTAGATGCATACATTATATCTGTAGGATGTGTATAAAAATGTCAAACTCAAAGTAGATTGAGCGCTCCAAGATTGTTTGCGGTAGCTAGTAAGTTAATGAATGATACTTTTTACACAGAAGTCAAAGCTATAAAATACAACCAGGCTAATACCGCAACCTACTGAAGGTTTACTATGCTGAAAATTTAACCTGCTGAAACTTCAACCTGCTGCTACCCTAATATACTGATATTGTCATATGCTGGTGTCACTTTTATATACTGTTACCTCCTCGTGCTGACACCTTCACATACACTGAATCAGACTATATAAGAGATCTAGAACATGTTTTTGCAAAGCAACCTTAGAGCTAAATTGTTACTAAATGATCCTTAACATTTATATCACATACAAGACAAACAGATTAGACTCAAGGAGTATCTGATGCACATTGCAGATGATGTAGTTTTGTTCGACAGGAGATCGGACACCATGGAGCAAAAACTGGAGATATTAAAGGAAGAGAGGATTTTAAACTAAACAAAGGAAAAACTTAACTCAAGTATAAGCAACACAGTCAATTTAAGAAAAAAATGCTTACCTCCCACAAACCACACAATTTAAACACCTTGAGGCAATAATCCACCAAGATGAAGGACGAAAAGCAAATTAAAGTGAGGAAAATTAGGAAAAGCATGTGAAAGGTGAGGAAAGGTAGCTGTTGTGTGACTATAACGCTTTCAAGAGCTTAATATTGCTGATACAATAAGTGCGCATTTTACTGGCATTGCTGTATGTACGGCAATGAATTATGGTCACTGCATCTAGAAGATTGAATTAGTTTCACAGTTTCTAGGATATTTTCTAAGCAACATTTGTATTTTTTGGCTTTTTAATTTCTTTTAAAATAAAAAGTCAAGTACAGCAAATATATTCCAATATTGCATCATTTTTACCTGATTGCCTTGGTTCATCTGCAACAGGTTTTATTTCTGAAGTTATCGTCCCATGAATAGCCAGAGCACCTGGTTTCATTGTGAACACATCACCTTCTTGTTTACAGTCAGCAAAATCTACCAGTTGGTCTTCTTGATAGACTGAGCTCCAGATGTTCAGACAGGAAATAGATCCAACAGCTACTTGGTCTGTCTCAAATCCTCCTGTATAAAACAGAGTACATGCAGGCTAGGTTTCAAATTTCATAAAATAATATGCAAAACAAGACAGACATAAGTTGCAGAAATAATTTCAAGTCTGTTCTTTATTTTTATTATCTGAAACTCACTTATATAGAGCAAACAGAACGAGTAAACAAAAATCAACTAGAATGCATGTGTGTTGAGAGAATAGCATTTTAGATGTTGGCCATAAGCAATTCTTATAACAGTAAAATATAGTAGCCATTCTACTCAGCATTTCTTAAGGCAATAATTAACTATAACTGAGCTCCTGATTCTACAGTTATACTGCTTTTGTCAGCTATAGGAGTCGCTGTGACTTTGCAAAATGCATAAGAATAAAATTAAGTTTTTAATTTATCCTGGAAAACAGTTATTTTATAATGTCATTTTATTGGAAGCTTTACACCTTGCATGCGTTTGAGTGCATTATAGCCAGTTGAAAGCTTTTGGTAGATTTAAAAAAAAAGAATTTTGTCTTGTAAATTAATCTCTAGTGGAAATATCTGTAGATATACCTGTTGAAAAACAAACTCACCAAACAACTCATCTTGTTCACTGAGCAGCACTAGTCCCACAGCGTAGCATTGTTGGGAACTTAATACATTTTTATCAAAAATTTTGCTAAAGCTCTGAACCCAGTTCCAATTAGCCCAATTTTCACCAATGTTTACCTACAAAACCAGGCACACAACCACAAGAATAATATACTTTAATTGAAAATAAAAAATGTTATAAATAGGTGCTTAAGGCATTAACTGGTTTTACTTAAGTTTTGCATTTTATCAAATTATTAACATATAAATGCTATTTTAACGCAATGAAATACAGCAAAAAGTAAACCCAATGTTTAGGGATTTAGGGCTGAGTGAAGTAGTTTGAGAAGTGATTTGTACTAGAGCTCTAGTTATAGAGTAAAGCTTACCGTAAACTGGTAGTCTGCCAGAGTTTCCTCAGCTGACACACAGTAGAAGTACCACTTACTCAGTTCTGTCTCAAAATTATATTCAGAGCGGTGGTGGCTTTTGATTACAACAGCTACTTCATTTCTTCCCAATTCAAAGATCAACCAGTTCAGATTTGCTAGAAATTATATTGTAATAAAATATACACTTTATTTTAGAGTGTCAAAATTGTATGCAATATAACTTCTCCTACATTTAATTTAATGCAAATCAGACTCTTAAAACCAGTGATAAAAAAATTTATTATACCTGCAAACAATAAACCATTATTATATACTTTGAAGTATTATGTACTTTTGTGCAAATATTACACATAAATACTTAATTGCAATAATTAGTGATTGATACATTAATTTAATTTAAAGTCATCCTTTTTCACACCTGATGTAGCCACGCTGAGAATTGTACTTCTTCTTGTCTCATGCCAACTATCAATCTTAACCCAGGAACAGATGGTGAAGTTGATACCAGGCATAGTGACATTGGCTCCAGCCCAGTTGGTGACATCACGAACTTTATTAGTTAGAATGTATCTACCTGGCATTTCAATATCTACTATAACAAAAACAAATGTTGTTCAGAAAAATAGAGAAACTTGAAAAATATTGTTTTAAAACAATTTTGTATTATGCTAAATAGTTTTCCTATCAGTCATGCAAGGAAAGTACAATATGCAGGTTATGTGTGAGATCTGTATAAATGAGCAGTAGTCTAAAGTAAGACTGCTGATACCTTTACGCATTGATACCTTCCCATGCTGACACTTTCCCATACTGATACCTTCACATACTGATACCTTCACATACTGACACCTTTATATACTGATACCTTCCCATACTGACACCTTCACATAATGACACCTTCACATATATACTGATACCTTCACATACTGATACCTTCACATACTGACACCTTCACATGCTGACACCTTCACATACTGATACCTTCACATTAAAAGACCTTCACACACTGACACCTCCACAAACATTACCATACAAGGTACCTTGAATACATATTTGCAGAAAATATACTCAAACCCAAAAATTGTTACAAAAGGACCGCTATATAACTGTCATATTATGTAACACAAGATAGTAAAACATAATATTAGGCTCATGTAGTTTCTACATCTAATCTGAGATTCTCTAGGTTTATAGTATTGCGAAGTTGCTACATTGAATAGTATATGACCATGTATTTTAGAAAGATTCAGAGGAGGACATAAAGAGTATTGGCAACCTCTGAGTTGAAAGTAAGAGAAACAGAGTAAGACCAAAGTATTGGTGGATGGATATGAGAAGTCTAAGATGAAAGCATGGAAATTGAATAGCAAAGACACAAGCAATAAAGTTAGATGGAAATCACTAATTAATTAGGCTGTGCAGAATTACGTTACCTAGAGGCTAAATCGGAAACCGTAAGACATGGTGATAAACGGGAGAAAGTTAATTAACTGAAAAAGTAATTTAGATAATGCAAAGAAAACTCATGAAAAGAAAGATAGTTCTTAACTTAATTATAGACTTCTTGTGTTTTATAGATAGATATCAAGAACTGAGAAACGATGAAGCATTGATATTATGCAATATTCTTTAGTATTGTACTTCATTAAAAAAATTACACATTGAATAATAAACATTATTTACCTATCCAAAACATTAACAGATCAAATATGCATGCATGCTATCAAAATTAACTTACTGAACTTTATATTAGGTAATTTATTTTTTGAGAGCTGACAAATAAATAAAAAATCAATATGAAACAGCAAATAGAAAAGAGCAAGTAGAAAGTGAAAAAACTGCAAGAATGATGGTGCCATCATTTAAACAATTTAGAACTTACTAAACCCTAAAGTTCTTTTCATAAACTTCAGTGGAGATTCTTATAAATAAATCTAAAGATACTATACAGTTTAGTTGCAGATATATTAATAGCAGATTCAAGCTTATATAGCATTGTTAAGATGAAGTATACTATAGTAACCTTACCACTGTGAGCAGGAACTGTATCAACATGTTGTATTGTAGAGAGTGCGGTAGTTGCGGTAGCAGGTACAGTAACTGTAGTACCAGATTCTGCTGTCTCCATTACACCAGGTTCTTCAACTATTGATCCGTGAGGGTTCAAGGCTCCTGGCTTTAATGTAAACACATCTCCTTCTGTTTGACAATCGGCAAAACTTTCTTTTTGAAATTTGTTGAAACCGGAGTCCCAGATGTTCAAACAGGAAATGGATCCTACCGTCATTTGTGCCGCCTCAAATGATCCTAGCACAATCAAAATATAAAGTAAATCTGTATAAAATAATAAATTGAATATTTTACTATTTTATTGTCATATTGATAGAAACACAAACATCATGGAACTTAAAATGGAGAAACCTTCACTCTTTGAGACCAGAGAGATCTCTCTTAGTTAAAAGAACAAAATATGATTTTTTTTCTCAAAAAGGTTTGAATTTCAAGTGCAACAGATGATATTTTTATTTGTTGAAGCACCATATAATATTATGTTAGTCAGCAAGTTGAGTAGGCTAAGTTGTCCAATTAGTAGATAAGTTGAATCTCAGACTATAAAGTAACACAATAATATAGTTTTGTGGCTTTCAGCTCATAGCAACCAGGGAAACTTTTCCATGAGCAGTATACACGCATATGTAGACACCACCAATATAGTGCCTAGTGACTCGTAAAAAATTCATTTACAAAAAAAAGGCAGATTGACTGAGTAGAAGGGAATAAATACCAATACCAACAAAATGCAAACATCATATTTTGAGATTTTTGTAAATTCTAAATTGCTGCCATATATTGATATTGGGGTTACTTGCTCTCGGCCTCTAGGGAGAACCCTGTTTAAATACGCGTACTATAATATATTATTATATATTATTCTATCTGATTATATATGTTTATATATCATTATATTGTAGTATTAATCAAATTACCAAACAAAGAGTCTTGATCACTGAAAAGTACCAGGCCAGTGGAAGCTGTAGCCTCAGAACTTCCTGCAGGTTTTAAAAACTCTTCCATGTAGCCTCCATTTTGAACCAAAGTAGGCCAATTGGTAAACACATACAGCTACAGAATTGTAACTTCTGAAGTTGAGAATTGTTAAATTTAATAAAGTTAGAATGTAGGAGTGTAAAACAAGAAAAAAAATAATGTAAATGCTATGATTTAATACGGTTTAGACATTATAGTTTTACTACCAAAGTTGCAAATTATTATACAGTTATGAAATATGAATAATCGATAGCAGCAGAATCCAATTGAAGAAAAAACCTTTTCGATAACTTCTGCATAACTAAAGATTGCCAACATTATAATAGATGTAGACTTTTACATAAAGTTGCCAACCAGTCTTTTTGATTTTTCAGCAATTATAACAACAGTTTTAAACATAAGTATTGAGGTAAATCAAAGTTGCAATGTAATCATAATTAAAAACCACTAATCAACACAACAACATGGTATATTATACTTTGAAAGTTCCACTGTATATTATGCTACACTGCATTGTTTATCATTTGCTATAATTATTAATTGGCAATTCTTTAACCCTTTAATTAAAGTTAAACTTACTTTCAACAAATTATAGTTGCTTTTGGCTTTATTTATTTTCTTTAGCTCAATTTTATTCAAAATTTTAAATTGACACTCACAAAGTGCACAAGGGAAGTTACTGCGGTGTGTTGTAATCAACCAGCTTGATGGGCTCAGGCAAGCATTATTGTTGTGTATTTCAAACTGGTTTACATTCTATCTTATTCACAAGAGAACATAATCAGTAAAAGGAAGTCAATTATAGTTTTGATTTCTACTATATGATTACGTATATACTTGTTAACACAGCTCACCCTGTACTTGTATTTGTAGTTGTCTACCTCCTCAATAGATGTGCAGATATAATACCACAGGTTAAGGCTAAGGTCAGCTTCGTAATTGAATAGACGACTCTGAAACTGTAAGTTGACTACATGTTTGCCAAGTTGCAGCACCAGCCAATCAGAATCGACTAAATCAAAAACAAAACAGTTAGTATTATTTGAAGTGAAAGATTGATGGCTGATGCCATTAAATGAATTGAAAGACCTGCAACAAAAACAAAATGTAAAAGTAATGCTGCATTAAAGTTTGTGAGCACATGAATTGACTGAAAATTTTTTAGCAAAATATCACAAGCAAACAAATAGATCATAGTTATAAAAGTATAACAACAAAGTAATGCTCTTTTGAATCAAAAATTTTTTATTTTGTAAAACAGATTTTTGATTAGTATAATGTAATATATATAGCTATAATATATTCCTTACTTGGTCTAGCCATGCTTACAACTGAACTTTTCATGGAGCCATACCATTGGTTCACTTTAACCCACAAGCACATAGTAAAATCAACAGATGGCATAAGTATAGTTTCTCCAGCCCAATTCTTAACATCTCTGTCATTATTAGTTAGAGTATAGAAACTTGGCTTTCCACTGCTAACAGCTATAGAAGTATAATTCATGCATTGTATCAATTCTATTAATAGCTTTATAATGTCGATCTATTATTTAACTTTCAGTGTAGCTACCTGGTATTTCAATATCTACTAAATTAAAAAACCGCTAAAAAGCTCTGAAAAATCTAAATAAACTTGAAAAATATTGTTTTAATGCAATTATTCATTAAGCTAAATAGCTTTTCCATCAGTCATATACAAAGACAGTGCAATAGGCAGGGCATGTATAAGACGCGTTTATTATATTTATAGGATGCATATATAAGGAGAGTAGAACTAGAGGATAGAGTGATATTGTTTGTGCATGAAGTATAGCTAGTAAGTTAATGAATGATGTTTCTTATTCTAAAGTCACAGCTGTATGGAGTACAAACATGCTGATATTTGCATTAATTTACTGCAGGATACTTAAACTTGCTGATAACCTAATATATGCTGATACTTCCACATACTGATACTTCCATATACTGATACTTTCACATACTGACACCTTCATATACTGATACTTTTACATACTGATACCTTTATATATACTGATACCTCCACATACTGACTCCGAATTCACATATACTAGCTGACACCTGCACATACTGATACCTTCACATACTGATACCTTCACATACTGATACCTTCACATACTGATACCTTCACATATATACTGATACCTTCACATGCTGACACCTTCACATACTGACACCTTCACATATATACTGATACCTTCACATACTGATACCTTTATATACTGACACTTTCACATACATTGAATCAAAATACAGGATACCTAGACAATATTTTTGCCTATTAAACTTAGAGCTAAACTGTTACTATAAATGACCACTATAATTATATAACTGTTGTATTATAACGCAGGACCTAAAGTAAAACTGTTAGGCTCAAAGAGTTTGTGGTGTTAAATATTATAAGCTAACAGTTATTAGTGAAACACTCTAGCTTTACCTATTAAAAAGTGTTAACATGTTGAACAATATTTACCTATCAAATATCACCCATAATTCTCAGAAGTGTTTACAATTTTGAGCAACCAACTGAACTTGATAAAAATGTTGTTAATAGTTATAGGCATAACATAATTGACAAATACATAAATTATGAAGTAGAAAATCGAAAAATGTAAGTAGCAACTAAGAAAATATGCAAATATGCTGGTGAGGTTGTTTACCAGATCTCAAGTTTGCTAAACTTTAAAAATTCTCTTAGAAAGTTCAGTAGAATCTTTCATTCAGAAATCCAAAGTTATACAGCACAATTTAGTTACAGCTATAGGTTGTTAGGCGATTAGACATATGCAAGAGTATAGCATTCTTATAGGATGAATTATGATACAGTAGCCTTACCACTATGAACAGGAACTGTATCAGCTTGTTGTACTGTAGAGAGTGCAGTAGTTGTAGTAGCAGGCACAGTAACTTTATCACCAGATTCTGTTGTCTCCGTTACACCAGGTTCTTCAACTATTGATCCATGAAGGTTCAAGGCTCCAGGGTTTAATGTAAACACATCTCCTTCAGTTTGACAATCGGCAAAACTTTCTTTTTTCAGTTTGTAGGAGTCTGAGTTCCAGATGTTCAAACAGGAAATGGATCCTACCGTCATTTGCTCCGCATCAAAAGATCCTAGTACAATCAAAAGATGAAGCAAATAATTGACTGCATCCTTCAAGGTGTTTGACATATTCATAAACTAATTAAAAAACTGTAATATTTCAACAGTAAACAAAAGTTACAAAAATACAAGTAAACCATTTGCAGCCTTTACCACGAAAGCCAACTCTAAAGGGGAAAAGTTGAAAAGCAGGACTGATTTGACTGCAAGAATCACCTTCTATATACAACATATGTAATAGTTTTTATCAGTGAATGTTTTAGGTGCACCATCTAATGTTAGCCAGCAAGTTAGGTAGGTTTGCCCCAAGTAAATATGAGCCTAACCTCAGACTATAAAGTTGCAAAGTAACAAATAAAGGGCCTTACAGCTTACTGACAGATCGACTGGATAGAAGGGAATATACCAACACCAACAATATGCAACCAGTATGATATTTTGAGATATTAATTTGTAACGCCTAATGTTGTACATTATTGATATTGTGGTTACTTGCTCTCTAGGGAGAACCTTATTAGACTACACATATACTATATCATTATATTATAGTATTAATTAAATTACCAAACATAGAGTCTTGATCACTGAAGAGTACCAGGCCAGTGGAAGCTGCAGCCTCAGAATTTCCTGCAGGTTTTGAAAACTCTTCTGCGTAGCTTCCATTTTGAACCAAATTAGGCCAATCGGTAAACATATTCAGCTACAGAATTGTAACTTCTGAGTTTAGAAATCGTTAGTTTTAAAAAATTTAAAAAGTCTGAGTGTAAAAAAACTAAAAAAATTGTAACTACTATGATTTAATGTAGTTTAGACAAAATTTTACCACCAACGTTACAAAATATACTGCAGTTATAATGAAACTTATAGGCACTGGACATTGCTTGTTAACACAGCTCACCTTGTACTTGTATTTGTAGTTGTCTTTTCTCTCAATAGATATGCAGATATAATACCACAGGTTGAGACTTAGGTTAATTTCGTAAATGAGAGAACGCCACTGAAACTCTAAGCGGATAGCATTTTTGCCAAGTCGTAACAGCAGCCAATCAGGAGCATCTATTTTAAAAAAAAACAACTGTATTAACTGGATATATAGCTGAGACTGTTATAGGTGAATTGAAAATGAATAAAAACCTAAAGTGATGGTGTTGAAGTTTGCAAACAAATTAAATGGCTATAATATTTTTTGCAAAATTGAGGGTAAACAAGATTACATTTGTGAAAAAAGTTAAAACAAGATTACGTTCTTTCACGCGCACACACATGCACACACACACACATTATATATATTACTTTCCCTTACTTGGTCTAGCCATGCTTACAACTGAACTTTTCATGGAGCCATACCATTGGTTCACTTTAACCCACAAGCACATAGTAAAATCAACAGATGGCATAAGTATAGTTTCTCCAGCCCAATTCTTAACATCTCTGTCATTATTAGTTAGAGTATAGGAGCTTGGCTTTCCACTGCTAACAGCTAGAAGTATAATTCATACATTGTACCAGTTCTATTAATAGCTTCATGATGTCTAACTCTCAGCTAATTTATATTTACTTGCATTACAAACTCAGGAAATTCAACTCCTAAACATAAAAATAGTTTTAGCTAGTTGAAGTATAGTCAGCAATCTCTATTTGCTTTTGGAACTTGAGTAAAAAAGAGTATTATATCCTAGTCTTGTTATTCTAATACTTTAAAAATAAATAAATTATTGGTGCAATTTTTTCTTTCAAAAACAAATTTGTGCTGAAAATAAAGTAAAATAAAATATACATGTATAATTGCGCTTTCTGAGTAGCTTCTCTGAGCAAGTTATAGTGACTCACCTAATAGAACAGTGACCACCACAGCTAAGCTGAAAGCAATTTCTTTCAACAGCATCATCAGGCTGTCTTTAATCTTCAACTGAACTTCTATTGATAACTCAGTTGTTCATATCTCTAAATTACTTATTGATTGGAAAATCAAACTATTGAAGTTATTAAGGTATCAGAAGTGACATGACCTTGAAAAGTAACTTTAGAAAAAGGGACAATTATATGCTTTAGAATAAGATTTCTACTAAGAATATTTTTTGTGGTTACGCATGGTGCTAAAAATATCTATATACTAGTTTTATTGCTCAAAATTGCTCAAAATATTGACATTAATAGCGATCAAGAACTTGTTTGTTTTGGCTTTTAATATTCCATGTAGCCTAATTCCATATTAAACTATTTACTATTAAATCTTTAACTTTTATATTACAATATATTATTATAATTATAAGTTCATAATAAAATATATTATTATAATTATAAGTTCATAATAAAATATATTATGTTACAATATATTATATACTATATTATACTTATATATTATAATATCATAATATTATATTATATCATATAATATTTGAGTGTTTAATAATCTCTCATAATATTATAATAACCTACATTATGCTATATATTATATTATTTTATGTTACATCAGAATAAATATATAATCGAGTATTATATTATATTATATCATATTATATTATATTATATTATGTAGTGATATGTTGTTTATAGGGTTATTGTTGTGGTATGCTATTTCATTTCACTTTTACGGGTATAGTGCTAGGCCCTAACATTTGTTTATTTCACGCAGGGAATATGTTACCCAGCATATTGTTGATATATATTAACTCAAGCAGTTATATCTAATGATGTTGACTCAATATATAAAAGTAATGCTGGGTAACAAGGTCTTTTATATCAAATCCATTTGCATAAGTTGTTATATTATACCAAATGCTAAGAGTGTCGAACAATTTATATATAATCAGAACCGTCTGCATGTGCAATTTGATCTTAGCAGATATCTGTTGCACATTACACACACATATATATATATATATAGCCTACATATTTATTTTATATATTGTATTAATTTCTATATTTCTAATTAAAATAAGTATTGATTTCAACTTTTATGAAAATAAGTAATAATATCAAATACAGACTGTAGTTTCTGTATTTCTAATTAAAATAGTTATTGATTTGATCCTTTTTGTGCCTTTAGATGGAATATATTGCAATCAGTATGAGAAATGAGTTTATTTTATGATTGGATAAATGCTTACCAAAATCAATTCAGGTAAGTGAACACTTGCGCATATATTATAAGAAACTCAAATATCCTGTAAAATAAAAAGAATCTCAGAAAGCAATCATCTTGTCTCAAGTTTGTAGCTTTGATCTTTAGCAAATCATTATCTGTGAGTGTTTGAAGTTTCCTAACGTTACTTCTCTACAAACTTGGCGTTTTAAAGCTTTTATACATTTTATTCTTAGAGCTAGGAGTGAATTGGGACCTTATCTCTTCCCAATGTTATGTTAGACCTTTTGACTTGGTAGATGTAGTATTACATTGTGTCACAGTATAGTACAGTATGTCACAGTAGTACAGTATGTCACAGTAGTACAGTATGTCACAGTAGTACAGTATGCCACAGTAGTACAGTATGTCACAGTAGTACAGTATGTCACAGTAGTATAGTATGTCACAGTAATACAGTATGTCACAGTATATAGTACAATATGTCACAGTAGTACAGTATGTCACATTAGTACAGTATGTCACAGTAGTACAGTATGTCACAGTAGTATAGTATGTCACAGTAGTACAGTATGTCACAGTAGTACAGTATGTCACAGTAGTATAGTATGTCACAGTAATACAGTATGTCACAGTATATAGTACAATATGTCACAGTAGTACAGTATGTCACAGTAGTACAGTATGTCACAGTAGTACAGTATGTCACAGTAGTACAGTATGTCACAGTATTACGGTGTGTCACAGTATTACAGTATGTCACAGTAGTACAGTATGTCACAGTACTACAATATGTCACAGTAGTGTAGTATGTCACAGTATTATAGTCCGTGTGTGCAAATATACTGCATGCAATCTTGTCCGACAAGAGAGAAATCAATAGGTACATTAATGTTACTACTCCTGCTATAAACAGTATGTATGCAGTAGTATATCCCTGTTATGTGATGTGTAGTCCACATAGAATATGTGAACAAACTCTGCTACATTTTGCTTACAAGATTTAGCTTTTCCACTCAGCTATGAATGGTTCTTGTACCTTATTCTCATTAATGGAATTTTTCAAAAGCAAGTATATTCAAATAGAGATTGTCAGCCCAGTTGTGGGGTCAAACTATTACATAACTGTAGAAAAAACAATATAACAATAGCCAAACCTGTTACTAAAAATTTTATTTAGAAAATAAAAGAAAAAATCTTCAAATTTAACAGAATAGGTTACTAATAGAAAATACAGGCAATGAATAGGTCATGTGACAGTGGAAGGAAAACACTTGTATATACATAAAACAGTCTAAAAATAGTAACTACTATCTTGACATAAATTTGGCACTCAGTGAATCATCTCAAGCAATCAGTAGTCAACTAGCTCCATGTTGCCAACAGTTGTTCTAGGTGGGGAATTCCAATAAACTTTGAATTGGGAGTATAACTCCAACTGGTTAAAGAATACTTTAAGCAAAATGAAATGTTAATGTTAATAGACCCCACTCAGTCGTTTTTGCTGGTGCTTTTCATAAGCACTGAGTACACCATTGGCAGGGGGGTCTGCCTTGAACCCTGGAATTCGATGATGCCAAATACTAGGGGGCCAAACTGGGTGAATAAGAAAATCTCCTCTTGGTCTCGGAAACCTGAAAGTTATTAATGTCCAAATATATTTCCAACCACAGAATATTAATCATGATGTTACAATAAAGTCAATATACTTTTTATATAAATGACAAGATAAATATACATGTATTTTATACCTTCAAATGACAACATAGGTAATAAGAATTATATACGATCTGTGCTTTGTAATGGCCACATTGCTTTAGTAAATTATATGACTGTTTGGGTGTTCTGTGACTTAATTAAACTAACTTCAGCTTTCAATAGACTCTCCAACAGATTTTCAGGTAAATCCAGAAATAAACACAGATCAACCTGCCGAATTCTCACCTATACAGAGGTTTGTTTGGGTTTCCTTGAACTTTAGCTTTGTCTATCTGTTTCCTGGACCCAACAGTCCCAGTGGTTTGATGCGGCACCATCATGTTTGGTATTTTATCCAGACTGTGCGCAGCGTCTAAGGCTCTGTGAATCTTGGCAGCCTCTGTATAAAGTAACACAATAAGTAGTTGCAGCATGCAGAGTATCAATATGTTAGAGTGAAAGGAATAAAGTAACACAGTAAGTAGCTGCAGCATGCAGAGTATCAATATGTTAGAGTGAAAGGAATAAAGTAACACAGTAAGTAGCTGCAACATGCAGAGTATCAATATGTTAGAGTGAAAGGAATAAAGTAACACAGTAAGTAGCTGCAACATGCAGAGTATCAATATGTTAGAGTGAAAGGAATAAAGTAACACAGTAAGTAGCTGCAACAAGCAGAGTATCAATATGTTAGAGTGAAAGAAATAAAGTAACACAGTAAGTAGCTGCAACAAACAGAGTATCAATATGTTAGAGTGAAAGGAATAAAGTAACACAGTAAGTAGCTGCAACAAGCAGAGTATCAATATGTTAGAGTGAAAGGAATAAAGTAACACAGCAAGTAGCTGCAACAAGCAGAGTATCAATATATTAGAGTGAAAGAAATAAAGTAACACAGTAAGTAGCTGCAACAAGCAAAGTATCAATATGTTAGAGTGAAAGGAATAAAGTAACACAGTAAGTAGCTGCAGCATGCAGAGTATCAATATATTAGAGTGAAAGGAATAAAGTAACACAGTAAGTAGCTGCAACATGCAGAGTATCAATATGTTAGAGTGAAAGGAATAAAAACGTTTCACTTAATTAACAGAGTATGAACCTTGGCTAATCAGAATTCAATGTCACAGAATAGAGCTGGTAATCAGTTTTGAGTAAAATATTACATCATGAACATAGTTTCAAGTTCTCTAGGTTCAACAACACAATGGAAAACCATAGCATTACAAATTTTTACACTCTTCTCATAGAATTATCTTCTCTATGTAAAACAATTATAGCTCAGCTGTTAGAAAACACTTGGCAGCAAGCTACACCAAGTTCTCATGGTGAATTCAAGACTATATTAATAACATGAAGGATCGCTTTTTATACGGTTAACTGGTCTGCCCCCATATCTTGAAGTTGGGTATTAGTTTATTTCAAATTCCTTCTAGTTTGTGCATCCTTTGAAGCAACTTCATTAGTACATACTCTTTAAAGGTATTCAATAACAAACAACTAGGAACTTAAAACTGATGACTTTAGTCTACAGACCATCAGCTCCTGCCAGTCTCAAATATCTATGATGTGACGCAACGTCAGCAGCTTGTCTGTGTGCTGACTCTTGGATTGCATCATCAAGAGATGTTAGAAGCATATGACTGTGCGGTCTACCTAATAAGTGAGAGAAACCGTGCAGTGTGACCATACAATACCAGTAGTGTGTGTGACTATACAATACCAGTAGTGTGTGTGACCACACAATACCAGTAGTGTGTGTGACTATACAATACCAGTAGTGTGTGTGACCACACAATACCAGTAGTGTGTGTGACCATACAATACCAGTAGTGTGTGTGACCATACAATACCAGTAGTGTGTGTGACCATACAATACCAGTAGTGTGTGTGACCATACAATACCAGTAGTGTGTGTGACCATACAATACCAGTAGTGCAGTGTGACCATACAATACCAGTAGTGTGTGTGACAAGACAACAGCAGTGCAGTGTGACAACACAGCAACATAAGTGTGACAATAGATACAATGTGACAGTAGATACAGTGTGACAGCAGATACAGTGTGTCAGTAGATAGTGTGTTAGTAGACACAGTGTGACAGTAGCTACAGTGTGACAGTAGATAGTGTGACAGTAGATACAGTGTGACAGTAGACACAGTGTCAGTAGATACAGTGTGACAGTAGATACAGTGTGACAGTAGATACAGTGTGACAGTAGACAGTGAGACAGTAGATACAATGTGACAGTAGACACAGTGTGACAGTAGATAGTGTGACAGTATATACAGTGTGACAGTAGACACAGTGTGACAGTAGACACAGTGTGACAGTAGATACAGTGTGACAGTAGATAGTGTGAGACAGTAGACACATGCCTAACACTCACCATTGGAAGAACTACTAGCTGCCATCCACGTATCATTAGGTGGTAGAGTTCTGTTCCATTTTGTGATGTCATAATCAGCACTTTGAGCTGCGTAAGGTCTAACGGCTTTATCACAGATTCCTCCGTCGTATTTCGACTTTAAACCAACTCTATAAGATCTTTCACTCTCCCCACATGCAGCGTCAGGCTAAACAAAACAGGATATTCACTACAATCTTCACTTCCTTTTCCTCTTCTACATGCAGACCATTAAATTATGCTCGATTCAAATTTTATTATATAATTTCAATAACAATTAAAATAAATTATGAGCTGTGTGTTCTATATCTTATTTACATTAGAATTATATTAATAGATAATGAAAAAAGTGTGGTGTTGTGGTCACCTGGTAAGGCGACTTGCCCAGCCTAGCGTCTGCATTGTGATACCCAGGTACATAATGTAGTTTGTTTGTCAAAAAGTACCTACAACATGCAAACATACAAGTTTTTCAACAGGCTATTAGACTACAGGACTACTATTTATACTACAAACATTAGAACACCAATTTGAAATATAAGAATGAAGTTATTGCCAAGCAGCTTATAAAGTATAAAAGAAAACAAGCACAATGGTCACTACGTGTAATTCATTACTAATGTGTGAATTGAGTAGCAAAAGATAAATTTATTAATTACAATAAACAAAAAGCTTACAGACATTGAGCTACATATATGCATCTTTGTTAACCCTACAAATATAAATAATATGCTTATATATAACAATTATTCATCTGTCATAAAACAGCTTGAAGAAGATGCATACATACGTAGGAGGGTGTGGCTTGTGAATTCGCTCCCTTTCTGTAGGAGCTGATGTTGTGTGCTCATCAAGCTTCTTTTCTGGATACTGAAACTGATAGGTTGTTTCACACCTATCTCTAGCCGACCAGACTCTCTTTGACCAGTCTTTAATTTGAGATAATTCACTTGTTGATGCAACATTACCGCCTTCTGCATAATGACTGGAATTGAGCAGCTCAGGGTTTGTAGCAGCTCTTCTTAAATGGTGTTCATATTCACCATAGCCCGGGTTTGGATGCACATGTGTTATACTCATGATTCTTATCTGTAAATAAATCTATTATTAGGTAACATAAAATTAGCCAAAAATGTTATAATTTAAAAGATAAAATATTTGCCATTTTATTTACTAAAAAAATTCAAATAATTACATTTTATTATAATGATTCAAGGCTTACAAATTGAATATACAAATTATGTACACAAAAACAAAAGAACAAGAAACTTTAACAAATACTGAAATAATATTTATGCCATTAACTAAAATATTAAACTAACGCAAAATTTGTTACAGATAACTGTTGGCTCAGCAATGGCTTTAGTAACTAGCCATTAGGCTAGTTGAGATTGTTTTAAGAAAGCAAATTTAAAACAAAAGCGATTTTTAAACTGAGTTTTTGATAACTTTATAACTAAAGTAGAAGCAAAAGTAAAGCAATTTAAAAATGCAGAAGATGATTTTTAATTTTTAATTTGCAAAAGTAAAGCAATTTAAAAATGCAGAAGATGATTTTTAATTTTAATATGAATATCACTATCATTTTGAGTATGACTTGAGTTATGACTAATGAGTAATGAGTGAGACTGAGAGTTTGACCATGAAATTGAATTAAATAATAATTAAATTCTAAATTTGTTTTCACGCCAGTGTCTGTAAATTAATTAAAATTTTGAATAATAAAACTAAAAGCAGACTAAGAATAAAAATAGATATGTGAAGCTTCACAGTATAATATTTTTACAAGATATAAAGCTCTTTATATGAAACTGAAACCTTTTCTCGATTGGAGAAGACTTCGGTGAAGGTGAGAAGACTGGGTTCTTTTGTTGCCTAGCTACTTCACATTTAGCAATTAGTAGACAACTGCTGAGATTTAACAGGTCATCTTAGTTACGATTAAATTGTGACGAAGTATTCAGTCTAAAGTTGTCATTTTGTGATATCAAGTTAAATAAAATGTTTTAAGCAAATAAATGAATGAAAAAACATTCTAAAATTATTATTAACAAAAGTGTTGATATATTTTGCTATTTTCAAAAATAAAACAGTCAAAAAACAGTGTTCTGAGATTTGTTATTGTAATAGCACATCATGGCTGCTCATGTTTTAAAAAACATTTCCGGTAAGTACTCTAAGAAAATTTTATACACAAATATTATTTTCTTAGATCAGCAACATGCTGTAGATTGCCAAATTTGCATTTTATCACCTCATGTTTGTAGCCAATTAGTCACAAGCTTCTGCTGAGTAATGATAGTAGCATTGACTACCGTAATCTGTGACTTGAACTTGAAGCTGGGCTGTGGCACTGGCGTTCAACTTCATTTAAATTTAATTTTATTTTATTTTTAGTTTTTAAAATTAATTTTATTTGAGACCATTACAATTATCGTCTTTATAGAGGTATTAGTATTATTATTTTTATTACAAGTATATTTTTAAATATAACTATCAGTCTATTACTATTGGGCTCTAAAAATTACGGTAAGTATTACTATTAGTATTAGTATTACTGTATTAGTATAGCCATAGCCATAGGGCTAGGCAGTAATACTGATTGAGTGATAGAGCTAGGAGTAGAGGCCTACTTCAAGTTCAAGTTGATCTTTATTTCTAAAATTATAGTTACTATTCCAGTAATACTATTAGTATTACTAATACTTTGAGTAATTATATTATTATTATTTACTTTTAGTTTTTATTTTATATTACAATTATAAAATAGAATTTTAGCTTAGTAATATATACATATAATTCATATGTGTTTATATATATTCTATGTGTGTTTGTTTATTTTGTATATATCTGATGTGTTAAAAGTATATGTGTTTTATCTATGTGTGTAGCATATGTATATGCATGTGTATCATATCATATAGTACAAAGATCATACATATCATACATATTATATGTAGGCACACCAGGCAGCAGGAAACTCTCAAAGACAATTTCAAATGCATTTGAACAAACAGACTTGGCAAAAGCTAAAGAAAATATTCAAAAAGAGTTGTTTACCCATGAGAGACTGGTCAGCTGTATTACTGTGACTAAAACAAAAGATTCCAAGAAAAAGAAGCCATTAGCATTCTTATGTGTGACAGGTAGGCATATTCGAAATGTTTCTTTGCTTTGAGTTAATTTATAATATTTTTTCAATTATGTTAATTTAAACCATCTGGCATCTGGCTGTAATTCCTCTTGCATCTTTTTGCATGCTTTCTGAAGAGTCAGTTTTCACTTCTAATATGCTAGTTTATTTTGATCTTTGCTTTTTGATAGCCTGCTGTGGTTATAGTCATGTTATAGTGTATATTTCTACAAATGCATGCGTGTTTCGTACGCTTCCTAGTGTGGATGTGATCAATATGTCACTCTTTGTCATATTTATCGATGTTAGCCATGTTTGATTTTACAGATTTCTCAATTTTTCTTTTTGGTTTCCCTTTCAGCTCTCTCACCCTTCAAATTATTCTCTGTCAGTTCTACTTTGACTATACATTTTTGTGCTACTATTTCCAGTATCAGTTTGACTACTAATCACTCAGAGTATTGCTAGTTTTTAGTCTCCATATGCATTCAGTCTCATATTTCTGCATGTTCAAAGTGACCAGCGAGAAGCCAGTCATATGTAAACTGCACTCAGTAAAGAAGACAGAGAAGGGCGATGGGTTTAAGAAGAAGTCAACCTGGGAGATCGGAGATCTCAAGTCTGTTGATGGCCATCTCACTGAAGGTATTCACTCTATGTTTGTCTGGTGTCCACAAACTCCCTGCTAGATAACAAATGTTAGTCTTCAGTCACTCTATATGCTCAAGGTTTTCATTTTTCTTTTTTATTTGTGTTTCTGATAACTGTGGTGCAGTGGCGTGTGTCACACATAAGTTATAGTGCTGTTGCTGAAGATGTTATTCTAATTTCCTGCAGAAGGTGAAGGTCAGGGCGAAGGAACTCAAGTCAGTGATTTCGATTTGACGCTGGAGAAGCTGTATCGCTGGAGAGCAGACGAGCCTTCCCAGAAAGCCGAGTTCCTGCAAGTCCTCTGGAAGGTATTTCCTGTTCTTAACCCTGTTACCTATTTGAATAAATTAGATGCTAAGTTGACAGCTGTGTTTGTAGTTACTATGGTAAACATGTTGATTATAATTAGAATAAATCTGCATTGCTCTTGTGCAACGTTTTATATTGTTGAACAATTCGTGAAATTGTTTGCCTCACTATAATATGCTTTCTATGGTGTCCTTTCCATGACAATATATCCTCAAGTGTCCCTTTCCATGACAATATACCCTCAAGTATCACTTGCCATGACAATATACCCTCAAGTATCACTTGCCATGACAATATACCCTCAAGTGTCACTTGCTGTGACAATACATACTCATGCATAGCGGTCTTATGTTTCCTTTACAGCTGAGTAAAAGATATCTGAAGGTGCAGCCAGTTTTTGAGAATACCGGAAAGATTATCACAGATGGTGGGTCTTCTACTGAAATTATGCAATCACTAATACTAATTTACTGTATCGGTGGACCTAATGCTAAGGAAGACTAATGGTTTATTTCCCATGGCTTCACTTTTTACAATAATGATTATGGTTTCCTTATTTGTTTTAAGAGAAATTTAGCTGAGCATTTTGTGTTAATGGATGGAGAAAGATGGGGGAAGGAAGTAGCAAATCATTGAAGGGTAACTAGAAATGGGGGGGGGGGTATTGAGAGATAGGGGGGGGGTTGGGTATGAATAATGAAATTATTTGTTATCCACTTTCTGAATTCATTGAGTGGACAACTCTATGCTCATATTTCACTCAACTTACTAGTTGCTCATTATATGTGAAGATACCTGCTTCGTTGTAGTGTGCTGAGTACAGAGTGTAGAGTACAGAGTGTAGAGTACAGAGTGTAGAGTACTTAGTGTAGAGTACTGAGTGTATAGTATAGAGTACAGAGTGTAGAGTACAGAGTGTAGAGTACAGAGTGTAGAGTACTGAGTGTATAGTATAGAGTACAGAGTGTAGAGTACAGAGTGTAGAGTACAGAGTGTAGAGTACTGAGTGTATAGTATAGAGTACAGAGTGTAGAGTGTAGAGTACAGAGTGTAGAGTACAGAGTGTAGAGTACTGAGTGTAGAGTACAGAGTGTAGAGTACAGAGTGTAGAGTACTGAGTGTATAGTATAGAGTACAGAGTGTAGAGTACAGAGTGTAGAGTACAGAGTGTAGAGTACAGAGTGTAGAGTACTGAGTGTATAGTATAGAGTACAGAGTGTAGAGTACTGAGTGTATAGTATAGAGTGTAGAGTACTGAGTGTAGAGTACAGAGTGTAGAGTACAGAGTGTAGAGTACAGAGTGTAGAGTACAGAGTGTAGAGTACTGAGTGTATAGTATAGAGTACAGAGTGTAGAGTACTGAGTGTATAGTATAGAGTGTAGAGTACTGAGTGTAGAGTACAGAGTGTAGAGTACTGAGTGTATAGTACTGAGTGTAGAGTACTGTAGTACATACATACATACTTTCTTGTAGTGACGATTCCTTCTGCCGATACAGACGGACAAGCAGTAGACGAGGACAGCTCGTATGACCCCCTCGGTGACCTTGCCTACCAGGTTAGCACTGCCTCTGTCAGCAAACAATGAGCAGTTTGACTTTTTATAGTGCTGCCGTACAGCGAGCAGCCTTTTTTTCACCGATTGTAATCAATCAATTCCTAGGAGAATCACTTCCACATTTCAGCTCAAGATGCAGAGTTGATATTTTTCTGTGAGATTCTGAACCCGTCAGTTATCTCCTCTGTCCAAACTCACTGTTGACCATTTCCATCGATCGAAAATCATTTTATTGCAAATTATCTCTTGTATTTTAGTTTATCTGTAAATATTATTGTGCTAGAATTCACTTGAGACTCCTGCTTATATAGGAAATATATAGTGCTTAAATTCCTTGCATCTGCTATTATATTAAAATATTATGCTAAGGGTTTCATCATTTCATTTTTATCTGTGAGCTGCTTGTTCGATTACTTCCATGTATGTACAGTAATTCTCCATTATTTCCCTCACAAAATTTGCTACACCAATATCTGCCGCAGATTGCCATTTCTCTAATGAAACTCTGCTGTAGATTATATCTAGCAAGGAAGAGAATGACCTTACACAGCTTATCATGGACTCAGAAATAGCAATCAGTGATGCTCACAGGTTTGCTGACAAGCTGACCCTTGACCTCTCCATGCTGGATGGGGTACGTGGTGATACGTGTAGTAGGAGTAGTGATATGCATAGTAGGAGTAGTGATACGTATAGTAGGAGTAGTGATATGGATAGTAGGAGTAGTGATACGTATAGTAGGAGTAGTGATACGTATAGTAGGAGTAGTGATATGCATAGTAGGAGTAGTGATACGTATAGTAGGAGTAGTGATACGTATAGTAGTAGATAGTGATACGTATAGTAGGAGTAGTGATACGTATAGTAGGAGTAGTGATACGTATAGTAGGAGTAGTGATACGTATAGTAGGAGTGGTGATACGTATAGTAGGAGTGGTGATACGTATAGTAGGAGTAGTGATACGTATAGTAGGAGCAGTGATACGTATAGTAGGAGTAGTGATACGTATAGTAGGAGTAGTGATACGTATAGTAGGAGTAGTGATACGTATAGTAGGAGTAGTGATATGTATAGTAGGAGTAGTGATACGTATAGTAGGAGTAGTGATACGTATAGTAGGAGTAGTGATATGTTGGTGTAGTAACACAGTCAGTAAACAGGCTCGTATTCTCTCGCAGGCCAACGTCCACTCCATCGTCTCGTCTGAGGATCACGTCCTTCAGCTGATGCAACTCATCGACGAGGCTGTAAAGGAAGTGACGCTGATTGAAGAGAGGCTCTCCTCTTACGATCAGGTCATCATGGTGAGTTGTTACCACACAGTACTAACTTTACCACCAGGTGTTCTCACACAGTACTAACTCTATGACCAGGTGTTACCACACAGTACTGACTATGACCAGGTATTACCACACAGTACTAACTCTATGACCAGGTGTTACCACACAGTACTGACTATGACCAGGTGTTACCGCACAGTACTGATATCTTTTTATACACTCATATTCTGCTGATCAGTTTCAACATTTCCTTTGACAACCCTTGCAGGTTGTGAAGGCAGAGATGGAGAGGATGAAAGATAAAGACAATATGATGAAAGTGCATGAGGCAAACCACGACAGTCTAATAGATAGTCTCAGCACGTTAGTGGTAAGTCCCTACTCTAGTGTGGTAAGTTCCTACTCTAGTGTGGTAAATCTCTACTCTAGTGTGGTAAGTCCTTACTCTAGTGTGGTAAGTCCTTACTCTAGTGTGGTAAGTCTCTACTCTAGTGTGGTAAGTCCTTACTCTAGTGTGGTAGGTCCTTACTCTAGTGTGGTAAGTCCTTACTCTAGTGTGGTAAGTCCTTACTCTAGTGTGGTAAGTCTCTACTCTAGTGTGGTAAGTCCTTACTCTAGTGTGGTAAGTCCTTACTCTAGTGTGGTAAGTCCCTACTCTAGTGTGGTAAGTCCTTACTCTAGTGTGGTAAGTCCTTACTCTAGTGTGGTAATTCCTTACTCTAGTGTGGTAAGTCCCTACTCTAATGTGGTAAGTTCCTACTCATAATGCCATGCTGATAGGTGCAGTACTACCTTATCTTGTTTCACGTGTTGTAATGTTTGCATCATGTAGAAGAGTCTGGATCTGCCCCACGACCACCAGAGGGCTCTGAAGAACATAGACCTGGCATCAGCACAGGGCATCAACGCCTGCACTGAGGCAGCAATGGCTCTACAGCAGTGCCTGGAGTCTCAGATAGAACCCTGTATGTATCTTTCTTACACTTTGTCACTTATGTCCCTCTACAATTTCACACACCTACTTACCTACACTTCCACTTACACCTCTTACTTATGTCCCCTCCCTCCCACACACTCTCTCTACTTATACCCCTTACTTATGTCCCCTCCCTCTCACACTCTCTCTACTTGCACCCCTCTACTTACACCCTTCACTTACACCTTCTCACTGTCCACAGTGTGTGGGAGTTTGTAGATGTTATTATCTTCAGCTAGACAGACTGTCAAAATGAGAAACAAAAGTTGACTTTATGAACAACTTTTCATTTTAATACAGCCGGCCTGTGATTTAGCTGAACTTAATAATTGCTGTTGCTTGCCGTTAACTGATTGTTAAGTCTCTCACCTACCATCATCATAGTTGTGTTCTCCTGTTTCAGCTCTGCTCAGCATGGAGGCAGTAAAGGACCAGAAGAATAAGATGCAGAAACTGTCGAGTGAGTTTGCACGACGTCTCACTCATCACCTCAATAATCTTTTCACTCACAAGGTAGGTAGTGAGAGTTGTGTTCTCTTCTTTGTATAGTAAGTAGTAGGAGTTGCATTATCTTCATTTGTATAGTAAGAAGCAGGAGTTATGTTCTCTTTCCCTACTTGATAAGTAGTAGGAGTTATGCTCTACTCACACGTCATACAAACCATCAGTGAAAGTTGTCATTTATCTATGTAGCAGTATGTATTCACTGCTAATATGTTGTAATATCAACCTACACTCAAATTATGTATTCCTCACTGTGATGCTGGGTTGTAACACAGCTCGTCTTGCAGAGTTGAATTAGAATTCTGCATGAGGTGCGGCATTACAAACCTCCACATGCACTCCCCCAGCCTCTCTTGTGTGCTATCAGAGTTACCTCATCATATACCATCACCTTCCTATCATTATACCCCAGATATCACCTTATGTTATAGCGCTATGTACTGTTAACAAGTCTTGCATCAAGCTAGCGCATGCTATACCTGAATGTCTGTTTGTTTTACCTCTAGACCACAGAGAGCAAGGTAAGAGCAAATTATTGTGTGGTTTGGTTTCTAATGTGTAGCCTTAGTCTGTGTGGTATCTGTAAACTTGTGGGTGGGTGTCTTATAGCCCTTTCATATGTACATCAGTCACGATAGTGTATATAACATGTGAATATTTAATTAGACACAAATTGCTTTCGCCTTTCATTATTTGCTTTTTAATCTGCAGTTCACAGGCTTCATAGCTCTAAAGTGCTTCTAGCTGCCACTGAGCTACCTAATCAGCAGACAACCAATTAATAAAGTCAGCAGTAGTTGCTTTCCGCTGTCATTCATATTTCTGTTTCTCCTTGGAAAGATTTGCGATAGTCTGCAATCAATTTGGTCAATGTAAGCTCTTCTGTCCAACACAGCGCTAATGCTATGTCGCACTTCATTGTTCATTACCTTCAATGTATGTTAGCTGCAACATTTGTTGATGTCTTGCAAGAGTTGACTCTTATTTTTGCTGTATCAGATAAACTCTTTACACGGAACTCTTCGGTCTGGGGAGATAAGAATGCAGAATCACCACAACCAGCACAGAGATCTGCTGCCGTATACCGGACTCATGCTTTGGCTTCGTAAAGTGGACTTTTCTAAATTCCATAGCTTGCAGACTGTAAGTATCAATTACTCACCTGTCATATTCACCTGTCAATCACTCACCTGTCACTCACCTGTCACACACCTGTCATATTCATGTGTCACTCACCCACTCAGCTGTCTCACACATGCCACGCATTCAGTTGTCACATTCTCATCTGTCACACAAGTGTCACATTCAATTGTCACATTCACCTACAACATTCACCTGCCACTCACTCACTCAGCTGTCACACACTCGCTCACCGCCATCTATTCATTGCAGACCTACACTGACGCGCTAAAGGCTGTCTACGAGAAGGAAATAGGAGACTTCCTGGAAGCAGCGAAGCTCCGAGTCGGGAACAAAGAGTCTAAGCACGTGTCGGCTGCTCTTGCTGTTAGAAATAGCGCCGGTTCCTCGGAGAGTTTACAGAGTTTGGATCCCAGGCAACGGACAGCTGACAAGCAGGCTAGACAGGCTTTCAACAAGGTATGTGTTGAACTGTTGAACCTTTATGATGTGTTGAACATTTTGAAGATGTTCTAATGTTTTATTTATATATTGAACATGGCTATACGCCAACTTTCTGCTACCTTGTCAAAGAAGTTGCATGTTTGTAGCCCAGAAATTATGAAAAAAATTTACTGTTTTGTTGAGTTGATACATTCAACAAGCTATAGTTACACTGATTTAGACAGAGTTGTGGGTAGTAAATGTATTGTATTGTTTGCACCACAATTTCAAGTTCCATATAATATAATATTCAACTGTTAGTCTGTTGTTTGACAGATGATAGAGAAGGTGTTTGCAGAGTTGTCTCCCATTTGTATGGCAGAGCAGGAATTCTGTGTCAAATTCTTCCATATGCTGGTAAGTAGCTTTCTGTTCGCTAATGTGTCAACACAGCTGTATTATGTATCACACAGCTGTATTATGTGTCACACAGCTGTATTATGTATCACACACCTGTATTATGCATCAACTCAGCTGTATTATGTATCACACACCTGTATTATGTATCAACTCAGCTGTATTATGTATCACACAGGTGTATTATGTATCAACTCACATGCATTGTATTGTTATATTACAGGGGACAGCTGAAGGAGAAGATGAGTGAGTATTGTGGCCTGTATTTCTAATCACTTTCTCTCCCCCTCTCCATTTCTCCCCCTCCTCCCTCTCTCCCTCCCTCTCTCCCTCCCTCCCTCTCTCCCTCCCTCCGTCCCTCTCTCATCTATGCCCCCCTCTTCTGTTATATTACTGTGCATATGCAGTGTGTCTCTAGTAGAACTTGTGAAAAAGTTGTGCATAAAAGACTCCTAATAAATGGCTAGTGTGTTATTCTGGGTATGTGACTGTTCAATCTGTTGGGGCTTGTCGTCTGTTTGAATGCCCCACACATTCCTCTGTTATGTAGCATCATATTCTGTTATGATTTTATCTAGTTTATACACTAACTAATTTGTCAGTGTAATTGTTATATTTGTTATGTTATGTATCATAGTTGTGAGTTATATAATATTGTATTACACTACTACTTGCTGTTCATACGTCTCCCATCACAGTGGCTTCTGGCTAGAAGTGGATCAGTTCGCTGCTAACACCGGTGATGAAGAAATGTTTGTATTTGTGTAAGGTGCTTCCTAACCCACGCACACACAGAGAAAGTTCTACATGTTTTGCTTTCTTCTGGAATCTTCTACACGTTTTAAATTTCTATTGAAATTCTCATTGCTCAATGTCACTTGGCCTACCATTTGCTTTTACGCAAATCACGCTCTCACGTATCGCAAACTTGCTCTAGAACTCAATGCTGCCGTTGCTGTAGAACTCAAAGCTGCCGTTGCTGCCTAGCCTCCTGCAACGCCTGTCACCCATTGGTCCACTCTGTGGATGCCTAGGCTGAAGCTGACCCCAGTTTCTATGCTAATCCCCAGTAATATTATCTTTAGCATGAGTAATATGGTGTAGTAGTGAGTTCGTGACCTCTAGCTGCGCTTCTAGTGAAGCTTGGGGTGTACTCAACTACCCCCCTTAGATTTACATGTAGAATATTGCCTGTGATACAGAAAGACAGAAGTACATAGATGAGGCCTCTGTTAGCAGTGCTACCATTACAATTCATTAGTACAAGCTTGTTTGTACTCCTAATGAATGGCTCAGTAGATAGCCCAATTTCCAACCTTAAAAGTGTGTCACAGAGTGTTGGGTCACCAAATCCCTCAAAATTATAACCCCAAAGATGAATTGCAAAACATGTTTTAACTCCCGGAAACTAAAAGAAGCATTCGCCTTGTAATTTACTCAAAGTTGGTTGCTTTCTATGAACAGTATAAAATGCTCTGAAATTTGGTAATTTGTGTTTTGTGTATGAAATTATACATTTATTTTAGACAATACTAACTCTGCTTTTACTAATTCTGCCTAATCACCGTTATTGGTAACTAAAGACTATAGTCACCTCTAACAGGTTTCGCAGATATCTTCTCTCTTTCAGTAAAACCGCTGATCATTCTACCCGGCTGCTTCTTGGTGAAATCTTCCAAAACTTGGAGAAACATTTGTCCAGTTTTATCAACCATTGCGTTAAACAGGACACCTTGTAAGTTGCTTTACTACTGTATATTGGTATATTATATAATTTAGTTGTGTATTTTCACAGATTATATTTTTTTTTTTCATTTTCAAGTTTTGCATCGTAGAGTTTTGGAACTGTTTTCAATGTGACAGCGCAAGATTAAAATTATCCAACTAAAACTATGATGGTGTTGAACACGATTGCATACTGCGTGTTTCTCAGACTATGTCTCTCTGTTTCTCAGACTATGTCTGTCTGCTTCTCAGACTATGTCTGTCTGTTTCTCAGACTATGTCTGTCTGTTCCAGCTACTCCCTTAGTCTCCTCGTTCACCTGAGTCACCACACAAAGTTGGCTGCCTCTTCCGGATTGTTCCTTTCTAAAGTTTACGGAACGGCTTCAGTGTCTGTCAAACGTACCTTTGACGAGTATATCGTAAGTATATTGTAATAAGTATGATATAGTAAGTATATTATAGTAAGTATAGTATAGTAAGTGTGATATATTAAGTGTGATATATAAGTATGATATAGTAAGTGTTATACAGGTAAAGCTAGCCCTGACGCATGTAACATGTATTGCAGAAGGTACAGTGTAAAAGCTTTGAAGAAACAAAGCCAAGCAAAAAGTCTAGATGTGGAATCATTTCCTTTGTACACGTGTTTGAGGTGGGTAGACTCTGTCACACTTGTCACATATTCTGTCACACTTGTCACATATTCTGTCACACTTGTCACATTCTGTCACACTCGTCATATACTCTGTCACACTTGTCACATATTCTGTCACACTTGTCACATTCTGTCACACTCGTCATATATTCTGTCACACTCGTCATATATCCTGTCACACTTGTCACACATATGCTACTTCCAGGAGTTTGCAGAGCAGTCTGAGAGTATTTTCCACAACTCTGACAGGCGGTCGGACCTAGACAAGGCGTACAAGGTGCTTGCTCAGAAGCTGTTCACTGAAGTGGCGCGTATCGCCTCTGAGCATTTCAAGACACCCAGACACGTCATCATGTTTGAAAACCTTCACAGAATTCATGGTGAGTCTAGCATTTCGCTTCTCGTTTCAGAAAAATTTATTAAACTCACTCAGTAACACTCTCACCAACTCTCACTAACACTTACCCTCTCACTAACACTCACTCACTCAGTAACACTCATTCTTTCTTGTGTTGAGTTCCTGAAAATTAGTGAAAGTCAGCTGGTAGCAGTTTTAGTTATTTTGCAGTTTTTTTTCAAAGAATACACAAAAATAAGGAATGCGTCAACTGTTTTATATCTATCACTAAAAGGAATAATCTACTGATAGTTGATCTTTTCTGTCACTTTTTACCCCAATTTGGTTTATCCTCAAAAATGATTTTGTTGGCATACTGTTATACTGCACTACTCTATGCTGCCAGCTTTGCTGTCTCAAATGAAGATCAGCTGTCTGGACGCGGAGAGGAAGGAGGCTAGACTGAGGTACCAGGAACACATGCAAGCTTATGTGCAGGAGCAGCTGGGGACCCCCATGGAGAAGTTGACTGTAAGTATGACAACTCCCATACCAGATGTTAGCTAGAGAATGATAACTCCCATACCAGATGTTAACTAGAGTATGATAACTCCCATACCTGATGTTAACTAGAGTGTGACAACTCCCATACTCTCTTTTTAGCTGTTCTTCGAGGGGGTGGAGGAGAAGCTTAAGTCGGGGGTGAAGGAAGAGGAAGTGGGGTATTTGTTGGCTTTTAATAAGACAGAATTACGTAAAGTAATCAAAGAATATCCTGCTAAAGAGGTTTGTAATGTAATACATGTGACCTTGTGTGTAGTACATGTGACCTTGTGTGTAGTACATGTGACCTTGTGTGTAATATGTGTGACCTTGTGTGTAGTACGTGTGACCTTGTGTGTAGTACGTGTGACCTTGTGTGTAGTACATGTGACCTTGTGTGTAATACGTGTGTCTTTCCCTTGATATGGAGAATAAATAGATGATACTAATACAGCCAGTGAGTAAATATGCCCATTCACTTTTCTCGGAGTATATAATTTGCTGTAGGTACGTAAAGGGCTGGAAACCTTGTACAAGAAGTTAGAAAAGCACATGTGTGAAGAAGAGAACTTGTTACAGGTAAGTTGTCAGCGTTGTTAGTACTTAGTGTAGTTAATAGAAGTAAATCTGTCAAATTATCAGCGACTAACCTAGTAGGTAACCTGTCTGTGGACGTGTTGCAGGTGGTGTGGACCTCAGTACAGAAGCAGTTCCTCCACCAATACAACCTGTTTGTCAGCATGTTGAAGCGGTGCTATGCTGACTCTAACATTTCCCTAGACTTCTCTATCAATGATATCTTGCAGATGTTCTCAGACATTGCCCAGCTTCACTGAGCTTCTCCCTCTAGTCACTATTTTACTAACACTTGCTAACACTTGCTAACACTTGCTGACACTTGCTGACACCTTCTGACACTAGACCAACATGTCTGTAAGGTCACTTGAATTCCAATTAATATTTCAGAGAGTTTCTCTTGGAGTTTTTCTCTCTTCTTCTTTGGTTGCAATGCGTCTGCTAATAAATTTATTCTCTTTATTTATTATTACAATCCTGTATGAACTATGATGCATTGTACTGTATTTATTACTGCAATACTGTATGGTGCATTGTGTTGTATTTATCGTTTTTTACTTTTTATATAATAAATAATTTTTTTCTACATTTTCCAATGAATTCTATAAAAATATGTTGAACTTTTCAACTATCAATTTCAACTATTGTTACATAATAACAGTATACTAGTTGTTACATCATCTGTTTAATCAACTCTAAAGCACCAAGGCCATTTACTGTACACGTACATATGATATTTAGATTTGGAAAATATAGATGAACTAACTGAAGCAGCTTTAGATTTCTCATTTCTTGTAGATTTACACTCTTTGATGTTTGGTTATTGTAAAGTGCATAATCAGTAGAAGCATTCATCACATAAAAGGCAGTTTTCTTAGAGCTATGATGACAGCTATATTTTATGAAAGTTAGCTGATATAGCAACCTAATAAATAGCCTTGAGCACATAAAATAGAAAAGAAGCAACAGAGAAAGCAGAAGCCTACTATAATTGAACAAATAGTGTTATAGAAATTAGTATTTAGTTTGAAATTGTTTTATATTTGGTTAATTATTACATTCACCTAAGGAGGAAAAAGTACCAACTTTTTGTGAACTATTGTTCATTTATACATTTGATTAGTTGTACATTGTTGTTACATTTGCACATGTTTGTTGTTTAGCTGTTTCAGTTATTGTACATATTAATATTTTAGGACATTATTTATCTATCTATGTTTTGAAATTGCATTTCAGTATCACGATTAGTAAAGTCTACAAGGAACATAAGGAAATAAATTAAATATGTGTCACTCCACAAGACACTAATCCGTTGATTCTTATGACTCTCTGGGTGCACGTGACACAGTTATAGCAACAACAAAACTAGCCTCAATCATTGTAGGTCACATATTTCAACTTGCCATGCGCAGTATTTGTAGAATAATGGATGAGTTGTGTTTACACACTAGTTATGTAACCACTAATTTTACTGGTATACACATTGTATTTGTGTGATCATTATGATGCAGGTTTTTTGAGTATATATAGTATAGCCTAAATATACTCTTCAGCACACAGCAATATTCACATAATATACCATATCATTCACATAGCAAATATACAATCACAGTTTTCGATGTGTATTGAATGATCACAACAATACCATAGGGCATAGGAGTTGCTGTCCTTGTTTAATTTTCTTCACTCATACATATCAGTACTACTGTTGTACTTTTAAATTATGTATTGATTTTTCTAACAAATAGTATATTAGAGGAGTTGTCTTGCTAATATGTAAACGGTCGAGTATTCCATATGTTTCTAGTCAATATTATTGATTTTTTAATATACCACTTTTCCTTGAAGTTTTAATAAATATTCTCATACATCTGTAGCAGCGTGCAGAGCAAAGATGCTGCCAAGAAAGTCACCGGCTGCCTTTCTTCTACAAATAACTCTGGTTATAACGGGTATGAGTATACAGATATATTATAGAACTTATAGTAAGCAATTTTTTATTGTGTTATATGTATTATAATACAAAATATTGCCATACTTTATTATTTATCTAATATACTACAATGTGTTTTGTTTGAAGTTTATATGTTTGAGATTTCAATAGGTTATTTAAAATTCTGGAGGTTGGTTAAGAAAATTGTAATTGATGGTTAAAGTTGTGACAATTTTTAGTTTGTTTTATTTCAAATTCAACCAAAGTTCAAGCCACATAGAAAAGACACAGACATATTATTATGATAAAAAGAAGTTTTGTTTTTAAAATATTTCACTAGTGATGAATTATATTAAAATTTTGCTACAATTAAATATCAAATATCATGGGAAAAGCATATATTCCTGGCAAAAATTTAAAAATAGTAGACTATAACTTTAAACATACTGTATTTGTCTTCATTGCCAAAAAGATGATGGATAGCATAGTAATGAAAAGATTTTTCTCTGCATTTATGCAAAATTAAAAATAAGGAAAATAGTTAAATTTTGAGTGTCATCTTTTTAAAATTTGGTCAGTTCTTTCTTTTCAAATGCGATCAACGTTTCGTCAGGTACAAATCTGTTGTTACATGTGTAGTAGTTTATTAGGTAGAAAACAGTTTCTGTATGATTAAAATTACCTGTCATTGTCAACATTTTCTAAAAAAAGAAAGCAACCAAGTATCTAGAGTCTAGACAGTGAAAAAATCAGGTTGTTTGTAATTAAGTATAATCTAAAAATATAAATATTTCATGAGAGATGATAAAATGCTGTAAAACTAACAAATAAATTATATCTGTTAGTTTGTATTTGCAGCTCTGAGTATTTTCGAAAACCACGAAAGTAATGGAGGTACAGATACAGCACCAACTAAGACTACAACACCACCAACTACACCAACTACAACACCAACTACAACACCTACTACACCACCTACTACACCACCTACTACAACACCTACTACAACACTTACTACAACACCTACTACAATGCCTACTACAATGCCTACTTTAACACCCACTACAACATCTACTACAGCACTTGCTACAACACTTACTACACCACCTACTACAACATCAACTACACCACCTACTACAACACTTACTACAACACCAACTACAACACCTACTACAATGCCTACTACAACACCCACTACAACATCTACTACAGCACTTGCTACAATGCCTTCTACACCACTCACTAAACCACCAACTACAACACCTATTACAACACCTACTACAACACCTACTACAATGCCTACTACAACACCTACTACACCACCTACTACAACACCCACTACACCACCTACTACACCACCTACTACAACACCCACTACAACATCTACTACAGCACTTGCTACAATGCCTTCTACACCACCCACTAAACCACCTACTACAACACCTATTACAACACCTACTACAACACCTACTACAATACCTACTACAACGCTTGCTACAAAGCCTTCTACAATGCCTAGTAAAGCACTGGCTATATTACCTATCGCAGCTAGGGATCCTATTGTGGTTCTGGAAGGAGACGACTGGCTAGTTCTAAAAGCAGCATCTGGTGGGTTGGCTGAATCAACAGAAATTGGTAAAATTATTTTATCTTCCAGTGCTTAACAAATACTTTCGTTCCAGAAATATAAATATTTGTAAGAGAGAGATGTGATGTCATATAGAATGCAACTAATCCTCTAAATAATATTAATAATAAATATTGAAATTTATTAAACTAAAAAATTTTCATACAAGAGATAAAAAATTTTATTTTACCTTTACTGACTGTTTTGAGTTCTGACCAGGTTATAGAAACAATAGCTCATTGTCTCGCAGGTTATTGAGGAATCATATTCAATGTCTCATAGCAGAAGATTAGTTGAATCATCAAATGGTGGCTTGAAATTTTCAAAAGTGACACCAGATGCTATTTTGCTTGTTTGTTACTTTCATTTTAACATTAGGCATTATTAATTTTTCTTGCATGCAGAAAGAGCTAGATAAGTGTTAAAGTGCTAATTTTTTTCCTTAAGTATATAATATAATAAGAGGAAGCATGATGCAATGTCAAACTTAGATGTTATATGTAAACTTTAAATCTATTGTAACCCTGAGCTAAGTTTCAGACAATTTACTGGTAAAACAAGATATCATTACAATGTTATTGCTGTTAGAACTTAGAATAGATAATTGAATAGTTGAATAACCTGTTACAAAACATCAGAGAGATGATGAATCTATACTTTGCAATAAACACTTCAGATGGTCACAAAGAGCTCTTCTCTCTATTCTGTATAGAGAATAATATTAAATGGAAATTGGTTTTCATGTTTTCAAAAGCTCAATTATTAGATTTTTCAATTTCTGCAGAATTAATATCTGCAACTCAGATACTTGAGTTGATTGATATTTTCAGAAGCTGATCGAATTTTCTCAAACCTTTTTTTTGAAAATTGTTTTAAAGCTGTTATTATAAATGTGTTCAATAAGGATTTTAGGACATGCGCAATTAATCCAATCAAATTATATTAGCAATGATCATAATCTGTTTTGTAAAAAGAAGAGGAATTCACCCCTGCTGGAAACTACACACTTACTAATGATGCTGTTGACACGAGCAACTGGGCAGGGAGAGTGATTGAAGAGATGCCAACAGCCAACTTTACCATCTGTTTCTGGGTGAAAATACATGACATCCCTGATACACCTACCAGCACAATTCTAAGCATGGCAACAACAGGTATTCTTATATTGTTTGTAGTTAATGTTTTATTGTTGGTCAATTGGTGTATTACATAACCCGCTACAGATTTGTCTTCATGTAAAATAAGTTATGTTAAATTGATTCTAACAAACTTGACAAAAATGTTATTTTATATTTATGAAATTAATTTCATCATTATTCAGTTGATTAGCTTAATAGTTTATAATATAATTAGTTGCATAATCATATAATATTTTATAGAATGAGATATAGAAAATATTGCTATATTTAAAGGGGTGCCTCATTTGCTTCGTTTCAAAGTTGGAAGAAATAGTTTTATTCTAGAATTGAACTCTGAATCATTTGCATCTAACTACAAGATAAATCAACATGATTGGTATTTTTCCTGTCTCTCCATTGACAATGTAATAACAGACAAAAAGTTTCAGTATCAGGTAATTTTACGTATTACCATACCTCAAGCTGTATACTATAATATGTAATAAAAAGCAGCTCTACTATATAAACTTTACATTCACCAGTTTATCTATTTTCAATTTTGTCATTATAGCAGTTTGTGTTTGCTTTTTACTATTCACACCTTGCAGTAATAAGTTATATTGCTATAATTCCAAGTTTACTTCACTTGCTAGTTTCTACTACATAAACACTTGCAAATGATTAATATGCTACTCAAATCTGTAACTTAAATTAATGACGCACATCCATTCCGTTCTTTCAGCTGAAGGTTGGTGAAAAGTGGCCAAATCTAGTGTGGACTCTAAGTGATTCGCATGATTTTTCAATGCGAAAACTTCTCAAACAAAAATTCATCTTTGCATCTTTAAATTTATTTGGAGATCAAGAAAAACTTATGGGTAACGACCTTTTATTTATATTGTCTTAAATTAACTCTTTGAGATGAATTGAACACTTACAAAATACTATACAGTCTACACCCATTTATATAAAAAAACACAAGAGTTTTTAGTTGCAGAGTAATTATGTTTCAAGTAAGACCTAGTATTTATAACAAATATTAGATTAAATCTCATAGCACAGTGTGTACTCATATATCACCAGTGTATTATCATATGATAAAGATTAAATCATACAGTGTAGTGTGTACCCATATATTACCAGTGTATTATATGATAGAGATTAATCTGTAGGAGGATTCAATGCAAGTCTTATAGGATCCATCACCTGTTTAAACATCTGGAGTACAACCTTCCCAGAGCATCACCTTAAAAAGTTGGCTGGCTGCCAGAACGAAGGTGACGTGTTCAACTTAAAACCAGAATCTATGCAGATCCATGGAGGCATAGAAGTGAATGACAAAACTGGTGCATCTCATCCTCCGGTAGCAGGTAAACTATCAGTGAGAGATTCGTAGATTATATAGAAAAGCTATGATCAATCATTTAAATGCAGCATATCTTCAATGCATGCACTTTAAGGCCTGCACATGCTTCTTCACACTGCCTAGATTTTTAAAATCTAGTAAAATATTTAAAATGACTTTCTTGCATATCAAATAAATTTTATATAGTTGTTCTGGATATGAGTTATCTCAAGTAGAGGTTGTACAATGCTGTATGATCCAATTAAACCCTAAACTTCTCAGTATGATGACATTTTCGCAGGTTCTAAAGGAAAACATTTGAGTTATACTTTCACCAATACAGCTGTCAACCCTGGAAATTGGGCTGCAAGAAAAATCAATATGCCAATCACACACTTCACCATTTGTTTCTGGGGAAAAGCAAATGAATTGAATGACGTAAATAGAAGTGCATTCATCAGCATGGTCACACAAGGTATGCACAGGCAGTTACATTTCACATGTAATACTTTTGATCAATGATGAACTGCTGCAGTTGTGTTCCCTTGCTTGTTTTAGATGGTATAGACTGGTTGTTTTTCAAAGTTGGCCTAACAACTGTTAGATTCAGGATTGAGAGGCAGAGGAGAAACCTCATTTACAATCTTCCCCTTAAAGAATGGTTATTTTATTGTTTGTCAGCAAAAGAAACTTTGCTTGATACAAGTCCAATGTATCAAGTAAGATCGCAATTTAATGCATCCAATATAATTTGTTTTTCGGTTTTTGTAACAGGTTTATTAACAAAAACAAAATTTTGAATGCTTTATATGTGTTTAGAGGATCTTTTCAGATTACATTAAAAGTAAATACAGACACTTCAGCTCCATCCGAGAGTATAATGCAAGAGTTCAACGTACCAAAGAAGATCAATGCATCCACCCTAGAGACTGCACTTGTAGTACTTAGTGAGCAAGATAAATTTCTTGGTTAGTAAAATATAATTTTATACGATTCCTTTAACTATTCTGTATAGTTTCAAAGTCTATTTTGTACATGTTTACTTATTGGTATCGATTATTGGTAAATTGCAAAACATGTAGAATTTTGTTTTGTCAGGTATACTACAGTTTTGGTTAAGCAAGAAGTTTATATTATAATTTTCAGGTTTGAACACCGTCTGTAATGGATTATGTTTTAAGGGGAAAGAAGCAGAAGTCACCAAATGGTAGGATCAATTTCCTGCTTAAACATCTGGAGTTTTGCCTTTTCTCCAAAACAACTAGATAAGCTAGCTGCCGACTGCAGAAAGGAAGGCGACGTGTTCAGTTTAAGACCTGGAGTGATGGAGGTTCATGGAACGATAGAAAACACATTCGAAGCTGTGTCTATTGACTACAAAAGTACAGGTAAAATGGTTATACATCTATTACAACATATTATGTTATAGCAGGATTTTTCAAGAAATTTATTTTTGTTTTGATTTATGGGCTTACTAAAAAACCACATTTTTCATTTTGTTGACCATTGCATGTTTTAACATTGAAATTGAATAACTATGCCAAATAAAAAGTTTACTATTGAAATATTTCAGTTTATCTCATTCAGTTAGACTATTTTTGTGAAATTTTTTAAAATAGTATATACAATAAATATTACAGTTTAAATTTTCAGTTTTACTTGAAACTTGACATTAGTGTAAATTGTTCATGTACATATTTTTTGACATGGCATTCTCAATGTACATGTGTTTGTAAACATTCGGAGACTCTTGGCTTCAGGCTTTCTTTAGTACTGTTTAATTCTTGCATACATAAAACTATTTACAGCTTTGATGGATGACATCTGGAACAAGTTTGAGATCTATCCAGAATACCAGATGCCTGAATTATCTGTTCAACCTCTGAGTTATCCTTCCTTGCTGACTTGTCTGTCTGTTTGTCTAACTACTGGCTGTGTGAATGTAAACTACCATCGACAAGATCAGATATGTGAGATTGGGTTTATAGTTTTAGCAAATGACGTATTAGAGCCTTCACAAAACGTAACCAGCTACATACGTGTCTGGTGGTAGTACGTGTCTGGTGATAGTACGTGTCTGGTGATAGTACGTGTCTGGTGATAGTACGTGTCTGGTGGTAGTACGTGTCTGGTGGTAGTAGGTGTCTGGTGGTAGTACGTGTCTGGTGGTAGTACGTGTCTGGTGGTAGTACGTGTCTGGTGGTAGTACGTGTCTGGTGGTAGTATGCTGAAGTATGCAGGTTAACGTGCATTTAGAGCTTCATTCATATATTCATGTGCTCTCATCTACTATAAATTCATAACACATCTGCAACAAATTTATAATAAATCTAAAGCTAATAGCAAACTTACAGTTCATAGAAAAATAATATTATAGTTGTGTTTGTATCTTTAAATTTTTTTATAAATTTTGTTGCTGCCAGAACAAACTATTTGTAGGAATTATCAATAAAAAAAGCTCAATGTGCCAAACAAAGTCAAATATTTTGTATAAAAAATGATTTTGTCAATAAATTAGTGAAACTATTGCCAGGAACTGTGATATGAAGTGATCCCTCAGCTGACTTATGTTGTTATCACCATTTTGATAAAATATCAACACACTATTTTATTATAAAGTAGTAATATAATATAATATATATTATACATCTACTTATGCATCAACTATTATTGTCTTAACTAAAATGCCAAAATTGTATTTGATAATTAAAGTAACTCTATATAGAAAAACAAAACTCTGATGCTTTAAAACTGATCTATTTTTACTTGGAATAACCGTTGTATGATTATAACAAGTAAATATATCAGTATAGGATAGAAATAAACTGTCTTGTTATAATTGTGTGTTTATGTGACTCATGTTTTATTATGTAATCTTACACCTTGATATGTGTAATATTGTGTTTAATTTACTGTTTAAATAATCATATTGTGAATTTATAGCTGTGGTGTTTATCATTGCCTTAAGGTGTTTGCTAGAAAGCATTCAGTACTGCTATTGTAATAAATTCAGAAATACCAAAAAATACATATGTTTTGTGTTGCATATTAAAAACTAGGGCTTACATGACTAACTAGGTGTCTTCATGAAGAAATAACAATTAAAATTTATGAAGAATTGTCTTTCAACAACTAGCTATTGAAAAATGCATATAACACAACTGAAAGAGTCAATGTTTAAAGTTATTAGTATATGAAATATTAAAAAAAATCAAATGTTCATAAAAATTATATAAGAAATCACACTTTGTGATAGCTAATTTGAAACAATAACCAAACAAAATATAGGCATTCTAGAAAGTACTGCAAAATTACATAAATTATGCCAAAAAACGTTGACAAATTATCTATAATAGCACTCAATGATCGTTTTAGCCCATGTACTAAAGTTTATAATACAATTTGAAGATTTTGTATTAGTTATCTTCAAATCAAAGAACCTAATATATAAAAAAGTTTATTTATTTATGGAAAAAAAGCTGATTGAAAGGTGGCAATTGGTACAAAGAATTCGTCCACTCATAATTGAAGAGTTATATAAAATTTCTGACCATATAAAAGATAGGTAGATAGTATTATGATTTGTAATTGAAAAATAATTGTTTAGAAAAAATATAGGCTTCTCAGCAAAAAGCTAAAACTGTAAAAGGAATGTACACAATAAGTATAAAGCTTAGGTAGCACTTCTCCAGGTGCGTGTGTATGCGTTACCTATATAACATAAGGCTACATTGTTTTACTTTGAATTTCGTAATTGTTTATATTGTTACGAAAATCACCAACTGATTTCGTAGTAACAGGTTGTAGAGTTGTAGGAATACGAGTAACGCCATTATAATTATTGGCAATAAAAGTCATACTATGGCACAGTCGCGTACATAAACTTTATAAGTTTGCGCCTAGAATTAGTAAGCCAATCAGATTATATTTAGCTGCTGAACGCCGTGCCACCAAATTTTCTGTCAAGTAAAATTAAATACTATACTCATTGAACTATAACTGTAATTATAGTTTCAGTGACTATACTAAGATTTAAAAAGTTGCTAGAAGCATCACTGAGTTTGTAGTCACTGAGTGCAGTAGTTCCAGTTTTGACTCGGAATATCGAGTTTGAACTTTCAAGATCCTAATTACTGCACTCGGTGATCACCACATCGGTGCTGTTTCTAGCAACTTTCAAACCTCCATGCAAAATTTATGCCGTACAAAGTTGACCATGATTTCAATTTGTTTTTCATAGAGTATCATAGTGAAAGCAACATTTAGTTTTACACTCATGATGAAAATGAAGTTTCACTCCTCCTAGCTTAGTAAATAGGTTTATTGATATTGAAATTCGAACTCAATCATAATATCACTCATACTCATACTCATACTGATAGTCATAGTCATAGTGATAGTCAATGTCATTGTGATTGTTATACTTATAGTAATAGTTATAATTATAGTCAATAGACATAGTCATAGTGATAGTGATACTCATACTCATAGTCATACTGATAGTGATACTGATGAGTGATGAGTGATAGTATTTCACTATTTGATAATCAGAATGATAATGTCACTACAGACACAGTCAAATCACAAGAGTGCACTATTACTATTAGTATTACTATTAGTTTCTTTTAGATTGGAATGGTGATAATCCCACTTCAATTTCAAAGTAATTTATTTTGGCTACAGAAGTTTTTTATTATCAGTTATTTAAGTTGGAAGTACTGTTTCACTCTCAAAAATGTTCATTAATAGGTTAATTATAAATATTATTATTTAAACTTTTAGCTATTTAAGTAGTAAGTACATAGCACATATCCTCACCTTTGTGCAGTGCCATATATTTAACTTGGCATTGTGTGTGCATATCATGAGAGGAATGGAAGCATAGGTGGCCTGCCTAATGCTTTCTGTAACAAATTTCTGTACAGCTACAAAGATATACTTTTCCCAGTGGCTGAAATTGCAATTTGAGATTATGAGTCTAAGGTTACAATTGGAGTATTTCATTTATTTTTCCATACATTCAAGTAAAAGTAGTTTGAGCTTCAGTTATTGGAAATTGAAGCTATGACAAGTTGTCACTCAACTATGTAACCTGGTATGTGTTTGTTTGTCAGTGAAGTTGGTCCAATGTCTGGCAACCCAAAGCCCAAAGGCCGTGAATTCAATCCTCTAGGAAACCTCGTGGGCACTCAAGCGTTTAAAGTCGTCAACATAACCTTCATATCATTGTGGGCATTTGGAGGAGGCTTGGCTTACCTATACATGTTGGTATTCGTGTGCAGCAAGTTTTTCTCTTTTTCACTGCTTGTTTTAAGTAGATATCAGTGGGAGCTTGGTGAATAAGTGCGTTCTATATTTACTAAATACTAAAACAGTAACTGCAATGCTGGTAATTTGAAATTTGCTGGCATTTGGTTGTAAAATCTGCATTCGTGTGAACTACCATTTCTGTGTTACCATACCTGTTCATGCTAACAGGTGTTTATACTTACTCTGTTTATACTTACTCTGTTTGTACTTACTCTGTTTATACTTACTCTGTGTATACTTACTCTGTTTATACTTACTCTGTTTGTACTTACTCTGTTTATAGTTACTCTGTTTGTACTTACTCTGTTTGTACTTACTCTGTTTGTACTTACTCTGTTTATACTTACTCTGTTTATACTTACTCTGTGTATACTTACTCTGTTTATACTTACTCTGTTTGTACTTACTCTGTTTGTACTTACTCTGTTTGTACTTACTCTGTTTGTACTTACTCTGTTTGTACTTACAGTAAATACAGGTATCCTCACAGTAGGTTTGCCAAGTGGATTGAGTCAGAAGATTCGTGGTTTGAGGACAGTCAACAAAAGGTACTTTGACATTTTACTTCCTGATATTCTAGTGATTCCAATTCTTCTATGGGTAGCTGGGAATTGATGCTTCGCTATTGGGGGAAGGAGGCTATATTTAGGTAGAACATTGCATTTTATAGGAAATATTGAAAAGTATTTCTCGGAATTAAGTGAAATTACTGAGTGCATAATTAATTATTAGTTTCTTGATGACTTTGAATGAAGGTTTTGAACATCTGAATAAATTAGTGTCTGTTTCTCTCATCACAAATGCTTATTGTTACCATGGAAACACTGCTGCTGCTGCCACTACCAGTACCACTAGCACTACCAGTACCACTGCCACTACCAGTACCACTGCCACTACCAGTACCACTGCCACTACCAGTACCACTAGTACTACCAGTACCACTAGTACTACCAGTACCACTAGTACTACCAGTACCACTAGTGCTACCAGTACCACTAGTGCTACCAGCACCACTAGCACTACCAACACCACTAGCACTACCAGCACCACTAGCACTACTAACCAGTACTGCTACTACTAGTACTACTAGCACTACTAACCAGTACTGCTACTACTAGTACTACTAGTACTACTAACCAGTACTGCTACTACTGCTACTGCTACTGTTGCTACTACTACTACTACTACTACTGTTGCTACTACTACTGTTGCTACTACTACCACCACTACTACTACTGTTACTATTACTACTACTACTACTAACCAGTACTGCTACTACTAGTACTACTAACCAGTACTGCTGCTACTGCTACTACTACTACTAATACTGCTACTGCTACTGTTGCTACTACTACTACTACTACTACTACTACTGCTACTACTGCTGCTACTGCTGCTACTGCTGCTACTGCTGCTACTGCTGCTACTGCTGCTACTGCCGCTACTGCTACCGTTGCCACTGCCATTACTACTACTACTACTACTACTACTACTACTACTACTACTGCTGCTGCTACTATTATTGCTGCTACTTCTTCAGTGAATGACTTTTTCAACTTTGTCATTTTAGTGCAACCAAGCAGCCCTTGAACGAATTCGAGAAGCCAAACGAATAGCCGAAGACCCTCTGTACAAGTATTCCCCTCAACAGACTGCTGACTCTGAGAATAAAGGTACGCTGACTGCAAGGTCACCAAAGTCGCTGACTTGTATTTATTAGTTGGTAAACACCTGTATCCACATTTAGACTGAGTGTGACATCATAGGTGCGCTGTTATTCTTAGAACAGGTTTCAGTCTACCACACGTAGTCGAATGTGTGGATGTACTTTTGTATCATCAGAATTCATGATGTCAAAATCAAATTTCGAAGAAACATCAATATGTCATCATTAAACCTAACAAAAGCATTCAAAAACATGTCTATATATATATATATATATATATATATATATATATATATATATATATATATATATATATATATATATATATATATATATATATATATATATATATCAGAATAAGTTCCAGATAATTTGTGTTTAATAGTGTGTGCAAGTGACAGAAAAGCTTTAAATATGTTGTGAAATAACAGGAGTTGTGTTCTCAACACTGCAATGTATTTAGTCAGCTGATAACGTAATGCTATGTTGTAGGCAACTGAATGACTCATCTCTAACCGCTCATCAACAGTGACACACTTCAGAATAGAACTTATTACTGTATATAATAGTTTAGGTGTGAGTGGGTGATGTTTACTGCAAATATATCATTTCTATGAAATAAATTACACAGTATTTGAATCATTGCTTTAATCGTGTTAATATTGAATAATGGAGGCTATAGAAGATTTAGTGGGTAAGACGTTCAAGGTATACGAATGCAAGGGCTGTCATAATTTCTTTGTCAATGGAGAGGATTTGGCAAAGCACTTGGCACACTGTGTCAAATACCAGGAAGTCAGCATCTCTGCTGTCAACTCCAACACTTCCTCCTCGTCTGGTAAATCTCACAAGCCCAGAACCACAAAGCCCCAGGAAGGTTGGATATGCTAGAATATATCATACTGCAGCACTTTTTCGTTGTAATAAAGCAGCTTAAGATTCTATGAAAAGTCATGTAGTTTTCAATCTGACATTGTTCTGCAGCTAAATATAGTATCATGGGTTAATGTAACAGTAAAATATGACCCACAGTTAATCAATAGTTTAGAGTTTTGGCAAAAAATTAAAAATATTACTCATGGCTGGAATTTTACTCCCTTTAACTATTATTCTTTCAACTCACATGTTTTTCTGGTATTTTATGAAATCATTTAAGGAAGACCATGTTCTCTTTCCTGTGATTCAATTACAGTTTCACTTTTTCTTTCAATTTGTAACTCTCTCACAGCCCACTACAATACGTGAAATGTTAGGCATGTATGTCTGGAGTTTCGTATGCGGGCGTGTTATCAGTCCTCATGGGGATGACGCTGGAATATTGTTGTGAGTATGGCAATCTCTGTGATTACAATTCTTTAGAGGGTGAATCCAGGGCACTGAGGAGTCGGAAGTATGAGTTTAAGCCGGTTGCTATGCTGAAAGATAAGAAGAGAGCACAAAAGCCACCCCAGGACAACCCCTCCACCCTTTCCACCCCCTGCACGGCTCAACAGGTATTCTATACATGCAATTCTTCTTTATTTCTCTTGAAATAAATATAGTAAGAGGCAAAACAAGTTCAGTCGCTGTATTTCATTTCAGTAGATATAATTAAGAACTTCCACCGAGCAGTGGATACACAGCCTCTGAATATCTCGTTCTTGAGGAGATTTGTATTGGCTGATCAATATTCATTGATAGCATAGAGAAGTTGCTTTTTGGTTCTATCAGTTATCAAATCACTTTGAGAACATCCCACAGTCCATTACACGACTGTTGCTCTGTCTTGGAACGTCAATGTGATTAGTTTGATATTCTTCTGGAACTTTCTAAACTCTCTTAACGTACATTAAGTGGAATACAGAGTTTCTATTCCTAGTATTGCCTCAGTCATTTAGCTGCTTCTCTTTCAGTCTATTACAGGAAATAAGTTTCTGTTATTAGAAAAGAAAGAAGTTGTATACGTTGTCTGAGCCAACGTCTGCTGAACCTACCGTGCACCAATCAGAGGATCCGAATCTCAGTTTGCTGATTTCTATTCCTTTGACCAATTGCAAGTCTTTTAACTCATCGGGACTTAAGAGTCCAATGGTTAGTGGATATGCTGTATGAATATATGCTGTATATACTGTATTATTATATCTATATATTCTATATGATTATATGCTTTATATGCTATATGATTATATAGACTAGTAATAAAGTCCCACCACCTCCTTCCACCGTCTCTAAGGATCACGATATATTCAACCAAAGTCAACCAGCATTCACTTCTCTCAGCTCCAAAGAGAAAGGTTAGAGTTCATCCTCTACTTTTTTATGGTTCTTTCAACTGTGTGTTACTAAAATGATTACAGCATGTTGTGTGCATTGAAATGTTTATGTTGGCTTACTGAGTAGTGTTTCTCTTTCAAATGTATAACAACCTGCCATACTACAGTCCACCTGCTTCTACCTGCCATACTACAGTCTACCTGCTGCTACCTGCCATACTACAGTCTACCTGCTACTACCTGCTGCTACCTGCCATACTACAATCCACCTGCTGCTACCTGCCATACTACAATCTACTTGCTACTACCTGCCTTACTACAATATCCTACAAAAATTGTCACTATTTGAATTAAAGGCATATTGTGTATTGTTCTGCTGTCACTTGAATAATAAAATATCCTGCATGTTTCTTGTAATATTAGAAGCTTCAGAAACTCCGAACATGGCCATCGAGTCTCCCAGTTATGCGGTCACCAACCCCCACCATGCCCCACCCTACCCTAGTCCAGATATCCTGGTCCCAGAGACCCCAGAATGCCCTTCCAGAACTTCCTCTACGGCTCGTGTGAACCCTTCAGATAGGGACAAGCTGATGGTGAGGGTCTCATATTTTATCTCTAGAAAATACAATAATTATGTTACTGTGAAGCCAGTTGAGTTACAAGTTCACTGTTTATTATCTTCCACCACAGAGAGTCACGTCCTGTGGCTATTTTTACATGTCTAGTAATGGGTCGCCACTTTGACTATATCTCAGACTATTGCAGCTGAACGAACACTGCCTTGCTGATTTGATGAAGTGTATTATGAAGTTGTATTACTTTATGATTCCACCAATGACTATAATTACATTTGCATTCTGCCCTTTGACACCTAAACACCTTGTTGAGTGGAAGCTGTACTCTAACGTTGTAGACATCACTGCACACTGGAGACTATATGTGTCGGTTCTTAGCGAGCAAAGAGTTCTCTGACGCCGTTATATTGACAGACTTGGCAGAGATACCTGTTCATAAGTTGGTTATAGCAGCGAAATACCCCCACCTTTCCCAGGTAACTCATCATGTGTTAATAGACTCGTCATATGCTAATAGACTCGTAATAATATGCGAATAGACCCGTCATGTGCTAATAGACTCGTCGTCCCTTTAGCAGTTGTATAAAAATATGTTTATCTATAACAGTAGTCCTTTCACTAGATAGAATAGTCTGGTATTTAGCTTTTCGATGCTAAACTTTACCTCATTTCTTCCTTGTTTTAAATTCCCTGGAATTCAGAGTTGTATTTTGCAGTACATATGACGTTATGTTGGTTAGAGGCAGCAAGTTTTCTCTTCTGAGGTTATAAAGTCAGCACGAGTTTTCTAGCCGCTGACTGTTGACTTGTTGTAGCACCTGAGCCATGTGGAGGTGATGGACTTCTCTGGAATACCTTACGGCCACGTGTCAGCCTGGCTCAAGTACCTGTATGCAAATGACGAGATGGCTTTCACTCATATCTCGCTAGAGTCTCTGAAGAAAATAGCAGCGTTAGTATCATGCTTTTGACTTGATTGGTTTTTGTGTATATAACTTGTAGCAAAGTGTTATTAACTCCTAATTAAATATTAGCAACTCATTACAAAATGTTAGAAACTTGTTACAAGTTATTAATAACTTTTTAGTAAATGTTTGTAACTTGTTATGAGTGAATAGTACAATATGTTTCCACTTGTATATTTTCACTGTTAGCAATATTTCAGAGTTGTGTTACTTTGAGATATAGTTTAGCTGGTGGTACAGCAAGCTGTTTATTTACTCTCACAAGTTGAAAGGGAGCTGCTTAGCGTAGTAGCTGTAATTTTAGCCTGTAGGCTGTATCATTGGACAGGTTTATCCAGAACCCCACCCTGAATATCTCTTGTACTGCAAAGTCCTCTGGCCAGAGCTCTTTGGTGAGTTCATCTGCACCGGATAAGGTAAGCTGACAGCTGATTGCGTAGAGATGTCGTAGGAGTGCAATGTCTAATGCTTGTTGTACTGTTCCCTTCAACAGAAGAAAGGCACACTGTGTTGTGAACTATTGCTCTGTATACGGTTATCTAGTCAGTATATTTGTTCGGCTCTTCTTGTATTGTAACAGAATGACTACAGAGTCCTATTGTCTTCTCACTACACGTGTTTAAGTACCAACTGTTTAGACTTAACTATTAATTAGTATTAACTGTGCTATTCTTCCTCAAGGGAGTCGTCACTTCTACACCTCTTCCACGATGCAGACCTGGTCTCCGGGAACAGGACGGGAGTAAACAGGAAGTGATGTCATCGACTCAATCACCTAAACAGTATTTCTCTGAAGATCATCAGGCAGGGACATCATCAGCTGGAACATGCCAGCAGCTGTCTACTGAATCTGAAGTGAACAGTTGTATCCTGTCTGCTGTTAAGAGATGCAGATCACCTGGTGGGGAGAGAACCGACTTGTCCCATACTAGTAACTTAATTAGTATGAGTTCTCGTAATCTATCCTCCACTCCTTCAACAGCTCCCCCGAAACCTAATGAGATGTCTACATCCACTCCTTTAAAACCTGAGACTGGCAAAGGTGTTGTGTCTTCAAGGGGGAGACCCCGTAAGTATGCTAGGATGTCTGTTGGGTCACTAAACAAACCTAATAAGAGGTCTACATCCACTCCTTTAACAGCTCCCCCGAAACCTAATGAGATGTCTACATCCACTCCTTTAACACCTGAGACTGGCAAAGGTGTTGTGTCTCCAAGGGGGAGACCCCGTAAGTATGCTAGGATGTCTGTTGGGTCACTAAACAAACCTAATGAGAGGTCTACATCCACTCCTTTAACAGCTCCCCCGAAACCTAAGGAGATGTCTACATCCACTCCTTTAACACCTGAGACTGGCAAAGGTGTTGTGTCTCCAAGGGGGAGACCCCGTAAGTATGCTAGGATGTCTGTTGGGTCACTAAACAAACCTAATAAAGCTTCGAGTCAAGCGCAAAATGCGAAAAATCATGTCGAGAAAGATTTGAAGAGACCAACTTTAGAGCAGCCATCCAGGTTTCTTAAAATCAGCCGTAACAAGAAGGTGTCGGAGGAAATGAAAGAGCCTGACCTCAATATTAGCTGCGTTCCAGTTGACCAGCGGGCAGGTGCTGAAGCTATGCAGACGTCTGGCAGTCCTTCCCCTCAGCAGATGGCGAATGGATTGACAAGGGAGTTGAGGATCAGTCTGATGAAGCAGACTCCTGAGCAGTTGATGTCCACACACAGCGCTGAGCTTAGGAAGACGCAACTCGAGAGACGTATGACTCACAGAACACACCTCAACACGAGAGAAACATCTGGTAACAGCAAGTCCGCGGAGAACTGTGTGCTCTCTTCTGCCAGAGGAAAGAAGAAGCGCTCTTCGTCTGTCGCTCTTCATAAACAACTCGGAGTGAATCCTAGCAGTTCAAAAGTCACTCCACAAAAAGACTCGAATCATGTCCACAGTGCACCAAGCTTTGTAGATACGACCTCCACTCCTTCTGCAGGCAGCAACCAGCTGGATGACAGCGTCTCTGTACATTTGGAGGACACAGGCATTTCGCCTTGTGCCAACCAGACCTTAGATAATTCTCTAAGGGATATCGAAAGCTCCCCAGCTACTGATATGGAGAGAGAGATGGCAAACAAAGTAATAACAGATGCTTGTGTGGACTTTGCAAATGATGCATTCAGTGACATTGAAACCATCGAACCCTTTAGCAGCTTGTCTTGTGACCATCTCGGTGTGGATATCAGAAGTAGTGCTGAAAGGCCTGTGAATAGCTGTGATGATAAAGACACAGCTATGGCTAATGAACATACTTCATATAATGCTGAATTCATGGATCTCACTGATATTTTAACTGTCACTCACTCACCTGGTAAGTTGGACTAGTGCTGGCTAGTACAATGCATTACTCACGATGACTGTGTGTATACATACATCTTTGTATAGTTGGTTTTATTATATAAGAAAAAATAAATTTAATTTGATTGCTATATTTTCACCTGTAAAACAACTTGTTTTTGTTTGTTTTTGGTGTTTTTTGGGCTGTGAAGCATGAAACTTATTAACCATTTAATTCAGAGGGCAGCAGGGACCATATTATAAATACTTCCTCTCTGGCGAAGCGTGACACTGCCAGACAAACAGGCCAGAGAGATATTGACACTGCCAGACAAACAGGCCAGAGAGATATTGACACTGCCAGACAAACAGGCCAAAAAGATATTGACACTGCCAGACAAACAGGCCAGAGAGAATCCCAACAAAATGCAAAAGGAAAAGCTGCAGAAGATGATTCAGGGAGAGGTGAGTCAGGGAGGGGTGAGTCAGTAAGATGATTCAGGGAGAGGTGAGTCAGGGAGGGGTGAGTCAGTCAAATCAGCTGCCGGTAATGTATGATGAGCTGGTAAATATACGACCAACAGAAAGATGGTGGATTGCAGGAAACATATTACTTACTAGTCTCACCGCCTTTACACAGCTTCCACCATTGTCTGGAGTTATATTATAAATATGTTGTGTTGTACTCTAGAGTTATGTTTCTCCAAGTATTTATGTACAGAGTTTATATAGGTTTATCATACTATTATGAGAATAGATAACTACTAGTTCTACAGTCACACGATAGTTTCTCTCTCCATCTACAGGTGATGTCCCAGTGTTCCCTTTCACAGGAAGTGCTCACACCCCTATCAGACCCAGAGGAACGCACAAGGCATACATTCCTAGTCCCTACACACCGATGGATCACTTTAGCTCTTTCAGTGATGAACAGCTCAAGGTCAGTGTGGGGTCACTTACTGACTATATGTGTCAAGTTAACATCTTCAGTCTGTACACTTACTGCCCTGATCTCTCCTGCAAATACTCGGTTATCAGCATTCTGTTTGATTTGCCAGAAAATAATAAGTTACATTAGCAATGTTTACTATATTGTGGTCTAATCAGTGCTAACCACCAGTATTTCTCTGAAACTTATGATGTAACACCCCTGGTGTCTACTGCTAGGCCAGACTGCGAGCTTACGGTCTGAGAGATAAGATGAGTCGCAAGAGAATGATCTCTACCCTCACTGAGCTCCACACTCAGACCCACCAGTACGAGACGGACACGTCTGCGGAGTGGACTATTGTTAACACCCCGTGTCGTGATAACTCACCCCCACCAATCAGCTGGCTGGACTCACCAACCACTCCTAGCCTGGAGTCTGTAGCATCTTCAGAAGTCGGGCCGGTGCTTTCTATCCCCGACTCTAATGATGAACCTGTTAGCTCTCAGGTAGAGGCTCCCTTTCCACTCATATACACTTGTACTGGGTGTAGTACTGGGTGTGGTACTGGGTGTTACCACCATAACCACATTGTCTGTTCAGGTGTTGGTTAGAGCTGCTGAGATATATAACTCACTTTCATTTCATCTCTAAAACTGTGTTACATTTTGTCTCTCCTCCTACCCACAATGCACTGCCTTAAACCCATTCACCATTCTAGTTTTCAGCTACTATGATCTCTTCTACTCACCACTTCCTAGCTGCATGTGGCCATATTGGTTCCTAGCTGCATGCGGCCATACTGGTTCCTAGCTGCCTGCGGCCATATTGGTTCCTAGCTGCACGCCGCCATATTGGTTCCTAGCTGCATGCGGCCATATTGGTATACTGTTCTCTGTAAATTAATACCACACAGAGTCTCAACAACATCTTTTCTCTTGACACAGTTGATTATTTATTTTTTTATATTCTAAATTGCAATTTCTTAGGAAATGTAATTTTCTATTCCCACTTTGCAATGCGACTGGCGAAATGTTTTAAAGCTGACATATTATTACTTTTGCCCATTCTTATCTATACATCTGCCATTCCTTCTACTTGCCTCTATCTGCACTCACCTTCACCTGTACTTACCTTTACCTCTGTACTTATGTTTCTACCGTCACCTATACTCACCTCTACCTGCACTCACCTTCACTTCTACTTACCTCTACCTCTATACTTATGCTTGTACCTTCACTTGTACTTACCTCATCCTGTGTATACCCCCCCCCGACTAGTGCAGAAGCACTACTCATTCTGTTGTTTCACTTCTTTAGACTTTGAGCCGAAGCAAACCCCTTCCTGTCTCTGATATTGACCAGCTGCTCCAGGAAGTAGATGAGTTGGTAGATTCTTTGCCAGGAAGTGCTCTAGATGTCATTGAAATGGAGACGGGAAATGAAGTAGATGGTGCTGATGATAACACAACTCTGCACATCTATTCAGGGTGAGATCTACTTACTGCATGTTATACACTTCCTACTACAGGTTATACACCTCCTACTGCATGTTAGACACCTCCTACTACAGGTTATACACCTCCTACTACATGTTAGACACCTCCTACTACATGTTATACATCTCCTACTACATGTTATACATCTCCTACTACATGTTATACACTTCCTACCACAGGTTATACACCTCCTACTACATGTTAGAAACCTTCTACTACATGTTATACACCTCCTACTACATGTTATACACCTCCTACTACATGTTATACACCTTCTACTACATGTTATACACCTCCTACTACATGTTATACACCTCCTACTACATGCTATACACCTCCTACTACATGCTATACACCTCCTACTACATGTTATACACCTCCTACTACATGTTATACACTTCCTACTACATGTTGTACACCTCCTACTACATGTTGTACACCTCCTACTACAGGTTATACACCTCCTACTACATGTTATACACTTCCTACTACAGGTTATACACCTCCTACTACTCTCTACTCTGTTTGCAGCTCAGAGTCTGGCTCGGATGAGAATGACGCTACTGATGAGGTCATCAGTTCAACAGCTGAGTCAGCGGGAGTTGTCCTCCAGACTCCTGCTGACCTGAACGACGCCCTGCGGCAGCTGATCAGAGGAAATGATGACCTTTACACTAGAGTTCTCACTTACCAGGTCTTGTTGAATACTAAACACTCAGTCTTATTATCTTATAGCATGTTATGTGTATGATATGACATACTAGTATAAACAATATGTCTAGCACTGCATGCTGTGTTATAAAATGTCACAATTGGCTGCCGTATTCCTTCAGATGATTCCACGGGAAGAGCTGACGACTCTAGTCAGGTCTGCCGGCATCAGATGCTCACATCAGCAGCTGGACAGCTTCTGCGCTAAGCAGGTGGGCGTTTCCTGTTTCCATAACTTATCAAATATGTAGATGTCTTTGTTCATAGGTGGTCCTCACTAAACCACACCCATATTTTACTGCTAAACACGCCCACATTGACATGCTCAGCCACGCCTACATTGGCATGCTCAGCCACGCCTACATTGGCATGCTCAGCCACGCCCATTTTGACTCTGAGAGTGACTTTTTACTCTCATCTCAACATTTATTGAAAAGTTATCCATGATCTACAGTTTATTATGTAACAGATATGTTTTTATATGTAGTCCAGCTTTGTATTTAATTTCCTGTATTTTGAAAGTTTGAATGTGTTCACCATAATGTTATCTAACACATTTATACAGCAGTTATTATATGCTTCATGAGCTTAGACTCCACGTGTTTCATTTGTTGGTATTTTAGTGTATCTGTGTGCAGAGCAAACCGCGACCTCCGCGAAAACACGGGAAGAAAAAAGGTGGTGCTCATGGAAAGACAACTTCTCAACAGAGAAATTGATTTCTCTTGATATTGTTATGTTTTACACTGTGCATATGACACTCTGCATATTACACTCTGCATATTACACTCTGCATATCACACTCTGCATATTACACTCTGCATATCACACTCTGCATGTTACACTCTGCATATTACACTCTGCATATCACACTCTGCATATTACACTCTGCATATTACACTCTGCATATCACACTCTGCATATCACACTCTGCATATTACACTCTGCATATTACACTCTGCATATCACACTCTGCATATCACACTCTGCACATATTACACTCTGCATATCACACTCTGCATATTACACTCTGCATATCACACTCTGCATATCACACTCTGCATATCACACTCTGCACATATTACATTATTGTCAGATCTAGTTGACATAGCAGATAGTCATTGTATATAGTCATCAATACCTACTAGTTTCTCACTTGCAGTGAAGCTGAATTGTATCTTATAGCATGTCCTCACTGTTTACCATTGTATTGACGTCTTTTCTTTTAATTCATTGTATCATATACTTGTATAATGTTAATATATGTGATATCACTGCACTTGGTGCTTCTGTTATTGATGCTGTATTATGTAATAGCATGGTGGTGGTCCTTTTTCTTCTCTTGATTATTTAAACCTTACTTTTTACTTAATAGTAGTTTTACCTATTTGGACAATAACATGTAATAGAATATGTGCCATTCATATTCTTTTTAAGCATTTAAGGTGTTGTTTCTGTATGAGATCAATTACAATAATATAATATATACATTGTAAGTTTTATACTATCTGTGTCTACTCTCTACAGTATTATGTATGTGCTGCAACTTCTCCTCAACATCTTCAGTATGTGTAGAGGTAAATGACTTACTTCATGAAGTCACTAATCTGTATGACTCGAAAAGAGTACTTGTGTGTCCTGTGATTTCTGAGGCATTGCTTTAAGTTTCCATGACGGTTTATTTATATTGCAAAACATTTATGATTAGTAATACTGCTTACAGGTTTCGTTCAAAATTGGTATAAGAGAGTCTAATCAGTGATACAATAGTACACAGAGTAGATGCAACACTACAATAACACACAAAGTAAATGCAACACTACAATAGTACAAAGAGTAAATGTGATACTACAACAGTACAGAGTATAAATGTGAGACTACAATAGTGCACAAAATAGAAATCAATAGCGGTATAAGTATAAAACGTGTGCATTGGTGAGAAAGCCGATTCCAATTTCAGCATTAATGTCTTCTAAAAAAACAGGCATTTTATACAGTATTAAATAAACTGTTCCATTGTGTCTGTCTGATGCATTTATGAAAAAGTTTCAAACACTTGTCCCTTACAGTGTTACTATGGCTATCAAGTTACAATAATATTGTTATTATTGTTGCTATGTAACCGTAGTTACAAGGTAACTTTGGTTGCCATGTAAACTGTGGTTAACTGTGGTTGCTATGTGAACTGGAGTAAACTGAATTCTGGACCTGTTTCTATACATATGTTTCTGACTCTATTGGGTGAGTATCAGTTGAACAGTAGATGTACCACGCTAAGATAGTGAAACTGGCCCAAATAAATATTACAATGCCTAGCAGGATCCACTTGGCTAGAAACTCGTAGTAGACATAGTTGTAGAGCAGTGCTTCGCAGTAACTCTCAGAGTATGAGTACTCGGAGTTAGTCGTGTAACAGTCACAGTTTACTTCAATGTCACATTGTACCAGCGAGTATACTTTAAAGTTGCCTACAAATAAATTTAGAAACGTTTGTCAAATACAGCTTGTTTTCAGTCAACTAGTAGTAAAATCTGTGAGGAATAAACACATCAGAGAGTAGATATGACGCCTTCTGTAAAAGAGCTGCTGCCTTTAGTTTCATCTTAATGCTTTTATGCAACTCATTTAAATATCATAAAACTAGAATTTTTCTAAAACCTTCATACTGAGTCTGCAACTCATAAGTTCGACTAGCAATTTGAAGTGCCATAACTCCTGAGATCTGGTAGACTGATGATTAAAACACTGCAACATATTATTATGATGATGTCACTGAGAGCACGCTTATCATGGTTGTCTTTCAGTGAAGGCCTTATGACAATTTTCTTGAAAAAAAATGATTGAAAATGCACATAAATAGTTACATTTGACAAATTCCATAAAGATGGTTTGTTTTAATTTATAAATATTATTTCTTCAATGATGAAATAATAGCATTTAAAAGGACATGAACATATGAATATGAGACAGACTAACCCCTGAGAAACCAAATGCTGATGAAAGCAACCAGAAATATTTTGATAATTTTATGCGCTAAAGCAATTGCAACGACTTCTTCGACATTTCCTGTCCCTGACTCGGCACCTAGAATGGAAAACAACACAACGTTTTCAGAAATACACGCGCAAACATACATTGTATATACACACGCAAACATACATTGTATATACACACGCAAACATACATTGTATATACACGCGCAAACATACATTGTACATTATATACACACGCAAACATACATTGTATATACACACACGCAAACATACATTGTATATACACACATACTATGTACAATGTACACACATATATATGCATGAACATACATACACATACTATGTACACAAATGTAAATGCAAGAACATATTATATACACATACGAACACACACACACACACACACACACACACACACACACACACACACACACACACACACACACACACACACACACACACACACACACACACACACACACACACACACACACACACACACACACACACACACACACACACACACACACACACACACACACACACACACACACACACACACACACACACACACACACACACACACACACACACACACACCACACACACACACACACACACACACACACACACACACAGACACACACACACACACACACACACACACACACACACACACACACACACACACACACACACTAGTAGAAATATTCTGACTGCAGAATAATAACAATGCACTCACTCTTTTGCTTCTTTCTCTTTTTTAAACTCGTATACAGATGAAGCTGACCAAAGAGGAAGCTGACGCACCCGGCAACTATCAGATGTGTCGGGAGATGATCTTCTGCGGGACAGCTGTTTGTCACTCGAGTACTTCCTGTTAATAAGCAATTCATTAACTTTTTGTTAATAGACAATACATTAACTTCCTGTTAATAGACAATACATTAACTTCCTGTTAATTTAAAATATACATTAAATTCCTGTTAATGGACAATACATTAATGTCCTGTTAATAAACAATTATAAACAACTTACCTATTGAGATCTCCAGAGCTGGAAGGACTAGGCCAAACAACTTACCTATTGAGATCTCCAGAGCTGGAAGGACTAGGCCAAACAATATCCAAATTCCAATATTAACAGCCATTTCTGATAAAAAGAAATTCCAAAAAGCTAAAGTGACATTCTTTGTGTAGGTCGTCAAGCTAAGGGATTGCCTTTTGGTTTTCTTCAGGCTCTTCCAATAAGTCTGTCTTTAAAATTCAGTATTTCTAAAACCAAATTTGTTTTGTTATAAGTTATGAGTTGTAATATATATAGATGGCTAACTATAGCATAATCATACAGTATTGTATATCTGTTTCACTCAAAGAATGTCGGTGCATATAGCTATTGCAATATTCTATACTTTAAAAGGTATAATTTGAGTTCACGTGCATCAAATTACAAAGCAACTTACCATTATGTGAGTGAATCTCCATAGACACCTAATCTGTACTCCCTGTCGTAAGAGTGTACATGCACTTAAATCCACTAGGAAGTGTTTTTCTACTGCATTTTTAGCAATTATATTTTTTTCAATTATCCAGCTAATATTGTCACATTTCAGCCAATTCTTGTTAAAGCAGATTTACATGTAAATGCCATACCAGCAGTGTGTTAGCAAATGATGCTAGCTAGCTTAAAGCAGATGTGTATACATATATACATAATATGAAATATATGCAGGTTCATTTTAGTTATATAACTTGTATTCTCTGATAGTATAATCTTTGTATGTTCATCTAAGCTTCAAGTTTGATCTGTCTATTGAAATAAGTTTCAAAAATAGAACTATTTGACATTTCTTGCTAATAATAGTAAAACTTAAGACTTGATTTTACAAAACTATAAGTGTGTTTGAATTTAATATATACAAATAAATGTTTATGTTAATTACCTCTACATTATAGTATTATATATTCTTTTGCATTGTAAGAGATTTTTGTAATGTACCTATATGAATTATTTTGGACATGCAAAGTATTTAAGCAAATACTAAGTTGTAAGAATGTGTATGTAAATACAAGATATTTTATTGTTTTAAACTTGATTTAATGCTAATTTTACTAACTTTTTGTTAAGAATTCTATGCAAATGAATAAGAGTGGTGTAGTACTTTTTCTGTTACTTTTTCATGTATATTGTAATTGTGCAAACATTGTACAACAGCTAGTAGTTGATTGCATGTGATATATAAACCATGTAGCTGAAGTGAACAAAAAAAAAAAATAAATTTCAGGTATAATTTTGAAGGATGTAAAGAAAATTTTATTGCAATGCTGCCCACATTGATAACATCATGGCTGCTTCTTATTTCGATCTCTCTATTCTCTTAAAAGATTATCCCTAATAAAGATGTATATATCGTAATTCTGTCTCCGCAAGGACCAAGCCAAACACCACTGTTGTGATTAAAGCAACTGTCGATATAAAAGTATTGAATTATGCATGTAGTAAACTTTGTATCAAGCTTTCAGCTTGCATTGTAGCTAATAATATATTTTTACTTCCACCAACATCTCTGTTATTATTTAAACAGCAGTTATAGAAACATGTTCATGCATGGCTATTTTGATATTCAGAGCTGTTATAGGATTGACTTTTATGAAGTAAAATTGTGTCTATTTTACAGTATAATGTTAATTGCAGTAATTGGAGGTTATAGGTGCAGTAATGGAGAAACTGAGAGTGATTGAAGTGATTTGATGTGAATAATAATGACACAATGATGTGAATGTCATGCTATGTTATGCTGCATTTTATACTCTGAAGAAACCCATGCAGCTTAAAATTTTTGGCAAGTTTTATGGAGCATCACTATGCATTCAGGTTAGTTGGTTAGACCAGTTTGGTGAAGGTAGAAGCCACTTCTTTGTTTGAAATGAAGTTTTATTAACAATAAAATATAAAAATATGATTTGTCCCACAATTATACACACAAATTAGTATAATTTGTATGCATCTCAACTAATCTAGTATATATTTCCAAATACTTGAATATAAAAAACATAATTTTTTTCACCAGTGCATTTATTTAATTATTCTGTATTTTTTCTTTTTGTTGTTTGAAAGTTATCTCCTCGGTGGAGCACGTGGCTGCCCTTGGTCTGAGCAGTAATACACGCCAAGCATAAGAGCAGCGAATATGATGAAGGCAACTGCCACTAATGCTGCCATTCCCCAGGTGGCGATGATCAGCCAGTAGGTGAACTTGAAGACTACATAGTTGCAGTATTGGCCACTCGTGATATGCGCCTCGTCTAGTGTGTAGCAGTATTTCTTGTTAGAGTTATTTTGGCACGGAACCATCCGGAATACCCAGACATTTCCTACAACAGACCATCTTCCACTAAACCACGCTCTGATTTGTAAAACATTTAATAAGTTCAGTAGCAGATGCTATTGAAAAGAAATACAATAAAAAAGGAAAATAAGTTACATAAACTATTTCTAGAGTTGGCAGACTGAGTTTAATTACATGTAGTTTGACTCTAAAGTTTATTTACCTCTTCACTCATTTGCAATTTCTTAAAACCGTAATCGTGATTTTTGTATTGGTGTTTAAAAAGGACACTAAAAGCTATTCTCGCGACCTTTGTGCTTTGCATCACTGCTAAAAACTTCTATGGCCAAACAATTTGGTCGAATAGAGTGAGATTTAAGTTACATAAAAGACTGACAACAAAACGTTCACACACGTAGCAAAACTATTTAAAAAAAAATGTCTTGTGTAAATTTAAAAAAAAATAAATGCATCTTACCAGCAATGAACCAACCAAAGAGAAAGAGGGCGAATAGGATAGTAAGTGCCGGCATAACTATCGGCTTTCTCTCATTTATAGCATCACTTCCTGTAAATTAGGGAAAAAATTTTTATGACACAAGACTTTTGATGTAGCTAGTTCAAAATGATTGTTTTCAATATGAAATAATATATGTTTAAGCAGGTAATGTAAGTGCTTTCTATTACTCTAAAATAAACGACATGAATACACTGACATCTTCGCAAAGTTAATTTCATAAAGTAACCATTAAAATATCTTGAGACGTACTTTTTCTGAATTTGTCAATTAAACAGAAGAATCCAAGAAAGACGCTAAAGCATCCATAGACGATGATGTATATTGGCACGTGTTTTTCTGCCGGACAGTCGTGAACATACGTCGTACCTATAGGCAGAAATGGCACCAATCAGCACATAAAATCAAATGGCGAATTCATTAACTTATTATTTGGTGATTGAGGCAGTTTTATGAAAAAAAGTAAACAATCATCATCTGTTGTCTGGTGCAACTTTAGTTCATATAACTTGACAGGTTTATTATAACCTATAAATGCTATTCAATTTAATTAATAATTTATACATCTTATATTGTTTTTACAGCAGCTTTGATAAAAGCTTGAAATAATTACATATAAAATTGATTAACATGAAGATAAAAATATGGAGTCTATGTTGGAATTAAAAACATTTACTAAATAATTAAGGGAATAATATTTAAAGCACTTTGGAAAGTATAAGAAAACACTTTGTATTTCACTACAGAGAGTATTTAGACTAAGAGCAAGATGTACCTATTGAAATGCCTGTGATAGGCAGAGCTAGACCCCACGTCAGCCAAAGCAAGAGGAAGATCACAGTTGTGCTCACCAACCCAGAAACCCTATTGTAAAAGTCAATAGTGGCGTTTCTCATGTAGTCACAAAGGCCCACAGATCTTAGCTTCTGGTCCTTCAGCTCATCAATCACCGAGGTTGTGTACGTAGCTGGAGATCTTACTGAAAGATTCAAGGCTAAATACAAGTATTACTGATATGAAACTGGACAAGTTTTGATGCTGAAAGGTTTTAAGTTTTAGCTTTGCTTGACAAATGAATGCAATGCAATTGGTTGCTTACTCTTTAATGGGAAATTTCTTTTTGTTTTATTAGCGACTAACAGTTCCTATTGTTCGTTTGTGATAAAACTTCCAAGGCTATCGGTTAAGATGAAAACATCTATAAAGGAGTTTAAAACACTTACTTATTTATCAACGCAAAACACCTAGGGGAGTATATAAATGCACAAAGTTTCAATAAACTGAAAGGATGGTCCTAGATAAAACTCTCACCTGCTCGACCCGCCATTGTGCAAGTTGTTCCACAAAGTTGACTTGGTAAGAGAAGATTTGGTAAGTCACTCAAGCAACTAGCAGTGATGGAAATGTTTGGAACAAGCAGTAGCTAGAGGGCATTATGCTGCCTCACTGCTTGACTATCTGTTGTTTGCCACGCTGTCACGCCATCCTTGGTTGTCAACGTACCAGCAACCTCTCTACCACCAAGCATCTGATGCGCATTAGCACTCACTGCAACGTGTTTGTTTAGGTCTCTATAATTTCATATTTGTATTATAATAATATATAATATGTAATGCATATATATATATATATATATATATATATATATATATATATATATATATATATATATATATATATATATATATATATATATATATATATATATTATATGAATTTATTAAAAAGTTTATAATAAAAAGTTAGTAATTTATGCTATAAAAAATCAAGTTCTACATTCCAATTGGTCATATTGGAAAAGCTTAATTTTTCATCATTGCATTTTCTAATTTATGTTTAAGCAATCAATCCGATGATTGTTGTATGTATTGGAAAACTTTTGTATTTATCATGCTCAGTTTATTTATTATATGATATAGAAATAAAATTGTATGACAGTTTATTCTTAAAATTTGCTCTTAATTTTTGACGCATTTCAGAATGATCTTGTTATAGCTATAACCTTAAAATGATCATTGCCTGTATGTCTAGATGTAACTTCGTGCAACTGAAAGCTGTTGTTCCTACTCTTTAAATTGCAAACGCTAAATAGTAAATGTATACAACTATAGCAGCTATTTTCTTCCATTGATTATTAAAATATGCTTGGAAATGTTTTATACACGTTTATTAAAGCGTCATATTAATTCACAACATTGTAATACAATTATAACACAAATACTTGATATAAAACATAGTCTAAACAAAAACCATATATTTCAGCATGCTTTTCATAAAATATACCACATTAACACTATTTCATATTTTAAGACAATAAACAATATTTATAGTGCAACAGTGACCAATTTTATCAATATGAAAAGTTTAGTGTCGTATATACTACTATTTAATTTTGCTTTTAAAATATAATATATTTCACAAAAATTACATTATGATATAAAGCAAGTAATACTCTCAATAATACAAGATATATCAGATTAACTACAATATTATATTTATTACTTTATTTTTTACTTATTTTATTTTTAACAAAAGTTGTTTTTCAGATATTTACAGACTGTAAGTATTAAACCTGACCCTGTAAGCTGGTCGCAAAATGTTTACAGTTTTCAAAATTTCATTTTATGCTAATTAAGCTACACTGTTATTAATATGTATTAATTAGTCTATAGTAATAAGAAACTCTTAATTCTAATTTATATATGTGGCTATTGATCTTTGCAAATCAACTTTTACACTCAACCCAAGCACTAAATACTATACACAATTTCTCTATTAATTTTCCTTCAAAACACTTGACAAAGCTATTACCCAGTTTATAGTGTCGTATTTGAAAGATGGCTCTATTGTGTTTTTACTAAATTTAAATGTCATTAACCATTTAATATAGATTTAGGTACATTTGGCATATTACAATTTAAACAGACATGCTATTAAATCCTTAATAAATTGATATGATTATAATAAATGTTATGGGAGAATTCTCTTATAGCTCTTCACACTTTCAACAGATGTTACAGGAAAACCTAAGAATTTCCAGATGCTAATCTCACAACTCAAACTCAGCTGGTTGTAATTTGCATACAAACAGTCGTTGTCTATGCAAGCTGAGAGACAGCTTAGCAAGGAAGGATAACTCAAAGTATGAGCAGATGAACTTGGCATTCTATCAGCTGAAGTTATCTCAAACTTGTGCCAGACGTCTGTTGGTCTAACTGATAATTAACAATACATATTCAGTTGTGTTCCACAAGACAAATCAATAACATGCAAATATGGGTTGTGAATAAAGCAAAGAGCCGGGTGGGGGGGGGTGTGAATAGTGTATAGGCCCTCAATGAATTAGTGAAGTAGTGGTTCTGGTAGGCCTCATTCATCAGTTACATTAAACAGCAAAATTATGGCAGCAATGTGGGTGACAGAAGTAGCAGCACTATAGCAGTGTACGAGCAGCAGCACTATAGCAACAGCACTATAGTGGTAGCACTTCAAGCAGCACTAGTTTACACTAAGAATATTTTACCTGCACTTTCTGGGATTGAATTCATTTCTCCTGTACTTGACTCAATGGCAGGAGTAGTAAGAACAAGTGGTGACTGTGTTTCAATGTTGCTCTCGGTGATGTCACCGTAAATTTCAACAACGCCAGGTGCTAATGTGAACACAGTGCCCGGTTCTTTGCACTCAGCAAACTGTGACAGTTCACTTCTTCTGTAGACTGCTCTCCAGATGTTGACACAGGATATGGATCCCAGGACACCCACTTGCTCAGACTCTAAAAAGTTTGTAAGCTTGACTTTCAAACTAGTAATGGGAAAGAGAATAAATAACTTGATTAAGTTTTATTTTTGTAATAAAGTTCACAGTTGCATTTTTTACCAAATACCGGCTTGATTGCTCAACTTGGTAAGAAAGAATTTGTTAAGAATTTTTAATTTAAATTATATCTCTTGCACTTTACATATATAGTGACTTTTTTTAAAAATCCCAAGTTTTTTACAAATATAATATAGCGTATATACATTGTTCCTTCCTCATCTTAAAGTTGCATATTAAATGCAATGACATATTATAAGGCAATATATTATATTGCCATAAAATAACAGTACAGCTGTTGAGTACAACATTTTGATAAGCTACCCTCACCTGATTTAGTTGGGTTGAAGCCGAAGAAGAAAAGTTTAGTCTCATAAAACAGCAATAGTCCAGCTGGCTTTACCAATACTTCATCTACAGCAGCTTTCCACATTGCTTGTCTCTCATCCCAAATCTCCACAAACATCAGCTTTTAAGTAAAATTTATAAATTCTGTTATGAAAATGTTTTAAAATTTTGCTCTAAACTTTTCTTAGTTACATCTTGATAATTTTTTCAAAAGTAGCCAGTTTAATTGAGGCGAATATTTTGATAAACCAATCATATAGCAACTAATTACTGTGTGGGTTCTGAAATATAATTTAATAGCTATAATTCTTCATTGGTCGAAGTAAGTGAAGGAGTTTACAGGGGTGCGTGAAAACAACCCCCTCTCCACCAATTTCTCTAGACTTTGCCCACTGGCTACGTTCAGTTAGTTGATTTATGAGATAGAATAGCAGAAAGTCACACGTCACTGTTACAATACAGTCTAAAAAGATTATCTAAAACTGCTTTGAAAGTTAACAAGAACTTTATGCACTAATTGTAACTGTGCGAGTTTCAAATTGTATTTTTTGTTAGCATGTTATTGTATGTAGTTGTGCACATTGCCACATCATCACAAAAGGTAAAGGTGGTGAAGTTATCAAACCCTGATGATCCCTCGTTAGTTTCTATCTTTTCATCAAACGTTAAGCAATAAAACCTCCAAATGTCTGTCTGATCATGCCAAGTAAAGGGAATGCGTCTCTCGTCACTCTCCAAATACAACATGAAGCTGCTTAAATCCGGGTCCCATCCAATAGCAAAAGTCAATTCTCGGCCTGGTTAAACACATATCATGTGATTTGTAAGTAAGTAACTATGACAACTAAATTCATAACAAAAAAACAAGTCAATAATTTAGTAAATTTTGACTGCGCACCTAGTATAAAAAACTAGCTTGGTGTCAACTAAATATTGTGCAAAAATACCGAACATTGTTGTATTGTAAACACACCTGTAGCCTTCCAGCTTAGGATATACTCAAATGTTGTCGACAGTTGAACTACAACCCTCCACCAGAGACAGATTGTCAACTTATCCGTGAATAAAATAACATCAGCTTCTGCATAGTTTTCCCAACGTCTGTTGTTGTTAGTCAGTGTATAGCTAGTAGGAGCTGGTCTCTTCAGCTGGCTAATGTTTCTCTGGTCGTCTGCACCTGCGTATAGCACCTCATCATTGAATCGTCTAAAGTGTAATGGGTCTTTACATGTTGCTATAACACTAATAAGCTATACAACACAGCTACATGAATTTTACTAAATGATAACTAGAAAGATTAGCTTCAGTGCTTGTTATGGTGTGTTTACCCAGTTATTTTGTATAAATTACAATATTTTATCCAATTTTTTTATTTGTAGTTTGTATTACATAACTTAAAACTTTTGCATATAACTTATTAGTGCAGCTTTGCTAACTTTCTTTGAGATTAAATAATATTTACCTGGGATCCTAACGACAACTTCTCCTTTTGTTGAAGACAACTCCTCAAGAGAGACATGTGAGGCAGTAGAAGTGACGGGTTGCTCTCCCAGAGTGCTTACAGTAATGCTACCATAAACTCTCACTGAATCTGGTGTCAATGTGAATACATCACCAGGGTTGTTGCAGTCAGCAAACTGCAAGAGCTGCGTCTCTGAGTACACACCTCTCCAGATGTTCATACAAGACACAGAGCCAATGATACTCTCGTAGATAACATCTATAAAATCAAAGTTCCAACTACCCAAAAATAGACATTGATCAGTAGAAGACTTTGCAACCAATTTTACAAGTTTGGAAATTTTAAAACATACTCATTTTGCTGTCTATAAATTATAAGCCAAAGTTCAAGTGCAAAAGATACTTGTATTAATTAAAATATTCGTTGACTTTTTATATTAATAGGTTTTTTCACATCTTCTTGAGCAAATTATTTTTTGAACAGCATACAAAATAATTAGAAAATGAAAAGAAATCAAAAAGAAAATTGTTTACCTAAATTTGACCTGTGTTCAAATAATACAAACTTAGTTTCATAAGAAAGTGGTAGTCCAATAGGTCTTGGCCCTTTGATATTCACGACATTTTCCCAAAATGCTTGTCCTCCTTGCCAGGTTTTCACAACTTTTACCTAATGAAATAAAAGCTAAAAATCTGTCTGTTCATTTAATTGAATAACTGTGTCTAATTATTATTGTGATTATAAACTGGTACTGCAAATTTAAAAACATTAAAATCAGCTTTAGTTGATAATTGTAACTTGTTTAGCTCTTTCAAAATTCATTTCATCATTTTATTCTTAACAAAACCCTCCCATCGGTGAAAACCATATAAATTATTTAAAATAATATCATCTGCTGCATGCTTAAAAACAGCAGAGATGGCAGCTCATATTCCCTAGACACACTTCAACGTATCGTAGGCTGTAACAACAAGTGTCAGTCAGTGCTTCCCATATGGCGTTGTGGTACGTCAGGATCAAGCACTGCTTGATTAAAAAAAGTTGCAGGAAGACGGAGAGATGTTTGAGTCAACTCAATGTCCAATGAGGTGTCATATAAGATTGTACTCAATAGCGGACTATTAGAACTTCTGCCCGAACATATAACTAAAATTGGCTGACATTTCATGTCACGACCTACGATACAGCAAAGTGTGTCTAAGGGGATAATGTTGTCCATATGTCAGTATTATTTATTGTCTTAAATTAACAATCGGTAGCCTAACTTCCGAACCTTGACACGTATCAGATTGTCTCGTCCATTTATATCAGTGACCATCTCAGTTGCTAAGCAACAGAAGCACCAAACTTCTGTCTCACTAGCCCATTGGAAGGTGGTAACAGCGCCACTGTTATGCCACATGAAATGTACATTTTGAGTCCAGGGCTCCAAGATAAAGTGGAATGAATATTGGTTACCTGTTATATATATATAAGTAAATGCAATACTAAAAACATCAATTTTTTCTTTGAATTTTTATAAATAACAATCATTTACTTTATGCTAAGTTAAAAATAAACTGACAAGAAAAGTCACTACATTCAGCTAAAAAGAAAAAAGTATAAATTATTTATTTCACAAACCTGTTGCGTTTGCACTAAGAATATGATGAAATTTTGTAGATATGTCTGCAAAAAACTTCCACCAAAGGCACATCGTAAAGTCATCATATGGCAGAAAAACGCTAGCCTCAACTTTGTTTGTCCCTTTTCTGTGACTATTGGTTAGTGTGTAGCCAATAGGAGTCTTACTATTATTTGCTGCTTCATTGTCAACTATGCCATCCGCAGGCTTGCTACTAACTGAATTGTTTTCAGTGTTGGAGAGTGCAGCTTCACCTACTTCAGCACTTCTTCCGTAGTCCAAATCTTCAGCAGGTATACTAACTAAAATAAAAAGTTTACATGCCTGTGTATTAAACACGATAAAAATACCGTATGGCCATTTTATCATATTAACATAATCCAGCACATCAATGCACTCCTGACATTATGCCTTATAACGGCAAAACAATATTTTACAAAACACCTTTTATGGCTTTTTACAAATTTTGTTTGCATCATTAACATCTAGTAATTTAAACACTTGGAAAACTATAACAATGTTTTTCTCTCTACAATTGATTCAGAAAAAATCTAAATTATATGTTTATACATATTATTGTTAGCAGCTGTAAACCATTCTAAAATTATTTACTTTTTAATGGTTGAGAAAGCATAACTTTTTACTACATATGTTTGTAAAAATAATGTTTATATAAATAATCTTAAATGCTGCTATAGATCTCAATAAAAATGCTAATTCATGCTAAAGGTAACCTTACAGCTCAAACAAAAAGTTGAATCAAACTTCTCACTATACCCTGACCTGGCTAATCAACTTCAGGAAGTTTTCAGAAATGAAATCTATTGATTTAGCAGTGTGTTGGAGAAAATTGTGAAAAGTAGTTGTTTGAATATAATAATTATTATATTGATTAATTGAGGACTTGAATATAATGAGTTTTCGCTGTGTATTTCATTATCCAGTAATGGCAAGTATAATATATCTCTTAAATAGTTTTCACAAAATTATCTATAGCTTTATTATTTTTCTATTTTTAAAGCAATAAACTTTATTAAAAGCATGTGATACAGGATCGATATCGTAATGTTGCAAAATATTTTAAATGAAAAGTTAATTATAGCAAAAAGTCATTTTTAACACTTTCAAGTGCTAAAAGTGGCTGCCTATAATGTTAAATTTAAACATAATATAGAAACTTTGATAAAATACATTGGCCTTTCTATCTTAAGTTATGTATCTGCATTCGCTTATTTTTATAGCTTGTTTGGCGCGATATGGAAATGTTTGCGGAAACTGCTGTTTCTTTTTTATTTAGTGATCACTCATCATTGATATATAAGCTACACCAACTAATTCAGTCAAATACTACTCATACCTTGGAGGAGAGAAAAATTCTATTCAATGCTCATATTGTCATGACGACCACAAAATAACTTCAATAAAAATATAATTTGTAGATATCAGCAAACTATAAAAAATTGCATCTTACTACAAAAAAATTAATTTATTCCATTTGAAAATTGAAACACTTAAAATGTTTTTGTATAAAAAATATAGTAATCAGGTGCCAGTGTTATTGAAAATGGTTCTATGCAAATATTGACACAGCTGGTATACATTTTATATAGTTATAATAAGAATCCAAGGAGGAGAGTTTTATATTTCTGAGTTTGGTGATAGTAGTTTACATTCACACAGCCAGTAGTGATACAAACAGACAGAGAACTTAGCAAGGAAGGATAACTCAGAAGTTTAGTAGATAATCCAAGCATTTGAAATCAAAATTGAATTCATTTCAAATAACAACATCCAGTATAAATATAACAATTGGTAGTATGGATATATACCTTCATTATCATCAGTGCCAATAAAAACATTGTTACCACCAAAACCATTTCCATCACAGCTTCTTCTGCCTGTAAATCAAAACAAATTTTAACACCAACATTTATTTTAGATTTTTCTTCAAGTCAGTTAGAGATAAGGACATTATGTGGCAGATATAAAACCACGCGTTGGGAAATTTCGTTTTTCACTTTATCTATGTAAATATAAATATGATGACTTTCCAATGTGCTGAGTGAATATTGCATATATGCATATCATTGTTTCTTTAGCAATATAAATAATTAACTGCGCATTATATTAACCTAAGAATAACCATGCAGGTATTTGTATTTTATTATAAGACTACCATAGTTGCCTTAGTCTATAATATACCTACCCAAAGCAAATAATGATAAAAAAAGTGCTTAATTAGTAAGGAAGAGATTTGAACCACATATAAATTTCAATACTGTCAAGTGTTGCATATACTCACAATGAAAGCAGAAAAGAAGTAACAGTATAAGAGGAGCCTTTGGTTTGCCCATTCTACTTCTCGAGTGAATCACCATTTAAAGCAAATTTTAAAACTAATTTTATTTTAAATTGAAATATTATAGATTTTAAAACTAATTACTCAGAGAATTAAAGAAAGCGTATTATATTTACTATATAATTGCATAATACTTTCTCTTACCATTACAAGTTTCAAAACTTACCATTGATTATATAAAATAAGACTTCTGGTTCTTTAAAACAAGTTCCTGTAAATAAATTAATAAAAGCAGATGTGTAAAGCAAATAACCTTTCACTTGCCAGCCTAGTTTTAGCCAGTGCTGTAAATACAACTCATAGGTTAATAGATATACTAATCTATTATTACAAATGAGTATATATAGTATACAGAGAAAGTTTTTTTTATAAAATTAATAATAGCCACACATAGTAAAACAGCGCATTTGCCCTAACTTGCATATCTAAATGAAATTGTAGCTAACAAAAAACAATTTAAAATAGTCTAATTTCTAATTATAGTTACAGCAGTGAACGAATAAATAAAAAACTGGAAGTGTGAAAAGAAATAGTCAAAGAAAAACTAGACCTTATAATGGTAAAAATGCAGAACATGTTGCAAATTTTGTATTCATGGTTTTGGTATCTATTTCGTTACATTTCAGCATTCCGGCTTTGTTTGTAAAAGCTATAGGATGCAGTTTTTGAATTTTGACTACAAAACTAATCCAGCTCTGAATGGCACATTCAGTGAGCATCTCCAACCATGAAATCAGAGTTGACTTCTATTCTATAAGCGTTAAGATTTTTCAATCCATACTTTTAGATTTACTGTTTGATTTTGGGAATTTGGTAATTTAACTTTTTTATATATGCAGTTTGTTATAAACTTTGTGAATTTTAAATAAGTGCTGTAGTTGCACAAACAACGATTGTTAGACTTAATATGATTAGTCAGTGATGATGCAATAGCTAACAATCAGGTTGCTAGGTAACGTCTCTACCATTGTTGTGAATGTAAAAAACAAACATAGTACCTTCCCTTTGCTAACTACTATTGTGAGAAAGAAGTTTATTATTATCTATGATGTCAAATCTTACCATGTCTAAGTCCAACAAGTATACGGTAAGTCTTGAGTCATAATAAAAATTATATTAAATGGTTGTCCTGCATGTATATATATATAAATACTATAACTATAATATCTGTGTGACTACGGAGGTTTATAGGTATATTATATATCTATACAATAATATTATTACTATATTATTTCATTTCTTACCACTACAAACTTACTTACAGTTTAGATTGTGTTTTAGTATGATACCTCCAGGAAGCTCATTTCAGTTCTTGTGGATAATTTCTGTCAGCTTTACAGCATTGCGGTAAACTTATTACATAATATCATGAGTAGTATTTCCCATGTTAAAACCATGAATACTTATTTTCTAATTTTAAATATAATCTACTGAATGATTGCAAAAAGCTTTACTTGCATTTATAATGAGTATTCCAATTTGTTAACAGACTGAGAGTGGAACAGATGCTCGGGTGGAAAAGGTCAAAAGAAATGTAAGCTGCTGCCACTATAAGTATTTCAATAATATATAGAAAATAATAAAACTGCTTTATGTAAGTAAGTTATAAAATTGTTTTAGTTGTTTATAATAATATCCAGTGCAAAGTAATTGTGTGTAATATAGCACCGAAGGGTTCATAAATAATTTATTATTAAAAACTCTGAGTTTGCTGAGTAAGCAGATAATTTTTTAGCTGACTTCTGCCATGAAACCTTTCCTAGGAGTGGATCCCAGCTGGAATTTGCTTCTAAACTGTATGTTTGACAATAGCTAAAAGATGCTTTGTGTTTTCATGTTCTGTATGTTATACATTTTTACATGTTTGTTTAATTTCTCTAACTTCATTTTGTTCTTATCAAGCTTTAAGCTATTTATCCCGCTGTCTACGTTGGTCTATGTTTTCATGTTTGCTGTCTCATCTGCAGTGACGCCCCACAGCATTAGTACGGCTGTGCAAGGCAGCAACTTCAACTTTAGGAAGCTGCCAAAGCTTCACCATCAACCCAAGACCCTCAGTTCTGTGGAGGTTCCCAGTGCCAAGGAAGATCTGACTGAAGTTTTGCCCCTGCAGAAAGTGAAATCATCCGGTACAGTTAAGGATGTTAGTGCGAGTAAACCTAGTGACTGGAAGGAAGCCAATGTTGCGCAAGCTGATGGTAATGTATAATCTAAATTATTGCATGCATTGCCACATGCAGTCTTACAGAATACGTAACTATATACAACATATTTTTTGCCTGACATACATATCTAAAGCCTAACTTCTATAATTTCTAATTATATAAATGACTATGATTTACTAGCATAAAATATAACACTATATTATAATACAATGATAAAACTAAATATATATACAAATAAATAAGTTTGCAAAACATTTTTACTAAATTTTTTTAATTCAAAGCAAATCAGTATGACATGTTAGTACTCGAATAAGGAATTTGATATTTTTGACCTATTTTTGTTACTGACTTTTAACCTGGGAAATTAGTCTTTCTATGCAAGTTCCAATTTATTTTTCAGCTGATTCAAAATTACTTTTTATTTCTCAAATTCCAAACTACTTTAGAAAGCAATAAATCACTCCCTCTGCTGTCAAAGAGAATTCACGTCGCTGAGCCTAAGCAAGAGATGAAAGCAACTAAGAAGTCAATTGTTGGACTCAAGCAGGACAAGCTAGAACTGGGTGCAGTCGATGGAATGCAGTCATGCAGTCAAAGAAAAACCGGTAAATATATATATAGCTAATTAAATCTGTTGGACATTAAATAGTACTTGCTTCAACAATAAAACAATTTGTCGTGATAAAGAAACAGCCTTCAATCATAATTTTTTTATTTTTATCTTAAAAATTCCTGCTGCAAGATCTAAGATCATTTTGAACTCAAACAATTTTCCAACGCCTTTTACAATTAGCCTATTACTTGACTGTAAACATGTAAAATTCTTGCAAGACAACTATCTTAACTATATGCAGTATATATCTTTTACCAGTGTATTTTGCATTTAATTGAAAATGTAGAAATCCAATTATAGTTGCTATCCCTGTTAGAAACCTCGATGGAAAGGGTTCGTGTTAAATCGGGCTAAGGACTTATTCAAATGCAGCACAGGAGCAATTATGACTGGATGCTCTTCTCAACATTACCAATGGCCTTTGTCTGGGCTCTAACCCATGACTTCGTGCTTACTAGGCAAATGCTTTAACCCCCTTATAGACCACAGCTGCTCCCTGTATTTAGTATTAATAGTTTATCTAAAATAATGTTCAGATATATTGAACAGAAAACTCTTAGTAAGTTTAATGTAAATTATTACAGAGCCTTACTCCATCATCGGGTTTGTGCAAAAAGCTTTTATAATGGTGCTTTCATTTCTTCAAGCTGCATATTTTTTGTATTTATCAACCAAATGAGTTTAATAAATTACTGTACTATAGGAATGACTGTTTAAAGAACTATCTAGGACCTAGAAAATATATAGTTACATGATGCACTTATTGAAAATAAAACCTACTGCTGAGAAAAGGTGAAGAAGAGAATAAAGGTGCAGTAAAAGACAATTTATACTTAATAAAAAACTGCCAGATTGTTTGTAGAAATTAAGCCTCCAGTACTGAAGTCAATTCAATCGCGGAGAAAAGCGCTTTCTGTTGGAAGAATTTCCAAAGCAGCTTCTCTAAGAGGAGAAAACTCCTTACCTGCCATCAATGTGACCTTGAAAGGTAAGTATTCTTTCAGAAGATTTCATATCTCAGGTATACAGACTGCTGGTGAAGAGCTCATTGAGAAGATAATATTCTAAATGTGACTCTAACTATAAACCTACTTCTCTTGGTGAATATCATAGTGAGATAGTAGCTATAACTTCTGTTGGTGAATATCATAGTGAGATAGTATAAGCCTAGTTCTCTTGGTGTTTTATAGGAAAACTTGCTAAGATTCTGCCAAAGAAAAAGCCAGCTGTTAACAGAGTGAGTCCGTTGGTGAGGACAGAAGACAAAGCAAGGCCGAACTCTCCTGCGGAAGTTACACCAAGTAAGATTTTAAGATTTAAATATGTATCCATTGTCCTTAAATACGTTGATTTCTTGTTTTAATAGAAAATTTGATAATATAATGCACATTTGCTTATAATATAATATATAACTCAACAAAAACACATTATTCAATAATTTTTTTACCAGGGTAATGTTTTTTTAATTCTTTTGCTTGCCATTTTCCAAAATTGCATAGAAAATCTGTTGAATTCCTTATATTCAATATAAATGCTGTAAATATACAATGTATGTGTATGAGTAGAATATATTATATTATATCATAATATATTATATGTAATTATATATTAAAAATATTTCAATTTTTTGCCAAAATAAATTGGAATAGGTTGCATGTCATATTAAATTTAAAATAAAAGCACTCTGTGATATAATACTAGAAATACATTTACAGCAAAGCTAAAGGACCTTGAACTGTGTCACCTAGCAATAGATGCTAAGAAGGAAGTGAGAGCAGACCTTGTCAATGGGAAAGATAACAACCCCTTGAGATCCGCAGCAATTTTGATTCCTACAAGCAGTGATGAGGTAAAGGACATGGAGACAGCTGAAGGTTTGTATATTTCTATTTCTGTGATTTCAATATATGTTAATTGCATATGTTTTATATCATATATTAGCATGTGACTATATATTATATGAACGCATAATGTTGTATTATATGGACACATTATATTGTATATAAACATATTATATTATATAAACATATTATTGTATTATATAAACATATTATATATATTATATAAACATATTATATTACATAAACATATATTATTATTTAATTGTATATTATATGAACAAATTATATTATATGATTGTATTATATCATATGAACATATTACATTATATGATTGTATATTATATGAACATATATTATCATATGATTGTATTATAATATATGAACATATTATATGAACACATATATTATATCTTAGTGCAATGCCAAAAATGTCAACCCGGAGCGAGGCTTTACATCTCCCACTCATCCACTGATCTTGGTGAAAGGAGGAAGAAATCAGTCAGCAACCTGAACTACTACAGAAACGCCCTCAGTGAGCCGAGAGTTAGCCCAAGTTCTGCCGCACCAAACACGGGTCATATGTCGGCAGGTAATGGCAAGCAGCCTTCCGATTGCTTGCAAGTCAGAGCTGTGTCCAAGGGCTTGTTTCACTTCAACTTTGGGAGTACCACAAAGAAGTGGCAAGATTTAAAAAGAAGGTCAAAGTAGCAATATGTGAGAGAGTATTCCACTGCTAGGCTATGCTTCAGGAGTTGTGTCCACTAAATTAGTGTTTAGGTAGGCAGATCAGTGGCTGGAACAGCAGCTAACATTGTAGAAAGCTGTCCTAAAACGCACCAATGCCTCTTCCCTCATTACCTAATTTAATTCTACTATATTATAGCTTCGTCAACGCCTATCGTTAGTAATAGTTCTTGAAATTCTTTGGTAAAGCAATTAATTAGTGAAAATATTGATATATAAAGTAATTATTGAATAAGTCATATTCTATTCACGTTTCAATGTTGGTAAACTATATTATGGAAGGCCCTTTGGTAAACATATCAAACTACGTAACAGATGCAGCTATATACAGTTTAGTAAAAGTATACTTTTACAACAGGTTATTTTTTCTCTTCACCAATTAATTTAAAAAGCTGTTGCAATCTACAAATTTTATTGTATCTAATTTCTCCACTTCATTCCTGCGTTCCTTCGTATTTTCTTATAAGCAGATATAATTACTCTATTCTCAAATATTCAACTACGATATATGATAGACCATAATGAAAAAAGCCCTATATTGCTATTTTAATTTTGATAAATTTACCAATTCTACAAATTTCTTGAAGTTTTACTAGTATAAAATACAACACTGTATGTAGCCAATTGGATGAAAATATTTTCTTAGTGTTCCGAAAATTGTGTTTATTTTATCTGCTCATATTTATTTAAGCACTTCTTATCATGATAGAAATTTTTTTAGAAGCAACAATTTTCTTTTGACTTTCAATGACAAAATATTCAAACCTTTATTTAAAATATTATGTTTTTATAGCAAACTGCTAGAAAACTCCCTCATAATCAAAATAATTAATATTTTATCAAGGATATTTTTTTTAGTATATATTTGTTTTAAATTTAGTCAAAAATTTTGAAAACTATCAAAAAAATTTAACATTTTTAACTTTGAAAAATTTTATCATGCAATTTGTGTCTAGCTAATATTTGTATTGCAATACTTTGCAACAAAAAAAATATTGAAGCATAATTGCTATCACTACCTTTTAAAGGAAAAGGTAGTCAATATTTTGTGTGAAATTTTTATAATTATTTAATTTCAATTATACAAACTTGTCTGCATAGCAGCTAAACGATACCCCAAACCTTGCATGTAAATATTATTTTAGTACAGAATGACTTTGTGCGCATTTAAAGTTAACTGCATGGTAACTGCAGGTAGTTTATATGCATGGCAGGCAATTGCAAACCTGCATTACAATATTCCTGCATGCACTGGCGCATATAGTCACAATATTATAGCTTTTTAAGTTAAGTAAAATAATTGTATGATTTTAAACTGTGCTGCATGTTAAATGTTAGGGGAAGCAATAGCACTAGCATTAGTGCTAATAGTATATACTAGTAGCATTACTATAGTGCTAGTGGTGAGTTGCTATTGTAGCACCTAGTACTATAGTGCTAGTGGTAGGTTGCTATACATAGTAGCAGCCAATACTATAATGCTAGTGGTAGGTTGCTATAGTAGCAGCCAATACTAAGATCCTAGTATATAGTAAGTTGCTATATAGTAGCAGGTATAGTAGGCACTGTATAGTGCTAGTGGTAAGTTACTACAGTAGCAGCTAATACTATCCATAGTGCTAGTGCATGGTAAGTTGCAATAGTAGTTCTTAGTAGTAGCAGTTATAGTACTAAACTAGTATATTAATATAGCTGAATTTAGCTAGACACTAATTGCATGATAAAATAAAAATTTACAAGTTTTAGAGTAATTTACAAAATAAAATTATCTTTCAGTTTGCATATTTTGCTTCAAATCTTTTATCTACAAAAAAACATCTACTTTGATTTTAAAAAGTTTATTTAGATTTAAAACACAACTAAAATTTTCATGAACATCTATCATTATATTTTGACCAACAGTTCCACTTTGCCTTAAAGCTTTGCACTTACTTATATATAGCCTTTACTCAATCCTGTGTTATTTCTGTTTTAATGTTAATTCTTCACTGATACCCATTATTTACTTAAAAGCATTATATATAAATTAAGTTTCTATAATATAAAAATCTTAAATGATATAATATTTTGTGACAATACAAAAAGCATTAACTTCTTTCTCAAACTTTAAATTAACACTGCCATAACCATTTTCCATTTAACATGTTTACATCCAGGATTCTATATGACATTTATGTTGACAACCTTACACTCACCATAATAAAATACCACATTCCATCACATAAAATTTTTAAACAATTTCTCAAGAATTTGAACACAAGTTGACAAAATTGCCATAGATTGCTGCTGTTTGGGAAAGCCACTGATCTGCCTAAAACTATATTTAGTTAGACTATAGCTACATGAGTCCTCATGAGACTTTTTTACCTTGACCTTTTCACCTTGACCTTAACAGCTTTGACCTGAGCAGTTGGTCAGCAGAATGTTGTTTGCTGCTTAGAACCCATGTAGTGTTTGAAAGAGCTTTCTGTAAAATGACTCGGTGATAAAAATCATTACAAATTATTGTATCTATTCATTTAGATTTATTTTTTTTAAGAATTTAACTAAAATTATCTTTTTCTTGTTTGTAAAATAAAAAAAATATTGTTACAAATAAGTAGTTGATATTTTTTTAGAGTTATTGTTCTCGTTCTATAATATTATTGTATTGAATATCTTTTATTCTGTTGAATATTTTATTATGATAAATATATTGTTTTAGCTGTTGAACTCTAAACAGATTTATGACAAATGGCTATTCAGAATTCACAACATATATAAGTTGTTTCAGCATATAGTATTAAAATTTAAAGCATTAAGTCAAGTACATAAAAAGTACCCTACAAATGAAAAGGCAAAACAAATGAACCACAGGCTAAAATTATTTATAGCAGCTATTTATTAACATCCATCTGTAATAATATAAAAAAGTAGTTGCAAAATGAAGCCTATAATTAGTATCTACACTTACATTACATATTATTATATTTTAAATGATCATTTGATCACATTGCAGAGAAGATGTTTGCCAAAAGATATATAATTTTAAAAATTGAGTCTCTAGCTAAAAATATCATTTAAATAGATATAATAAATATTAATTTGCATTAACTTTATTTTAATGACAATTTTACTTTTAAAACAAAGTCAAATAAAGTACAATTCATTTTAATATAGCAACTTTTCAAAGATATATTATGTTAATGACCAGGTTTGTTAAGTTTGTCTATGGAGTATATTAATCATATAATTTGTTATATATACTTGTGAAATATGAATGGCATATAGGTACATAGTAAAACGTGAGACAATATGGTGTCAGATGCAGCAGTCTAACTCGCAATACCGGCAGCCTATATTTGTACCATCAGCAAGGAACAATCTAAAACACAGCAAACTGTGATAAACATGAAATAATAAATTCGTTTTGGTAAGATTTTTGTAGAAAATAAAAATATTTTAGTTCTCACGGTTTAGTCCAAGTCAAAAAGTCAAAACAAATTGAGTAATAATTTATAACAAATAAAATGAACAAATTAAATAGCATGTGTGTTATACACAGTTTGTGTTATCAAATTACCAAAACTTCACAGATAAACTTATATGACACAACTTACTACTAAACGCAAGTCATACTGGGAATTATGGAGTGGAAATCGCTGCCAATCTTTCCTTGGATGCTGACTATGATCAGATGCTAGTATGCTGCCATCAGCTTGTATTTTAATATAGCACTTTCTGGAAGGGTGGGAGTTGGTCTGTTTCATTACATACCTATATCGGTAATTTTATTTCTCTTACAGAAACAAAACATTTATATAGAAAAATTTCATTGATTCAACTGCACAAGTTTTCTTGTTGTATGGTACACCAATCGATGTGCCTATATTTAATAATACTAATATGCAAAGTGTTACCTGAAAGTGTCAGAGCTAGATGAGTTATACCGTAGAAACTGACCATCAATTGGAATTCTTGAAGTTTCAGAGATCTACCAAAAAAATGAAGTATAGCTTACATTTACTAATGAGCTTCGAATTTATAAAAAATTGTTATATTGGTGCTACTTTAGATCATGTTCATATATGTATAAATAGCAGGTTTATGTTAAACTGGTCAACATGAGTTAATAAAGTTGTAAAAGTCTATTCATTTTAGACGTTTTCATTTTCATGACTTACTCACAGTAACATATAATTCCTACAGATCCGGAACCAATATACATTTTGGCTATTGAACTCAAATATTTACAAGATTTTATAACCAAACTTATGATTCATTTCTTTAAACTTACAATTTATTCAAATAAAGTTAGTTTGCGTTAAAAGAGCTATTTTATTATAAGCCCTGATGATATAGCTATGCAGTCTAAAGCACATTAGCATCATTGTAAAGACTGCATTATTTATATCTACTATATATAGTTATACTAGCTCCTCCTCTTTTTGGTTTGAGGCCGTAATAGGACAAATTTAAACCATTCTACAGCACAATTATTTACAAACTATTCATTATAGTGCAAGCACCTGTTAAAATTTAGCTATCATATACAGAGCTAAACAATACCTATATTGTCGCTGCAATTAGGACAACACATAATTTTTGTTTATATAAGTAAAATTTATATGTCACTCAAAATCTACAAAATAAATAAGTACATATATTATTAATAGCCTTTAGACTCACAGGACGCATCATTAAGGAGTCTCCACAGATAGCTGAGAGGTAGAGAATATTGTTAGCTGGAGATCTTATTGGATAGTTGGGGGGTGTGACCACTCGCCACATAAACATGTTTTCTCTTTCATTGTAGCCAGATGTACTTATTGGTAACATCTTAAAATCTAGAATAGCATATTATCAATTTGCACTCTGCGAATAGTTGAAATTATTTTACTATTTTAGTTTGTTAGTTGGTTGGTTAGTAAATACTTGAAAAATAAAAAATTGATAAACATGTAACAAAACTAGATTGCGTTAAATAGTTTTTCAAAAAAATATGCTGAGTTCTGCCAATTTCAGCTCAATGTTAAGACTCTAGTAAAAGTATATATAGAGTTTTGCTATCTATAAATAGTAAAATTCTATACTTAAACTGAAGCCTTAACATTGATATAGAAGCAAATTAGCTGACGGGCATAAAACTCGTAAATCAATAACTCATAAACCAATACGTACCAAAAAGGCTGGTTTCCACAACAGTTGTCTGACTGTATATTTCTCCAGTCGCAGAAACTTTGAGTCTAACAAAATCATATGTTTGGAGGGCATAGCATTCACTCGGTGGCTCTGGTAATAACATTAGCTGAGCCTCAGGCGAGAGAAGGCAAATCTGAAATATTTGCATTGTGTTTAGAAAGCATTACGCTGTAAATACAATAATTATTATAACACTTATTCGTGGATACTAACCGAAGCCCTGGCACTACTCAAATAGGCAGATAGCAGAATGCAGATGAGTTAAATTAAACAGTTTTAAATGGAAATAATGACAAGCCTTTCTATCAAGAGGTTGTTCAGCCTTAGATCAAGAAAATAGAAAATGAGGGAAGAGCTATGTGGTGAAAAACAAAAGAGATAAAATCGAGCAGAAGAGCTAACAAATAATACATATGCCTTTGCTTATACCATGATATGTAACTATTTATATTAAAATAACTTTACAGTATAAGGAATAAATAATTAATAAAAATTCCTGCATTGTTCCACACCAAATTAGCAAAATTATTTGATATTTTCATAATATATGATTTAATTTTACAATTTACTATAGTTCTACTAATACAGCAACATTAGAAAGTTTTATAAATTAGCATATAAACTAATATCTCCTAAATTAAAAAAGCTGAATATATTAAAATAGTTTAGTTATTGATAGTACTAAATGAAATAGTAAATAAAGAATAACTGCAAAATGTTTAGATAGGTCATCTAATTATTTGCTTGAATTAAGATTATATTTGTTTATAATTATGACTCAAAAAATATTTTAAAATCTTGAAAAAGTGCTTTTACCTATTCAGTCAAAGTTAATAAAGCAAATCTTGAAATACCTATCAATATCAATTAAACCTTTCTTACCATTACAAATATAGTGGTGAGCAAAGACTGCATTTTAACGTGCTTGTGGTGTAGTGAATATTGTATACTATATACCAGCTCTAAAACAGGGAACTTATCCGTGAAAAGTGGTATAAGGTACAGCGTTTATATACCCGAAGTTCTGATGACGCATGTTGAAGTACAGGATTACACCCTAACCAACAGAATTATCTGGAATGTTCAAATAAAATTTACCAAGCGGTAACCAGTTTAGTATGGGTTCATCGGTGTATAGAGGAAAGGTACGAGTGTGTGCCCATACTGGCGTTGATTTTAAAACTTTAGTCTATTACGTTTGAGAAGATAAGACAGGATTTCCCCTATTGTGCTGGGAATTCCCCTACTGGCTTACCATAACATCACATACCAACTTCCAGCTTCACCAATTTAGTCATTCATCATTTGACATTTTGACAGGATCGGATTACAATTTGCATAAAACTCATGAAATTTTCTGCTTGTACTTTCCAATGGCTTATTAGGACCATATTTAGAAATTGGAAAAGAAAAAGTTGTTGAGAAATTATAATTAATGCAAAATTTACAGCGAAATAAAAATTTAGGATAATCTGTCTTCAAGCACCATTTCATATATAGTTATAAGTTTTGGAAGTTTATTTGATCTGTATAAAACTTAAATAAGATATGTGCAGTAAAAATACTAATTTTATATGATAGTATCATTTTAAATTGAAGTTTATTGCATAATTTGAGACATAAAACATTTACTCAGTATAGTAAAATATTTTATTTTATTACAGTCTATAAAACAAAGTACTGCTTGAAAAAACTTCTAAGTTGAAAGCATAAACAGTATATGAAATATTCAACACAAGCTGTATGTAAACAAAGGTCATGTAGACTCATCTCTGTTTTATTATTTATATTGGTATTTGAGTAAAAATTGATACATACATATGTACATTTTGTTTAATGGTGAAGTTATAACTATTTTAATGTAGTAAAACGTTATTCATAACATATTGTATATATAATTTATTGATATTTAAACATTTTCATTATTGCTAGGCAGCTGCTAGGTAGTGTATAATTGCAATTTGAATCATCTGGCTTGAAATATTTCATTATAATATACTTATTACATAATAGTGTGCCGTAAAATTTTAATTAACAAAACAAACCTGTTATAAAATTATTATAAAATTTACATTTATTTACTATTTTGTGATTTAGCCAAAAATTTTGCAATTATTTGCTAATAATAACACGAGTCATGGACAACAACATTTAACGCTTAAAAGAAATAATTATAGTATGTGCCTGTTTGAAGTGAAGAGCAAGAGTGGAAGTTTTGTATTTATGAAATTATCTCCTCACGCACAAACTTTTGTCGGATGATTTTATGGTGATTGTCAAATTTTTCTTTGTGTTGAACATATAATAGTAAAAATATAGCCAACAAATCACTCATGTTACATCATCAACTTCGGCCAAGAAATGTCGTTAAATGTACCCTATAATTACTGCAGGAATTATATGAGGTAGCTGATAATAGTGATGAATGTTTATGATTATGAACATGGAATTGGAAAGCTACTCTGTATTCCCTTTGTTAGTTTCTTTGAGAGAGGCTGAGAGAAACTGAGAGAGGCCTAGAGAAACTGAGAGAGGCCAAGAGAAACTGAGATAAACTGGGAGAAGATGAGAGATACGCAGAGAAGTTGAAAGAAGATGAAAGAAGCTGAGAGAAATTGAGAGAAGTTGAGAGAAATAGAGCACAAACCCCACCTTAGCTTCCTGTTACCATGATAACGCTAACATCTCTAATCTCTTGCAAAACCCAACAGTATTTATTTTAAAATTACTGAATTGTTGAGTAACAGGGGAATTCCTTAACCAAAATTACTAGCTTGATAATTGCATCTTATCAAAATTTATCACAGTCAAGAATGTTTTGTTTGTGAAGCGTGTTCATCATTTGATGAATTGCATTAGTATGAACATGAACAAATCTCACTTCCATGTCTTTGCAGAATTTAATATTAGATACACCATGAAAATTGTGTTAGAACAGCTTTGTTACTTTAATATTCTAGAGAAAAAAAATATGTTAATCAAAATATTTCAAATGAATGAGAAAAATAGTTCCAAACATGCAATTAGTAATTTTAAAAAATATATATACAAGTTAATTATTAACTATAACTCAAACATTTTTTTACAATTTGATAAAACTGTCTCATTTCCTTATGACACTATAATAGATGCAGGACGCAAAATTATGCAACTAGTCAAAAAAAGCTTAATTGCTATCAGAATGACAGCTCAAAGCTTTCCTGGACATCTATGGCTGTGTGTAATGTGTCAAGCAATTATTCTTACAAAAAGCCACACTGCACGCTATAATGTGGAGGATGTATAATATATAATCTTACTTAAGCACATTATAAACTAGTTACAGTGTGTGAGTTATATAACACCTATTTAGAGCTTCAACTATGCTCAGGAGTCAAAGCCAAACATGTTGATTGTTTTCTTTAGAAGACCCACTCAACCCTGGAATTCACTGGTTTATTTTTGTAGCAGCAAGAAGCATCCAGCTGCCTGCATGAGCTGTTAGCAGTGACAATCAGTTGATGAATAAAAAATGAGGTTCAGCAATCATAACTTTCACAGTAGAGGTCAAATGGCAAGCTGCTGGCTCGATCTGTCTAGGAAATTCATCAGATTACTAACTTTCGTCAACCATGGAGGAGAGGAGGTTTACAGGATACGTCTGGATTTGGTGTTGTCTGGTATATACAGGTTAGTTAGAGCTCTATAGTGACCTACACATACCATCTACTATCTTATTATTGTTATAGCCACACTAATTTGGTCAGTTTTAAGTGTAACTCATGAGATGTGATGATTTTATCTCTTCAGATATTATTATGAGTTGCAGAAACTAAAAGACTAAAAGGTAAATGCTGACCAAAAAATTTGGGTGCATCATTAACGATAAATTCATAGTTAGTTCTCTTGCAAGATTTTAAAGATTTCTTGCTCTTCTGCAGCACATAGCAGTTTCATTGTACTCGGGCTAAAAGAACTTAAGTTGAAACGCTGATCTGTAGGCTAAGATCAAAGGGAAAGTAGATCTTAGAAGCTATGTAGTAGCTATATAATACTTCTTGTTTGATATATTATATCAAACAAGAAGTAATTGGTTCATCTATTTCTGAATATAACAAGTTTTATTGTGTATAAACTATCAGTATTATTTTAACAGGTTACATACAAAATATATCATTTTATTCTATAAAAGTACTATATTAATTTTATAAGCTTCTCATGTTTGGTGTGATAAACATTCTTTATTTTTCATGCAGTATTCAAACTGTGTTTGTGGTAACCAACTATATGCTGTTTTAACAATTACCAATATTATTTCGAAGTCGACATTTTATTTTTATCACCATACTATACAAAGTTCACAGCCAAGTTGATATAAAAAATAGTCAGACTGAACCTGTGTCACCAATAAACAACTAAGTGATTGAATATCATACACTAAGAACTTAACCTCTACTAGTCAGTTGATAGACGGGCACGATGTCTTACCCTCCCTTTCTTTATGCAGCTCTTTCCTGTGGATCCGCTCCTTCAGTGAGTCACGCAACACTCTCCTACTCCTACGTGAACTCTCTGCGGATTGCTACCTACACGTGTGATGCTGCCAACGGTTATGTTGCTAGGGGCAACAACACCATAGCTTGTCTCCAATTACATGGCTACTCCGTGTGGACATCAGTGCAAGTTACCTGCCAAAGTAAGACAACTTCAAAATGATTTTATTCTTACAAGCATGAAAATTGCATTTGGAGTGCAGCAGTTATTATAGCCTACTAAGCTTGAGCTATTTGCATTGAAGTATAGCGACTTACCAAATTTCTTTTCATATTTTGCTTACTTAAAAATTATTATACGCATGTCTGCAGCTTTATTAAAATATGACGACATTATAGAGTGAGCCATTTAGTAAATGTTTGTAGATAATAATATATAACTTAGTATATTACTTATATTTAGGTAGTAGTTCATTAACAAACAAATCAAACAGTATTTAGATGCATTTTAGGAGTGCAATGCCAAAGTACACCTTCACTGAGTAGAGCTACAAGAAACAGGCAAGTTGAGAGCCGACAAGAGCTGTACTACAGACGCTCCTACGGTTACTACGGGTACAGCAGATCTAGAACTTCTTCTTACTATAGGACAGTCTACTTCCTTTCCAGAACCTTGCCAACTATGTAAGTCTAGTATTATATACATTCTACCCCATGTGCTTACAAACAATAAAAGTTATAATATATAGTGTACAGTGTTAATAGTTCATGCAGATATGCAAGCTAGTACGCATGGTACTATCTTTTTGTTACAGTTTAAATTTGACATAACCCAATGTTATAGAAATAAAGTGGAATGTTATGATCTGGTAATTTTTGGTATTTCAGTTACTTTAGTGGATTTGTTGCCTTCACTTGTAACTCAAATTACTACTTGACAAACGGGACACAGGATGTACAGATGTACTGCGGGAGTGATGGTCAGTGGATAACTCCGCAAGAACAATGTCAAGGTTAGCTCTCATGAATTTGCAAAATTTGCTAGTCTAAGTTTAAAGAACAAGTATAATCCCGTTTTATGCTATAAACAAAACATGATATGTCTAAATAGTGTATCTAAAATTTCCTTTTTTTATAAATAAGTTTAAAGTGCTGGAAATTGAGAAGTTACCCAACTGATGACTTACAATTAGCAAAGATATTTCTGACACGTCTCACGTTTGCAGCTGTAGCATCTTTCTGCTGCCCATTTTCTCGCTAAGATTCAAAGTACTGGTTTACAAAACTGTAGGCTCAAGCTGGTTCAGTTTTCCATATAATCATTATGTTACAGGTATGACCATGTTACAGGTATGGCCATGTTACAGGTATGGCCATGTTACAGGTATAGCCATGTTACAGGTATGACCATGTTACAGGTATAGCCATGTTACAGGTATATCCATGTTACAGGTATAGCCATGTTACAGGTATATCCATGTTACAGGTATAGCCATGTTACAGGTATGGCCATGTTACAGGTATAGCCATGTTACAGGTATAACCATGTTACAGGTATGACCATGTTACAGGTATAGCCATGTTACAGGTATATCCATGTTACAGGTATATCAAAGACCTAAAAGCATTCGCCATCAGGTGTAGGGATAATAACTTTAAACAATGGACATGTAACACACAATATCCCATATGCTACGATTGTTTTAGGTAGAGATTGTGGAGAGATCAGTGCTATGGTGGGAGTTAGATGTTCTAGTGGCTCTACCAGATACCCTGTTAGTAGGAGTTGTGCGTGCCTGTCGGGGTATGAGCGACTGGGGCATCAGAGCAGCTTCAGTTTGAGCTGCCAGTCTTCTGGAAGGTGGTCAAGCCCGAGTGATGGGTATTATGCGAGGTGTACAAGTAGGTCTTTTACATCCTGTTGCATTCATGATTCTCGGGCTAAATATCTCAGCAATAAAAAAGAACTATATCACAGCGTCATAATATAGTCATAAATCTTGCAACATGCGTATATTATATTACATAGCAGAACTTTTAAGCTTTTTCAAATAGGGTAATGTGCTTTTAACAAATTTTTCTACACTATCAATTTATATCTGCAATATTGAAAGCATTATCAGAGATTTGGCAATTCAGTTTTATAGTAGTTTTAATGTTATTTTTTAAAAATAATAATATTGCTTTTTAAAGGCTTTTTAAAAGGTTTAAAGGTTTCTTAAAGCATTTAAATAATTCGGTTAATTTGCAATCAATAAATACTGAGATAAGAGCCAGTACAAGCATGTGATAGAGCAATTAATTAGAATGTTAACAGTAGTACTCTAGCTTGGCATGTTGACGTGAATGTACTTGGTGAAAATGTTCTCTGGGCGATGAAGCATGAGAAACACTGATAGATGTTAGTGACTTCTATGAATAATAAGCTGCCAGAGAATTTGTCATCCTTGTCAAACTTTCTGGTTTGTGTGCAATATCTTCTCTGCAAGAAATAAACCCTGGACCAGAGTAATTGAATAAACACTTAAGTAACACCATGTGAGCAACAGTCGGACTAAACTTCGAATGATCTGCTTGTGGAATTTTATAAACGGAAGCACTGTGTTCACTCAACAGTGGTATATATAACTGATTTTCCCACCAGCAAAATTTTTCTTCAGGGAAACCCCTTTTGATAATGAGAATTCAACAAACATGGTGTCAACATACTAAACAAAATGGCAAACTCAATGCAAATACCATTCCATTCCATTCCTTCACATGTTGAAAACATGGTTTTGACATTAGCAGTAGCCGTCTTATATTCCAGATATTTAGCCAGCTTTTTCATGTCTGCAAATCATATTTTCCAAGTTTCATATTTTATACTTATAACAGTGCTTTATCTAAAATATATAATTGGTAATAAAAATTATAATATTTTGAAAGTATTATAGATGCCGGATGTGTTTTTTTGCTAACACAGCTATAGTTTAAACAGAATTCTATTGTGCAAAACATTGATGGCTGGAAATTGATACCAATGTAAATAAACCCAAATAAAGCTAATTTCTTCATATCTATATTTTCAATTTGAACATAGAGTTGAAAACCTTTCAACTTCATCTGCAAAATGTTTTTCTTATTTAGGATACATCCTTATAGCATTTTTTCAATAAGCTAACAACCTCAATTTTTTGCAATTTTAAGCAAACCACAAAAAATTACTTCAAGCCAATATGTGATTAAATATTTGCGTTTTCAGTAGAGGTTAGAGCGATTCTGACCAACTTTCACAGGGAGTAGCAAATATTTTAGTTATTTAGCGTTACAGTGCCAGCCGCACTTTTCTCTAGTAAATCAATGATATGTGTAATCAAGCTTTGCTTCACCTGGTAGGGATTAGCTGCGGTAATCCACCAACTGTTGCCAACAGCGTCAGCGCTGCCACAAGCAGCACTGGTACTAACTACCAAGACACAACGTCATACACGTGTCTACCAGGATATGAGGTGACTGCTGGGTCTTCCATCATAACCTGCCGAGCTAACCGTCATTGGTCAACAGCCCCAACATGCTCCAGTAAGTTGTGCTGTTACTTTACCCATAGCAACCTAGCGCAATTGTTTACATTGATGATAGAGTATTGATTTAGTGTGTAGAACATTATTAATATGTTGTTGAAGCAAGAGAACACTTTGGTTGTTCCTTTCCCATTTGAATGCAGAATATTTATTTAATGTTTAAATTAGGTTTACATGATTGGAAGTGGCTAAATGTTGTTGTGTTGAAGCATTGATGTGTTGAATTTTTGAAGTGTTAAAGAAGTTCTGATATGTTGTTAAGTGTTGAAGTTTTGATATGTTGAAGTGTTGAGGAAGTGTTGAAGTGTTGATATGTTGAATTGTTAAAGAAGTGTTGATATGTTGAAATCTTAAAGAAGTTTTGACATGCATGTGTGATGTAGTTCAATGTTAATGAAGCTAAATTGAATATCAATATTCAATTCATGAAACTTTTTATTACATAAACAGAAACTTTGAATAAGATTTTAAAACAACTCCGATATACTATTTAAGACTGTACTATGTTATAAAGTCAAAACATCTAAAACTTTCTGTAGTATAGTGTTTGCATTGCTGTGTATTTAAAACTCTTGCTATTTTTAGAGAAAAACTGTGGCCTACCCCCTACTGTGACTCATGGAAGATTATTGAGGCAAACATACAACACAACTTATGATTCAGAGATATCTTACGAGTGTAACAGCATTGGTTACACCATGTTGGGATCACCAGCTATTAGATGCACAGAAGATGGGACGTGGTCCAGACCCCCGCTATGCTTTAGTGAGCACATTTTACATAACCTCTTCTAAAAATATTATTATTAGTTAAAAACACAAAGTCTGGAAATGTTATGTGTGAGAAAATTCGAGATATGAAAAAAGTCCAGTTAAAGATTTAGACACCATTTTGACGTTAGATTAGACGATGATAATTTTAACAGTCTCAATTGATTGCTGTTAAGTTAGAATATTTTATAATTTTTCTAGTTACAAGTTCAGTCCACTTTAGCTGAAATACATGCACACTATGTTTGTTAGCAAACCTATTGCTTGGCTGAATTAGTAAAAGTTTCTAAAATATCAAATACAATTTCATAGGTTAATTATAATTAATTCTATAAATTTTGGTTTACTATGAAATAAGTTATAAGCACTTTTTATTATATAACACTTACTCCATATACTAGATGTAGTTTATATATAGCTTATTGAACACTCACTTTATAGTCTATATAAATGATTAACAAATAGGTTATATGTAGGTTCTAGGTGATCTATTGCTGCTCTATAGGTGGTATATAAATTCTCTACAAGTAATATATTATAGACAATCTATAGGTGATCCATATATTATGCTCTATATAACCAATCTATAGCTGTTCTATAAGTAGTATGTTAAAACTAATCTAACAATGGTCTATAGATGGTCTATAGTGGTATTTAGCTGCTCTATAAATAGGGTCTTTCATATCTGAGTGAATCTTCTATATCTAGATGCTTGAAAAATCTTCCAATCGCATGTCGAACTATTTCAACTAAAATAATTTTATCAAAATTTTCATCAATTCTTTAAATGCAGCATCTGCCTCAAAAACTGTGATTTGAAAAATGATTTTCTCACAAGATTTACTAAACTAACTATGTTCAATTATTTTTTAGAGACAGTTTGTGGCCCACCGCCAGCTGTTCTTCACGCCATGACATTCACTGCGGGGCACTCATACGGTGACAACGTGACATACGAGTGTGAAGCAGGATATGACATCAGAGGAAGCTCTACAATAGAATGTCTCGTGTATGGCCATTGGTCAATCCCCCCAGTCTGTAGAGGTAACCATAGCAACAGAAATATTGATGAGTATTGGGCTATAACTAATTGTCCTACATTACTTGTGTACTACATTACTTGTGTCCTACATTACTCCTAATATGTCTATAGTCAAGATACAAAGTTAGTACTTATAAAACTAAACTTTTCCATTATATGATAGTCATTATAACACCATCTAAATCTCTCTCTATTATAATACTGTATATACGGAGTGTTTAGGTACAAAGAGCACTATGTGTGATGCTATAACGCTATATAGATGTTAGCTTGCTCTCCAATAAGAAATTCATTATTTTTTGTTACAGCTAAAAGCTGCCCCGACCCTCCTGAGATAGCAAATGCTGAAAAACTAGCTCTAACAAGTGGGACAGTTGTTGGCAGCATAGTCAAGTATATTTGTATACCAGGGTATCAGATAGTTGGTGAGCCAAAAGTGACATGCCTTCCCACGTTAGGGTGGTCTATACCTCCCCACTGTACAAGTACGTAGCTAGCTAATCTATCATAAGCATTGGAGTAATCTTGTTAACACAGTTAGAAAACATGGTATGACAAAATTGCATTTAATTGCTTTAAAGACATTGAGAAAATATTGAAATTATTAGATATGGCGAAGACTAGTCGTCAAAAGCTGCTGTAGAAATGTTTAGTAATGAAAAGAATATAAATGATTGATAACGGCAAAAATATATGATTCAAATATTTATCACCGAAACATAAAAAATAACAGCTTGCCTAGCAACTCACTGAAAGCAAAAGTAGCAAACGATTTACCTAAAAGAAAGTCTGAAGTTTTTATTTCTTGATAATATAATCTAATTGAATTTATTTTAATTATAGAAACCATGAAAGTAAAAGCAATGACAACTCCTATAGATTTGTTAAACAGCTTTTAATTTAGTACACTAATACTCAGAAGTTTAAAATCCTCACGATGTGTGAAATAAAGCAAGCTGTATAATATTCTACATAGTGTATGGCATACAATTAATATTGTAGAGCTTTGGTGCATTAGCCTTACAACTATAGTATATGAGCGTAGACATATATCTAACCTGCCTCGTGTTTTACATAGAAACTAGGTGTGGGGACCCATATGCTGTGAGTTATAGCAGAAGAGAAGTGGGTGGACACTATTATAATGACATCACTGTTTACACCTGTTTCCATGGTTACCAGCTATTTGGCAACAGCACTATATACTGTCAGAAAGATGGTCATTGGTCAATTCCACCAGAGTGCCATGGTATAATCAACTATATATAACTATGGATATAGTGTTTAATTTGATTTCATGGCTATTATATAATATAAATGTATTTGAAAATGTCTATGTGTATATAGTTTAGTCTTTAAGTTCTGTCTAAGCTTGTAGTGCAAATTTCAGCCATGACTTATTATATACAGTAAATAATTAACCTACCAAACTAGCTTTAGTTACTTTAAGGTAAGAAACAATACTCTATTAGTTATAGGATGTGGAATCCCCCCTCCAGTTGAAAATGCTCACATCAAGTCTCTGACTGGGTTCTATGTGGGCAAGACTGTGTTCTACAAGTGTCTGATTGGCTACTCCACTTCTGATCTGAAGTTTATCACTTGTATGGTAGATGGGGACTGGAGTCCACCACCCACATGCGAGGGTGAGTAAAGAGAGGTTTATATACTAGTTGTTGGATTTTGTTTTCATAAAACTTTTGCACTACTGGGATTCGAGCCGGGACCCTTGGCTTACGGGGACCCTTGGCTTACCGGGACCCTTGGCTTACGGGGACCCTTGGCTTACCGGGACCCTTGGCTTACGTGGACCCTTGGCTTACCGGGACCCTTGGCTTACGGGGACCCTTGGCTTACGTGGACCCTTGGCTTACGTGGACCCTTGGCTTACTGGGACCCTTGGCTTACGTGGACCCTTGGCTTACCGGGACCCTTGGCTTACCGGGACCCTTGGCTTACGTGGACCCTTGGCTTACGGGGACCCTTGGCTTACCGGGACCCTTGGCTTACGGGGACCCTTGGCTTACCGGGACCCTTGGCTTACGTGGACCCTTGGCTTACCGGGACCCTTGGCTTACCGGGACCCTTGGCTTACGTGGACCCTTGGCTTACCGGGACCCTTGGCTTACCGGGACCCTTGGCTTACGTGGACCCTTGGCTTACCGGGACCCTTGGCTTACCGGCAGGCATGCTAACGGTTAACCCCTCATTCACACTTACCGTATCGTACGCCGTAACAGCAAAAATAAAATGGCGACGCTGTTGCATTTTGTCAACGGGTGTTCATGCATGACGGTGAGCTGTGACCAATCATAATAAAGCCAACTCGTGTCTGCGGTGATTTGAACGCCGTTGAATATTATTTACAAATTATTCGCAACATTTTTATCAAAAGATGTTATACAAATGCTATTTACTAAATAAAAGCAATTACATAAAAAGAATCTTTCTTTTAAATATATTCGTTTTTAAAATAATTGTGCAAACTAATTTAAATAATGAATATTTAAGCCGTCCAAATCATTTTTAAGTTTTTGGTTTGCTTGATTTTGTAATTAGGGAAAGCTAGATTTTTAAGCTGAGTTTAATTCAAACAAGCCGGATAAAGATTTTTTTAATCTTTTAAAACTTTTGAATTGGTTAAATTGAATCAAAAATAAGCGATTAAAATAAACTAGCGAAAATGTTCTTTAAATTTTAGTACCAGATCAACTCTACCCAATAGGAGCCCGCCGTGATTTTCTGAATCAAGCACTGCTTGATCAACGCCGCAACGTATACCGGAGTGCGATTTAGCCCGGATGTCAACAAAAATCGCTAAAATTTGCTGTTACGGCGTACGATACGGTAAGTGTGAATAGGGGGTAAGTCTTTTGCTAAGCTCAAGGCTACATGCAGTCACTCAATGCTATTTATGACCAGGAGTTTCCTAGAAATATTTTATGTCTTTAGAAGGCTTCAATATATTTTGCAATAATATGGTATTTAAAATTAATTCAAACTGGCTCTATCAAACAAGCATACATGTTTGTTCAATCTATAAAATACTTTAATGTGTCAAAATATTAAAATGAATTGACAATAAAGTGCAAATAACTGTACATTAAATTAATTTATTTTCCAAATATTTTTGCAGACCAAGTGATGATACATAAAACATGTTACTTGTACAAATGAAACAGAAACATTTATATAGATTGAAATCAATTGTTGCATAATACACTTGAGCAGCACTGACCTTTATAACATGACTTTTTGAAGATTAAAAAACCGAAAATACAATGGTTATCAGCTATACGTACTGCTGCTAATGCAAGCAATTTTGTTTTACAAAAAATTCTTTACGCACGCATGTTTTCAGTTGAATAATGATTGTATCTCACTTGCTAATGTTGTGCAGTATAACACTATCATATGATGAGCTATGACCAAAAGCTGTTTGCTGTAAGAAACAAATTTTATTTGAATGATTAGCTTTACTTGACAACAAGTATAATATATTACATGATAATATAATAACTGCAGGTATAATATTGATAAGTTACATGATAATAATAGTTGCAAGCCTAAGAAAAGCCATTAAGGCTATATATACTATTTATTTAATACAGCATTATTTCTAGAACTTAAAATCTAATAGAATTAAAAATGGTTCTGTTAATCCAAATTAAAAGACAAAGAAACAAAGCTATGTTTGCGTATGGCATGCCTTACTATTGATTAGACTTTGCTTAATATTATCTCTACCAGACAGCAGCGCCACATTAAGATAACCCAAGCTTATAAATTAGTTAGTCATGCTATGTGAACAAAATTCACCATGGTGCCGTTTAACTACGAAGGTGTATTTGACTTGCAGATAAACTATCTCTGCAGATTTTGATAGATGCAATTTTTATGTATGTAAATTGGTAGTCCCAACTTAATTTGCTTTAAATATTATAATATAGAAATAAACATAAACTTGCTGTTGCAGGTGTGTATTTATATTAATTTAGTAAACTAAAATATTGAAATTATTTTTAGAAATGTATGAATTTTATTTGTAGGAATAGAAACGACCACAGCTGCTAAAACTAGCTTAGAAAGGCTGACAGCTGCGTTTACTACCGAATCAGCAACAAATGAAGTGCTTCTGTACACTGAGGATGATGAGAAGTCTATAACAGCAAAGAAAATCCCAGACACCACTGTAAGTACTACAGAAGCAGTTCCAGACACTACTGTAAGTACTACAGAAGCAGTTCCAGGCACTACTGTAAGTATTGCAGAAGCAGTTCCAGACACCACTGTACGCACCACAGAAACAAACTCAGATACTACCGTACATAGCACAGAAATGATCCCAGACACCACTGTACGCACCACAGAAACTCTGAAAAATTACACTACTTATTATCTGCCATCAGAAACTTTTCTAAATCGGTATACAGAAAAGAAAGTCCTTTCAACCTCAACAGTAGAAACAAGTAATAGAACTTCCCAAAGTCCAACCACTGCTTCTCTTTCTACAAAAACTCTTCTCAAGAAGCACACACTCGCTGCAACAACCGAACAGCCGGGTGTGACCGAAGTGGAACCCAAAGAAGCCAACACTTTTCCTCTACCAAACACAACCCTAAGTCAATCTGCTAAATCTGATCTTACAACAAAACAAACTTTAACATCAACCAGCACAGTTTCTGCTACAAATTATACTTCTGTCTTAACTCAGCAAACCACTTCGTCAATATCGAAAATTACAGACTTGGACCTGAAGCTGACAAAAGAAAGTAAAGAAGATATAAATTCCAGCACTGTTTCACCTTTTCAAGCTGAAAATGCAATCTTTAATAATTCTGACAATACCCGTTATAAACAACCAACCAATTCAGAAAGATGGACATTGATCAGTCCAGATTACGCTAGCAGCAGTACAACACAGAGTAGTCGAAGAGTGATTTTTAATAATGTCAGTGAAACTAAAAATGTTGGTTACAAATATTCTGTGTTGAAGGTAACAGCTAAACCGACACAACAATTTCACCAATCTACACCAGAAAGCTTGACTGGAAATAAATCTAAGGCAGCAGTTGAATTGAGCAGGAACAGCAGCTTAGCAGAGGGCCCAGCACAGCGTAATTACGCTAAAAGAATTGCATCAGCAAAGAGGGAATTTTCTAGCAAGAAAGATAAATCTGTTGTAATTGGCTCTCTAATTCCCTCTTTCTTTGTGGTTGCTGTCATTGCTATCATTATATGGATGCTGATAAAAAGGAGGTACGTTCTATAACTAATAATTAAACAGTAATGAATTTCACTAGTTAGAAGCATTTCAGAGCTTGCTACCTATGGCTGTTGTAGTTTAATAACTTGAATATATCAAATCTTAGATACCCATGTTGTTTAGTTTTTCTACTCCAGCAAGTAGTCTACTAGGTTTTTTCTCATCAACATATACTAAGGCAGCATTTTATATTGTGTTATAGGAAGCAAAGGCAGCATAACTTCGTACCAGTGTCTAACCCAATCTACGACTCAGAAGCTGAAACTATGACTATTTGCTCATATAGAAGCCGTAGAGACTCTAACGAAGAGATTCAAGACTCTCAAAAACATCTCATGGAAGCAGAAGAAGAATAAAACTGAGCATTAAACTTACTGCACACCTCAATGTAGAAACCTGATGCTTGTTGGTGTAGTATTCTATATTTTATGCATACAGTATTCTATATTTTATATATGCGGTATTCTATAGTTTCTATATATCACGTTTCTTAGTTCCTATACACAGTATTTTATAGTTTCTATACACAGTATTTTATAACTTCTATATAAAGGATTTTATGCCAATTTATTCTCCATGTTATACATGAGTCACCTGCATCTATGACGGTAGACATCTAACTACAGCCTATTTTTTGTTGATTTGTTTTTAAAATATAAACATTTTACAAAACTGAAAATCACTCAAACTGAGACATCAGTTTGGTTTCAGGACACAGCAATAAGTGGTACCAAAAACAATGACCAGGGTTAGCTGAGTTAAACACTGTCTGAGCCCCCCCCCCCCCAGAAGCTCATTGTGAAGAGCAGACAATTCCTGAGAAGGCAGTAGAGAATGCACAAGAAACTGTAAATAGGTCAAGCTGACCAACTTGTACCTTTGGTGGCTACACTCAGTTTTGAAGGTAACAGTTTAAAAGGAGAAAACAAACAAAGCAATCAACTACAAATGAATTTCAATGATGAATAGAAACTTGATGAAATACATTTTGAAAAAACCACCATAAGTTCGATGGACATTTGATCCATGGAAGCCATGTTCTTCACCAGTACTTTTGCAAGAGCACAAAGGCTCTCTAGTAAACAGTCTGTAGTGAATGCGTGATAACATCCCTCCTTTTCCATCTAGCAACCCTTGTTTTAGTTTGGGTAAAGAGAATGTAAGTGATGATTATGAGAGAACAAAACTTGTGCTGCCAGAATAACGCTGCCACCAGCTAATGCCAGACACAAGCTCTATATATTCAAACTACTTGAAGTGTAGTAATCTGTTTCCCGTAACCATGAAGAACTTTCATTATACAAATAGAGTAGACCAAAAGAAATGTAGTTAATCACGGTTGCCCTTTCAACTGGCAGAAATCTTGTGGCTGTATTTCATATCCTCTATAAGTAAGAAGCTGAAAGTGTAACTAGTTATTCGTGTAGAGATCAAAGGGTAGCAGACGACTCCCATATACATGCCGTAATATTTAACAAGACCTCTCCACTAACTCACTCATTACAAATGTAAACTAATTGCTACAAACAATATACTGATCTATTAGCGGATGTTTTAACTGTGACATAAATAGAAATGACAAACTAACCAATAACATATAAACCGATAGCTATACAATTGTAAAATTTTATTCTGAATAATACTAATAACAAAAAGAGTATAATACAGCCAATAAGAAAATAGCAACCAGTTATTCTAAACAAACTATTTGATTCAATGATAAAATTTCAGTTGGTTAAAAATTTGGAAAGACAGGGTAACCCAATCGTACTGTTACAAGTATCATTGCCTATTTAAATTTAGTAGACATTTCTGTAGAAAGAAGGAAAATACTATCATTATCTTTACTGTAAGGGAATTGAATAATAAGGTGAGAATGAGCACATAGAGCACAGCAAGGAGAGCTGAAACCAACCAATAATAAAGATGATGTGATTTTATCATCCATATATAATATTATTGCATCACAACCTGTCTGTTAAATTTACTAAAGATCCTTCAACAGCTAATCTAGTTTATAAATGGAACAAAAAGTACTTTTCCTAAAACCAAAATGCAGAAGTATGAATTGCATATCGCAATGCTGCCATTGTCACTAAGAAGGCAGCGGCAGCAGCGGATGAGTAAGAGTTTTAATATCAGTTGAAATACAATAGGAGATGCACATATCTGTAGAATCTGTGGCAGGTGACTGCATGTGCCCCCTGTAGAGTGGAATATCATAAGTGTCGCTGGAGCATAGATATGGTACTGCGAGGGTACAATACACCCGCTACGGGACAGTCACTCAGTCCTCATCACTCCACTCGTCAGAGTCGACCCCCTCCTGCAGGTCCTGGGGCAGCGGGTCTTCGTGTTTGTCCAGATTAGCAGTGACAGCATTCACCTGGAGAATCAGTAACTTACTGACATATGATTCATTGACTAATACTACTCACTGACTACTACCTGACTAACATGACTCACTAACTACTCACGGATTAACATGACTCACTAACTAATCACTGACTAATACTACTCACTGACTACTCACTGACTACTTACTTACTAATGTCAAGGTCAACTCACCAATTCATCTCTCTTTTGAGCAGCAGTTTTATAAGTGGCAGCGTCAAACTTCTCGTACTTTCTCTCCTTGACCTTTTCAGGAGGAGCTTCAGACACTGCAACACGTGCAGAGTTCATCACGTAGAGTATTCTATACACGTACGTATTTCTACATATTCATTACTTTACATATACAATATTCCACATCCAGTATATAGAGGTGTGGCCTGAGTAAACTGAACTTGTAAGCCTGGATATATAGTTCTCTTACATTTGGTCATTCCCTCTGGAAATAGACTGAGCACCTTAGCTTGTCTATCTATACCGCTGAACCACTCTGAAGAGGTGCTGCTAGCCTCCCATGTTACGGACGTATCAGGAAACAAATCATCTTGAAAGAACTCGGACTAAATTAGAAACACAAACGACATCATCCAAGGAAAGTCCAAAGACTTGAGTAAGACTAAGGCTACTTCACTTGAATATAATCAGACATGTGAAGAGCTATACATGATATACATTCTATGCTAGACACAACTCCATACTAAAATACTTCAACTTCTACAGTCAACACCTGAGACGCTCAGTTCCTGAATGAACATGATAATAATGTCAGTTTCTTGACCTACGCAAGAAAAAACTCTACACATTCACCAACAAATAAGTGTATAAAGTGTACCCCTACCCTGACTCTTGGTACAGTGAAGCTGATTGGTTCAATCATGGTCTGAGTGAGCCTATAGGCTTTCGCGAACTCGATGTTTGCCACATCACAACATTTCTTGGGCAGAAACGCGAGAGCCTGGTGCTGGCTGGACACGTGGAAACTTGAGAGAACTTGGAAGTAAGGGGCGTCAGGAGTCACCTCGTATGCTTGTACTATAGTATCCCCCTGCAACAACAAAGTAGAGTACATGGAACTCAGTCTGAGTAACTAGAGGACTTAGTCTAATCTCTGAGTAACTAGAGGACTTAGTCTAAACAAAGCAGATGAGATAAGATAATATTTAGCACATATCTGAATCTACAAAGGGAAATACTCAAACAGGTCAGGATATGAAAGAAGTGTTACGATGAGAATCTATGATACAGTGTCGTGAGGAGGAACAGTGAAGTGGCCGTACTGTCTAGACAATGTCACGGCTAGACAGGAAGTGGTCGTACTGTCTAGACGATGTGGTGGCTAGACAGGAAGTGGTCGTACTGTCTAGACGATGTGGTGGCTAGACAGAAAGTGGTCGTACTGTCTAGACGATGGCACGGCTAGACAGGAAGATGTACCAACTGACCTTGGCAGTGAGGAATATAGTGTGACTATCAGCATCGTAGTAAGGAATGAGAAGAGAGGGGGCGTTGTCTAGCCCAACGGAGGCCACGCCCACCGACAAATCTTCCGGGTCAAAGAGCTGAAGACACCGGTCGGAATCCCTATAAGTATACACAATGAGAAGATAACTTCAGAGATACATGTCCAGTGCATGTAGACTGAGTAGCTAGTCGAGTGAACTAACTAGATAAAATACGTGCCAAACATATGCGACTAAACAGTAGTGACAGGAAAGATAAAAGCGAATTGGGGAGGAGACAAACCTGCCGAATCCCGAAACAGCTACAAATGAGTCATTAAGGACCCAGACTATTCTACCACTCCTGCCGCCGGATGGGCCTTTGCCCTCTCTGATAGGAGAGGTAGAAGCTCGGGGTTCATAGATCCTAATGACAGAGTCTTTGCTGTACGTAGCAAGGTATATTCCGTTAGAGCTCCACGCCATGGCTAATATCTGTAATCAAATGTCACAGTCAATAGCTTGTCTATCTAACTTGCCTATTCAATAATGAACTTCCTTTGAATGTTGGAACTGAAATATTGAGCAGAGACATCATTGAGCTCACCGGTGATGAATGACCTTCCAAGGTCAAACTAGTCTCCGACTGTAAGTCCCAAATTTTGACTTTAAAGTCTTGAGCAGAAGAGGCAAGCACATCGCTGGCTAGCGGATGGAACTGCAGCAGATATGACATAGATATATCAGATATAGTATAGTATAGTATAGTGTAGTGTAGTATAGTGTAGTGTAGTGTAGTGTAGTGTAGTGTAGTGTAGTGTAGTGTAGTGTAGTGTAGTGTAGTGTAGTGTAGTGTAGTGTAGTGTAGTGTAGTATAGTGTAGTATAGTATAGTATAGTATAGTGTAGTATAGTATAGTGTAGTATAGTGTAGTGTAGAGAGTTAGGTATGGTATATAGAGTATATAGTATAGTATAGTATATATAGTATAGTATAGTATAGAATAGTATAGTATAGTATAGTATAGTACAGTATAGCATTGTATAGTATAGTGTAGTGTAGTATAGTATTGTATGGTATAGAATAGTATAGAGAGTAAGATATAGTTGAAGGTCATATAAAGGTCACACCTCCAAGGAGTAAATCTTGTCATTATGAGCTAAAATCTTTTTCACTGGTTCCTCCTTAACACCTTCCAATCCGCCTTCCGGAATCTCCCAGAGAAAGACTGCACCGGATTCTGTACCTGTGAGAACGAAACAAACAGACTGATCAACTCGACAGCTTTGTGGACTCGAATCAACTTCTGATAGAAGCCGAACAACTCATAGTTCATTACGAGTTTAATTTCTTCAGCTTATAATTAGAAGATTCGGAATTCTATTTTCAGTATTGATGAAAACAGGATTCAAGAATTTGTCTTCCCCTTAAAACAATAAATTATTAACCATAAATGGACATATATTCACTGGTTTCACTTCACAGCTTGTAGATACAGACAGCTAATAATATGGTGACTTACCAGTTGCTAGGCGACTGTTGTTGAATGGATCCCACTTGAAGTCACACACGGGTACACCGTGAGACAAGGCAGGAAGGGGCGTGTCCTCTAACTTCCCAACATTCTCCAACTAGAGAATAAACACAACTCAACATTACGTTACAGCAGACTGTTAGAACATGCTGTAGATATCCCCTTCAGTCTACAGAAATCTGGAGTGATAACATTTCGAACTCTGGGTGCAAATAGTTAATTTTTCTCAGCGAAATGAAACTATAATATGAAACAGAAGATGACTAAATTGTGACTTTCTGAATGTAAGACTAGAGGGTATACATGTAATCATATTCAAAAGAAGAATTTTTGTGCCACAAACTATGAAAATAAATTATGATTATAATATACTGAGCAGTAGAAAGGTGACAATAAATTCACTAAAATAATTACTGATCATTAGCTTTGTTTTCTACTAGAGCTACTCGTAACCATGACAACGAGGAGTTTACCTCAAGGACCGAGACAAGCCCAGCTGGTCCTTTCAGCGTGATGGCACACCTCTCAGGGTTGGCGGCAAATCCATTTGACTCGCTGGGCACTCGGTTACTCAAGTTTCTGATATTCTCAATGCGATGACTCTTATGAAGGGGTGTGCCCTTGAGGTGCCTGAACTTTGATGTCTTCACAGAGACTGTAAAGGTCACATAGAGAGTATGAACTCTACACTGTAGAGTATGTGTAAAGGTTACATACACCGGCTTTCCATGTACCGATCTCAGATCGATCTCGCTGAGATCGATCTGAGAAATGTGCTGATCAGATCGATCGTTTTTCCATGAGAGTGTCAGATCGATCTAGCGGAGTTGCCTCCTCTTAAGTGAAGAGTACTTTAATATTATATTTTTTAACCCACCTGGGTGATTCAAGCTAATGCTTTTGAAAAAACAAAATTTCCATAGTCTAAAATTCAGTGCCAGCTATAAACTCTACGCAGTAAAGCTTTTAGTAAGAAGCAATTTAGCCAACTTAAGATAATTCATTTTAATATTTTAGTTTGACAGCTTATATAAAATTAATAGCTGTTGTGCAGATTATTCATAAACTTACAGGACTATTGGGCTTAAAAATAAGCAGCAAATAACTAATGAAAGTAAGTTTTACTAGCCATTTAAATTCAATTTAAATGCTCCTACTTTTTCCACCTTCTACCGTCTATAATTTTATATAATTGAGTTTGTTTAATCATAGTACTGAAAGTCAAAGTTTTGGCATCTGAAAATGTGGCTATAGTAATTATTAAGTAATTTGCTTAGTAATTACCAATAAATTATCATTTTTATTAGCGGCGACATTTTAGCGAACAGTCTTTTTCTATTTCTCAGATCGAACTTTCGTCTTTCCATGACCTTATTGCCTTGAGATCGATCTGAGTTCGAGCTCTACAGACCGACCAGCTCAGAACGACTGAGATCGATCTTTAGCGTCTTTCCATGGATCGATCTCAGCGAGATCGATCTGAGATCGGTACATGGAAAGCCGGTGAATGAGTAGAGAGCATACACTGTAGAGTGTAGAGTATGTGTAAAGGTCACATGGAGAGTATTAACTCTACACTATAGAGTATGCAGCAATGTAACAGCTACGGCTTCAAACAGTTACTTTTTGAAATGAACTTGCTGTAAAATTGAAAATAAAGGTTGTGTAGTAGCATACAAGTTTGATTTCAACTTAGAATATATTATGTTACAAAGTGTAAAACATTCATAAGATAATATCCTTTAACATTATCACCCTTCAGATATGACTTATACAACAATATATTATTAGATAGACCTGCATTTGCAGTCAATAAAAATGCACCAACTACTGCAAAAAAGGAAATATTTTAACAACAAAGCAAAACAAAAATCATGCAATTTGATTTTAGCCGTTATAACTACTGTAATAACTACTGTTGATAGACATGTTAGATGTGAACATACAGTATACTGAAAAGCATGCATAAATTCTTTCAACAACACTGCCTAATCTGTTGTCAATGCCTATATAAACTATACACAGCATAGGCGCTGAGCTACCATGTGACTAACCATGTGACTCACCATGCGACATGTGATAGCATGTGACACACTAACCATGTGACATGTGATAGCATGTGACACGCTAATCATGCGACATGTGATAGCATGTGACACACTAACCATGTGACATGTGATAGCATGTGACACACTAACCATGTGACATGTGATAGCATGAGACACACTAAGCATGTGACATGTGATAGCATGTGACATGTGATAGCATGTGACACACTAAGCATGTGACATGTGATAGCATGTGACACACTAACCATGTGACATGTGATAGCATGTGACACGGGAGAGCATGTGACTGAATTTGAATGCTAGTTTAATGTTTTCTACTGCATGACATGTGATGTGACTGAGAGCAAGTAGTCACATGACAGAAAGCATGAGACATGCTGCCAACAAAGGGACACACAGACAGACACACGAATAGATGGGAATGACAGTATAAATAGCTTATGGTGTGTTAGATGTACAGAGAAGGGAATCAAAGGGACATGTCACACAAATGGCTAGCGAATATAGTGAAGTGGGTGCTTTCGGTTCCGTCTATTGACTGAATGCTACAGAATTAAATTGATTACTAAACCCATGTACATTGATTAACACACATCTATACAATGAACAGTAGCAGATAACTCTTCAACTGAAATTTCACAATTAATTAGCTGCAAGTCCATATGAATGCATTTCTCAGTTCACAAGATATGAATGAAATATTGAGCATGACATCACACAAAGGCTAGGGGATTCCTCAGTAGCTCATCTCATAAAAGGTGGATAACAAGTCACCCGGAATAGGGGAGCTGAAAGTGCCCACTGCGGATGAGGGGGTGAGATTTCATGAATCAAGGACCTTAGCATTGAACTAGCCGTAAAACTACAATGTAATGAATGTAGGTATAATGAGTGTAGGTATAATGAGTGTAGGTATAATGAGTGTAGGTATAATGAGTGGAGGTGTAATGAATGTAGGTGTAATGAGTGTAGGTATAATGAATGTAGGTGTAATGAGTGTAGGTATAATGAGTGTAGGTGTAATGAGTGTAGGTGTAATGGGTGTAGGTGTAATGAGTGTAGGTGTAATAAAAACTACTTTATATCAATTATATACTCAAATGAATTCACACCGTATCTATTTTGTATTTTGTTTTGTATAGCTGAATACCAACGAAAGAGAAAATATCTACAGCAGAGTTGTTCTAATGTCCAGCATATATGAGGTTATGACCCCAGCGTAGATGTTACCACTAACCAGTAGCTGAAGATACGAAAGAGCGAGTAAGACTACAGGGAGCAGTTAGTAGAGAGACGGACAAAGTATGAGATATTCAGAGCCTGATACGGTGAAAGCAGGGTCCATTGGCCAACTATAACATGACACGGCGTTACGTCATATTGCTTCGGCTTCATGTAACTTCCCGTAGAAATACACAACTTATCCGCACTGTAATAACAGCGGTATTTAAACACAAAACCCAGAAGTTGGTTTTACAAAGTGTCATGTTATAGTTGACCGATTCACCATTAAGATAGTCTCAGAGAAAGTTAAACTCCATTCAATCATCTGAGAGAAAATAAATTTGATACAAAATGTTATTATAATAGCAACAAGCTATATGCTTTGTATACGTGCGAAAAGACAGGATATTACATAATCAAATGTTTGATGAAAACGAACTTCACCAACTCTTGTTTTGCTGAAAGTACTATTATAATAACATTATGTGAGAGATTTCAACATACCAGGATGCCTGCGGCATAAGTGAGGCCAAACTAATGGCTTTATTGTTTGTGTTTCTGTTGCTAAGTGACACAATTAACATATCAACATGAATTTTCTGTTTTACATACAGCAGATCCAACTAAATATTATAGCATTAGTATTCAGATATACTTAGGAAGAAAACTGTACACGCCCCGTTAAACTATATAACAGGTCACTGGGCTATATGTATTTCAGCTATTGATCAAGCACAGACAGAACTTGATGAGTGACATGTACAGAAGTTGCTAGGCTACATATAAACAAGTTGCTAGGTTATATGTATACAAGTTGCTAGGCAACATGTAAACAAGTTGCTAGGTTATATGTACGCAAGTTGCTAGGTTACATGTAAACAAGTTGCTTGGCTACATGTAAACAAGTTGCTAGGTTATATGTACACAAGTTGCTAGGCAATATATACACAAGATTAAACTTTGCAACTCTTCATCAACACTTCTAATAAAACAATCATAAAAAACATGCTTAGACAAGCAAATTTTACCGCTGCTTTGAGAAGTATAGCAAGTTGTTTGCTGCCAACACCATATGACAAGACGTTATTCTGAGACCTTAAGATAGAGTCAGCCATTGAATGGCAGCAAATACTAATTTTAGTCTTATGGTATTTGTACATTTAATAAGAACAGACTTGTCACCACAACACTTGAAGGTGATTTACACAAAAGAGAGGGAGGTGTCAACAGAGTGCCACAGTTTTAGTGCGTGTAAGATCTGGAAGTTAACTTTCTAGCACAATGAAAGAAGACCAGTGAGTGAAACCATCTAACAATATTAACTTTACAGTCCATTAATATATCATGTATTTGCCTCAGGAGTTTATCTTCCGACTTTTTACAAATAATTTGATGTGTAGAGCTAAAGTGATTAAACGTTTCACTCGGAGTGCATCTCCAGTGTGCATGAAGCTAGTTGTGACAGCGTGATTCACAGAGAATAGAGCGTACGTACAATACATTCTATCAACATGTGGGGACAACTTTGACAGAATAGTATAACGTAGAGGAGTAGATGAGAAGTCACCAGTAGCAATACATTGTTAGCTCATCACCAAGTACTTACATTTGAACAGCTGAGATTGTCGTGCAGACGTGTCCTGTGTGCTCGGCTCCCGATGTCTTACTGGTGTAGTCTGAGTAGAGTGGTCTTCTTTCTCTACCTGCGAGACAGGCGATACCTGCGAGACAGGCGATACCTGTGTATATACAGACAGTATACAGGTTTATTAACTAACACACCTACGGTCTACACTACATGTACAGGCTATGGTACTTATTGATATATCGAAACAGATTCATTGCTATTTTAGCCCTTCAGTAGGAATAAGTTGAGTTGAAAGAACAGGTTAGCCGCATTAAGTTCTGTGACAGGAAGTCTTATATTCAACATCCTTTATTTTGAGGCATTTGTAAGTCACCTTGAGTCAGATAACGCCAAAGAGAGGCCAGAAATGAGCTAAAATCATTCAACTCACATTGCTAGTGGCTACGACTGGTTTAGCAACCTTTGCTACAGCCTTAGGTTTAAACTCCACGGGTTTAGCTGGGGTGGGGGCGTCGCCAGAAGTCCCGTTGGAAGTGCTTACTGCAGTTTTGTGTGCGACAGGCTGTGCCTCCACTTTGATAGCCTTAGCTTCCACTGGATCCGATTTCTTACCAGACTTTGCAGGATCCAAACTAACTTTGACGATCTGGAAATTATTATACGGCTTTAAAGTAGTATGCATATTATAGGGGTTATACAGTAGTATGCATATTATACAGGTTATACAGTAGTATGCATGTTATACAGCGGCTGCAGCCGCAACAGCGACGTACCTGTGGGGCAGCTCCAGTCAACCAGGCATCGACATCACATCCTGGCTCTCCAGAATAAGTGTCAGGGAAGACATCGGAGTGAAACTCAGCATACGACTGAAACGAGATAATGAAATAATAATATATTACAGAAGTGATCAACTTCAAGTAAACCATACTTAAACTACGACTTTGAGCATGTATATACTCATGTGTAAACATGTCCTAGCAATATATATTCATGTGTGAACACGCCCTAGCAATATATACTCATGTGTGAACACGCCCTAGCAATATATACTCATGTGTGAACACGTCCTAGCAATATATACTCATGTGTGAACAGGTCCTAGCAATATATACTCATGTGTGAACACCGGCAACCCAAACACTCACCCGTCGCGGTATGATGTAGGGTACAGGAACAACGCTATCTTTGCTCAGCACCAACATTCTGTTCACTTCTCCCTTCATCACGTCTACCGCTGTTTTCGGTACAAGACACGCCCCCTTCACTTGTGACTTCAGCAGATCACAGGCAGCTGAAAGGAAAACAACTTCTTCCAGTAACAATATAGGAGAGACAACTCCTCACAGTAACAGTATAGGAGAGACAACTCCTTCCAGTAACAATATAGGAGAGACAACTCTTCACAGTAACAGTATAGGAGAGACAACTCCTCACAGTAACAGTATAGGGGAGACAACTCCTCACATTAACAGTATACAAGTATAAGGGAGACAACTCCTTACAATAACGGTATAGGGGAGATAACTCCTCACATTAACAGTATAGAAGAGACAACTCCTCACAGTAACAGTATAAGGGAGACAACTCCTCACAGTAACAGTATAGGAGAGACAACTCCTCACATTAACAGTATAGAAGAGACAACTCCTCACAGTAACAGTATAAGGGAGACAACTTCTTACAGTAACAGTATAGGAGAGACAACTCCTCACAGTAACAGTATAGGAGAGACAACTCCTCACAGCAACAGTATAGGGGAGACAACTTCACATTAAATTCAGAGTAAAAGTGTCAGCTTCCACATAGAGTTTAGCAAACACAGCAAACGTTGTAATAAACTAAATATTTATATTCATGAGACGGAGAGGGGCTACAGGGACAAAATTAATAAGCTTTCTACCCTGGCAATGGAGTCTTAAATATTATGTTCAAACCAGAATAAAGCATGAAGAAATCAGGAGTAGAGCTTGTAAACATCGGCCATGTTTCACAAAGAGCAAAACTGAGGTATTATCGAAAGAAGTTTGCATGACAGAGAGCTATTGAGCTTGCAACTTTAAAAAGTTAGGCAATAGATTTAGGAGGTTTGGCAAACTTCATGTCATACAAAGCGCTTGTACACCCCCCCCCCCCCAGCATGCTAAGACTCACACAACTCGCAATATCAACTCTAAGACACTTGACACTGTAAGAATAGTTGTATGTGTTAACCATCACAGCTCTCACAGTATTATAATGTACACAATGACTAGTAACACTAAAGAAGCTCTACCTTGAACCAGATATGGTGCTTTGCTTGTCGACTCCAGAAATCTCACATTATTGTCTCCCCTGCCATACGCGTAGAGCATATTCGTGTCTTGGTCAAACAGAGGGACCAGAATTCTGGTAATTATAAAACATGTCACTGTATATCATAGATATAGCATAGATATAATAATAGCATATATATGATAATAGCATATCTATAGTAATAGCATAGATATGATAATAGCATATCTATAGTAATAGCATAGATATGATAATAGCATATCTATAGTAATAGCATAGATATGATAACAGCATAGATGTAATAATAACATAGATAATTATGATAATAGCATATCTATAGTAATAACATAGACATGATAATAGCATATATATGATAATAGCATAGATATGATAATAGCATATATATGATAATAGCATATATATGATAACATAAGCATTGTCTGATCACAACAGCGGACACGTGTAATGAATATATAACAGAAAAACGTACCCATGGCTACTATCAAAATCTACATTATCCAGAGCACCAGAGAGGTTCCTCGTATCATATATCAGGGCCCGACGACTCCTATCCTGTAATTACACACAGGACACAGAATTATTAATTTTGTGACGTGAAAGTTATGACTAATATACCAAAGTGTGCTACACCTCCATAGGTATGTGTTACATACCACACGACCCTGGTTATTGGTAATGTAGTCCTAAAGTATGATTGTAATACAATATAATGTAATACAATATAATGTAATACAATATAATGTAATACAATATAATGTAATACAATATAATGTAATACAATATAATGTAATACAATATAATATAATGTAATACAATATAATGTAATACAACACACTGCATTATATAATTCATTTCATTGTTAGTTCATTTTATTAGATTAAAAACAAAACGCATTCCACGAAACAGGAAATACTCACCGAGCAGAATCCAGTGGTGATGATACGATTATCATTCACATAAATTATACGGGAATCATTCACAACTTCATGACCAGGACAGCTCTACAATATCACCATATAACCTAAACTGCATAGTATCTTTAAACTCTGTAGTATCTCTAACCTAAACTGTATAGTATATCTAACCTAAACTCTGTAGTATCTCTAATCTAAACTCTGTAGTATCTCTTACCTATACTCTGTAGTATCTCTATACTCTGTAGTATCTCTAACCTAAACTCTGTAGTATCTCTAACCTAAACTGTATAGTATATCTAACCTAAACTCTGTAGTATCTCTTACCTATACTCTGTAGTATCTCTAACCTAAACTCTGTAGTATATCTCTATACTAAACTCTGTAGTATCTCTAAGAATGGCTACATATCAATTAGTCAAAGAAAATTGAAAGGAACAAATTCAAAACATAAATTTTCAAATACAATTATATTTCATATGATAACTTTTCATATTATTTTGCGAAGTTTATATGAATTTAGAGAAAAAATTGCAAAAAATAGTCAACATGCTTGAAGAACTATTTGAATAGTAGAAAGTAAAGGTTTAAAGCTCCCCCCCTCCCAACAACTCAGCACATATAAGAGAACTTAGCCTACCTGCAAGGCAGCTGAAGAGTTAGCCCGGGGGTCAAACAGTCTAACCAGCAGATCCTTAGAGGAAGTGACTATGTGAGAGCCATCTAGCGACCAGCAGGCTCCCTGAATTACCTCCTCCTGATCGTCAAACTCTGCGGGTACAAGAGTGTTGTAATGAGAGAGGGTGTACACCCTCCCCTACTCACTAGCAATATTCTAGAACTCAGGCAATCTCACACTGAGGGAACACAGGTTACACTTACCGAACATTTTAGTCGTGGTTCTGACATCGTATAGCCTCAGCAGGTTACCGGCCACGACGTACATGAGACTGCTAACAAGGGGGTTCCAGCTGAGGGCGTCCCCTCTGCGGGGCAGCTCTGGGAACTCAGACTCAGGGGCACTCGGGGCCGTCAGGACGGGCACGTCCGGCAGCCTCCACAACTTTATGTGATTGTCAAAGGAGGTGGTGGCCAGAAGGCTATCGTCGTGGGGGGAGAACCCAAAGTCGGACACAAAATCTACAAGACATTGCGGAGTGGTGAGGAGCGCTAGTAGTGAGCTGGTATGGAAGATTCTGGAAGGATTCAGTGAATGTGTATAACTTACTGCCGTGGGCATAGATGAGGGGCAGATTAGAGCTGATATGTCCTGTAGTGCTGAGAGGAAGGACTCCTAGACACCCACCCCCTACAAAACACAACAACCACATAATACACCAGGTGATGTACCAGGTAATACACCAGGTAATATACCAGGTAATACACCAGGTAATACACCAGGTAATACACCAGGTAACATACCAGGTAATACAACAGGTAATATACCAGGTAATACACCAGGTAATATACAAGGTAATATACCAGGTAATATAATCATATATGCCAGTGTGAATAGTATAAAAGTGTGAAGCTACCCCACAGCAAACATATAGGTTTAGACTTTAGTATGACCAACTACACAATAACATGGAGGTACACAACCAGTATAAGTGTGAATATAATTGTCCAGCCTTCCATTGCTATGAGTCAGTGGCCATCTTCAACACCAGCCAGCATTATACTATTTCCTTATGTGTTACTATATTATTCTATTCCTGAAAGTCACAGCTGCAGCGGCAGCAACAGCAGCAGCAACAGCGGCAGCAGCAGCTGTACTTGAAAATAATAGCCGCTAGTCGAAGAGAAATGAACTTTCAACCAATTGGGAGGTGGTTGAAAGAGAGAGTGGCAGAGTTGAAGACAGCAGGTGGACATTATTGACTATTAGAAGTTCAGTGACTGTCACTCTACTAGAAACTTTACTAGTACAGTTAGTAGTAGAGTGACTAGTAGACTGACTAGTAGAATGAGTAGTAGAGATGTCAACAGCCTGAGGCCCCTTATCTCACTGTGGGATGGGGGAGGTGTTTAACTACCTCATATGGAAGATAAGAATGGTACAGTTGAAGGTTACAAATTCCCAACAGGCAAAGTCCAGCTTTTAAACACAGGCCTAGTAACTGAAGCAAGTTATTGCATACAGTATAGAAATTTGGCAGATAAAAGATATCTAAAAAGTTGATTGCTAAAGCTACTTAAGCTCCTGTAAGTACTTCACAGAAAACTATTAATAATTGTCAGGGAGTAATAAACCAAAACCACCGCTTATTGTTGCACCAACATTTTTATTCAACTGCAAAACCAATTCCATTTCTGTAGCTTACATTGCTATATTATATAAACTTCCCCTTCCCAGTTTTGTAGCAGCTGAATAGTTGGCCTGTAGTCTAGCAACTGCATAGATATGTTTACTAAGACAGGATGTGAAGAGAAACTAGGCTACAGTCTGCTCACCGTGTCCGTCTATGTTGAAAACCATGTACTTGGAGCTAGCCCGGATGTAGTTACCAGCTGTCTGCATGAGTCTACTGGCTGACAGGCCTGTGATACACTCCTGCAAGCACATGTCACATCATGTCACAATATGTCCCATCGTGTCACATCTCCGCACTCAGTCGTAGGGCAATGATGGAGCAGATATTTCATATACAATTCAGGAAGTATCTCAACAGGAAATGTGACATTGTGTTGGAAAGGGAAACAGCATTTCCTTAGATAGGGCAACAAAGTGGTGACTTATTAGCTGATGTAGGTGTGTCATTACTAGATATCTGATATAGTACAGAAAACTTGATTGAAAAATCAACGGTTTCAAGTGCATAATAGTAACAATGACCACACAAAGAAATCATCCCTAAACAGATTCATGTACTCATTACTGATTGAGTACTGTTTTACCACTGATATGGTCACTCCTGTTTGCATATTGCAGCACTGAATACAACTTGTGCAGAAAATTTTAGTGATTTTTGAAGGGCTAAAATTGGTTAATTGTAAGACAAACCTCCTTTTTTAGTATCTTTGGGGTCGTGTTTTTGTATTTCCATTGTTTTTGCCTCCATGCCGCCATCTACAAATAGCAGCTCTCAAATTATCAGTCTCACTGAGTTACACTAACAGTTAGTCAAGATGAGCTACACTAACTATCATGTAGTTCCAGAAGTAAATTATGTACACTGTTTTTTTCACTTAATAAGACTTGCATCAGGCTTGCCAACAAATTACTGATAAGTACTTGGAATTCAATTTTTGCAGCAGCCATTAAAAAGATTTGCATTACGAAATTATCAATAAGAAACTGTGTGCTCACTACTTACCAACTCACATTGTTTTTTGTTTCAATTGACCAGTAAAAACTTGCTTGGTCTAACCCATTCATACATCCATGTTTAATAACCAAACCCACAATTATAAATTGCTTGCATAAGTATAATTATAACGTACAAAAACACTTGGAAGTTAGTTTGAGGATCAAAACGCTAAAGGAAATAATAAAAAATGAACACAACTGCAGCTGAATGCAGGTCGACTGGTAATAACTAACCAAAAGTACAGTTGAACATGATGAGTGCGTAAACTTCTACACACAACTCAAGTTATAGTAGAGCTCATTTGCACTCGAACTGTCTAAAGTTGAGTGACCACCCAACTCTAAATACATTTACTATCTGAGAGAGTATATAGTCAATGCAAAAGTGACAACTGCATGGCAGCTGTGCAAATTATGAGATATTAGTACTACGTTGTGATGTACAAGTCAATTGATACACTAGAGCTAAGCTATTGATGCAAAAAATCAATAATGGCCATAATAATTTGGGCAGATGCTCTACAAAATCCAAAATGAAAAGTACAAGAGAATGGCTTTGTTCAAAGTTGTAACAACTGGTAAAAATATTACAGTTGTAAGAACAAAGACAACATACAACTTAATCCTATCAGTGAATGACACTCACAATAGAAGCTGCCTAATCAGTACAACAATCAAATCCCAATTTAACAAAATGAACAATAAAAATTTATTATTAAACAACACTCACAATGACTATAAACATAAGTGTGAAGTTGAAATCACAGCGAATATAAGTATTAAGAAACAAGAAAGTTATGATTATTGTTACTGATACACTTACAGATGAACAATCCTAATCATATTGATATAAGGGATAAGTTGATAGCAATTCAATATGAAAAGTCAACCAGCGTACATGTTAACATGTGTATGTTTTTATAATTACTATTTCTAGTAAATCTACTTTAATCTTCAAACTGAAACTTTTTGCTTTCAATTCTTTTTTGAAACTTAGGTTACATTGTACCATCACACTGATTACTGTACTACTACTACTACTACTACTACTACTACTACTACTACTACTACTACTACTACTACTACTACTGCTACTACTACTAGTAGTAGTACTACTAGTAGACAGTCACAGTAGTACACAGTTTATGCATAAAGTTAAGTTACGACCAGTAGTAGTACCACTTGTAGTACTATAGTAGGTTAAATCTACAATATAACTATAACTATAAGTCATACCCATAGACTGATAGAGTGATAGTGATACTGATACTCATAGTGATAGTCATACTGATACAATTACTATTAGTTTTATACTTAGTCTTACAGTTACACCTACACTAGAGTTGAGTCACAGTATGAGTAACAGCGTGAGTATCATACAGTGATACTTGACTAATAGTAATACAGGCACAGTGATACATTGCATTTACTTTTAGTTTTAGTAATACTTGCTGATAGTGGGGTAGTACTATAAGTATAAGTATAACTATTAGTATTACTATAACTATGTCTATTACTATTAGTATTAGTATTACTAACAGCATGACTGTCACTATGACTATGAGTATAACTATAAGTACACAGTAACACCAACAGTATGACTTGTGACTAAATATATGAGTATGACTATGAGACATGAGTACTACCCCACTATGACTATCACTATGTCACGACTAAGAGTAAGTCACCAACACTAACGTCTAACACTAACAGTTACAGTAACAGTAAGTGTAACACCAAAGTTAACAGTAAGAGCAAGTTTTCCTTTTTTAACAAAGATACCGATATTAAACTGTTGAAAATGCGTAACAGGTACTAAAAGCAAATTTCAATGAAGGTGCAGTGACTTACCTTGAACAAACACAAATTTTTGAAATTTCAATAAGTATAATTTTCAAACGACGGCTATTAAATCTAATTGATAATTCTATCAACCATCAACTTCCAAGGCGGAAATCGTTAATCGTAATACTAATACCGTGATTGTCAACACGGAAAAGTGCTAATGCCGGGCTGTAGCGGTTTTAACCCTAGTTGTAGCTTTTGAAGAAATCAGGCCTATATAACGAGGAAGAGTGACGATTTAGGCGGGAAAGCGGCCCGTTACAAAAGTAGGCCTATTTATGAACAGTAACATCCATAATGTAATTTGCGTTAATCACAAACATGACTGATAAATTCTATTAATTGTATTGTTGAAACAACTTCAACAATCCAACAATGAGCAATAATTTCTCTGATGGTTTGAAATACTTTGAAATTGTATGTGAAAACCGTTTATTTTAAATCAAATTATTGACGTGTTTTTAATGCTTGTGAGAAATATGGAAACAATAAAAGTTATATGAAATATAAAGCAGTGATATGTATCAATATCAGGTTGGTATTTTTAAAAAAGGTATGGTATCAAAACACATATCTCAACTTTAATTTCATTAACACTCGATTAATTCAATGCCAGTAGTTATTGGCGCATACTTAGTGGAACCTAAATAACTTTTTCGGTTGTGGAAATGAGTTATCATTTAATCAGCTAATCGTTGATAGTTCAACTTGTGCTCTCAACATTATTATTATTTACAGTATTATTAAAGTAATAAAATAAGATATTAATTTTTAAGTTCTATTGAATATTGAAACACCCAATAGATGATGTCTTAAAACTATACACCTAATTAAATAATAAATATAGACATTTGGTTTGTTTATTTCCTGCAGGCTGAAGAACTCAATGTCAGTTGAAAATGCATTATACTACTAAAAGCTTGTTTCCTCTCACATGGATTTATACAGCACTTTTATTTGCTTGCTTCTTCACTGAAACATCTGCAACAAGTTGGGAGTATGTTAGATACAGCACTTTCTTATCTCATGGTTAGTTAATATCATAATATTATATTATGTAATGCAATGCTAGTTATAATTATGTAATATAATACCATTTTATTGTTATAATCATTAGCATTATGTTGTATTATATTGGTATTATCATTTTATATTATCTGGGAGTTTTCTGCTGATGTTCATCACAAAGGTATTACTGCAGGTTGCTGGAAGGAGCTGATATCCAGCATACAAGGTGCAACAACTCCACTGCGAGACTGTTTCTATCCCGAGAAGTATTCACTTGAAGACAACTTAGCCGAGATGCTGTTTTTAGATAAAAGAAACAAGCGGCCAGATGTTTTGTTTGATCCAGTAGAGTATGCCAGACACTTGGGACTCGTGGAGAGAGAGCGTTATGTCACCCGCAGTGTTGGAGGGAGTGAGCGTTATAGTCTGAGTGAGTTGATATAGTCTGAGTGAGTAGATATAGTCTGAGTGAGTAGTTATAGTCTGAGTGAGTAGATATAGTCTGAGTGAGTTGATATAGTCTGAGTGAGTAGATACTAGATAGAGCCGCGAGTGAGTAGCTATAGACTGTAGTGATTGTGGGTGTCATTGTTACCTGCTGTTTTACTCTCATATAGTATGTAGATTCTCTAACTGCAGCAGGTGTGTTGAAAGTTGTAAATCTGTAATGATCCCAGATATACATGCAAATCATATTTTTACACTTGTACATGTACAATTTATGCTGCATAAGCACAAGTTGAAAATCTGCCCTTTTAGATATATAATATAGAAGTTTGGTTGACACTCAACAGTTGCTATTATTTTACTAAACCTTGAACAGCAAATTTTAATATATATATCTCGTTGTTTATGTTTATAAATTGTATTTAACTTGAGTAGTATTTTAATTCAGCTTCATATATAAACCTAATAATCAATAATAATAAATTATTGTATATATAAATGATTTATTTTATAAGTAGAAAGCTTTAGTTAGGTTAAACCTGTTTTATCTATTTTGTAGCTGCATGGTATTATAGTATCACTTTTAAACATACAATGATCAAAAATGATCAATTTGTATATCGGAAAGTGTAGTAGCTATATTTACTTAAGTATATCACTGTAGACATATCTTATGCTGAGGAAGTGCTGCGAGGAGGTGATGATGCTGTAAAATACATGTACTATGTGTTCTGTGGTACCAGGCTTTACCTGACACCTGTCCTAGAGTGTCTGCACAGAGAGATGCTATTAATAACACCAGTCAGTAGCTCATTATGATAGCATATTTATAAATACATTAGCACATCTTTAGACATGTGGCAAAATAGCATTTCAATTTCTTATTATAATAACAATACATGCAATATAACTGCAATATTAAGCAATGCAAAGTATTGACAGATATGAACTTACTCTGCATGCAGCAAAAATTAACATTATAAGCAGTAATTGTATAAACAAATTATAATGAAACATCTAACATATTATATCAATTCACATATTATAATTATTTTGATATGTAGAACAAATGCCATTCCATAAATAAAATTAGCAAGTGTTTTACTGCGCAAGCTATTTATTCATTTGGGAAAACAGTCGCGAAATTGTTTGAAGACACTTTTTAAAAACATCTGATTATTGTGAGTTGTGTTTTCTAGAATCAATCATCTATGGAATGCAAACGAGAAAACTTAGACGACATTGTTGACGGTTTTATGTCATCAAAGGTGGAATGGGACACGTATGGACAGTTTTGTCAACAGGTACATAAAGAATTAACTTATTTATAATATCTGTAGCCTGCAATTGTAAAATTAAGGTATAATATAACAGGAAATCAATCAATTCGGATACAAGGTAACAGTCCCTGTGTTTTGTATCTAAGGCTTTAGACTATTATAGTTTCTTTACAATTATTATATAAGCTACACTCATTGCTGCTCTTCATATTTTTAGTTGCCATATCTTCTTAACTAGACATATTAGCTACCTACTGCTTGATTGGAGTTATGCCATCTGTGAATAATGTGCAGAATTAATAAATTCAATCTTAAAAAATATCTTTTTATTTTAAATAAAGTGAAGACAAGAAAGGATATCTGTATGAACACAACACCTCAAGCTGCTTGTACATATTAGTTGTTTAAACAAATTGTATAAAAGTTACAGCGTGAAACATTTCCTTAAGTTTTGTTTGAGTTAATTCAAGATATTGAGACTGTACTTGACACTTTCTTGTAATGTTGCTCTTAGTTTATTAACTAATTCACTATAATAATTCTAATTTTATTCACTTTATTTTAGTTATAAACTATAATTATACTTCCTACATTCTAACATAATTATATTGGCTTAATACAATCTATAGGATAAAGTATTTATAGGTAGTATACTATGCATTATAACATGTATTAAAAATTACAATATTGAGTGTGTAATAAGTAATATAATGTGCATTACAATATTGAAATATATTTTATAAGATATGTAATATAATACAACATGTGTACTATAATGCTATACAATATATTAGACTGAGTTCACTGTTTGCAGGTGTTCCATTGCTCTAAAGAACCAGTGAAGGAATGTCTCACTGAAATAGGAGTTACATCACCCCAGTCAGTTTCCCCTCTAGAGTCTGTTTGTAACTTGATTGCCAACATAGATGCTGTAAGCATGCATATACAGCATTACATTTATATTATATATATTATATTTATATTATATATTATCTCTATATATTATATATATTATCTCTATATATTATATATATTATATCTATATTATATATATTATATCTATATTATATATATTATATCTATATTATATATATTATATCTATATTATATACTATATATATTATATCTATATTATATATTATATTATATATTATATTTATATTATATTATATTATCCCTATATTATATATATTATATTTATATTATATATATTATATCTATATTATACAGTTTCCATCATTTAATGATTATGCTCTGTTTAACCTATAGCATTTTTTGTAAATTAACAATTTAAATGTTGAACATTCAAATGTTAATTGAACATTTATGTATACTACAGTAACAGTACTTGCATTTAAAATTACAAAAACATAATAGTAGAATATAAAGCATATGGAATGTATTAAAGAGTATAGACATATTTTTCATTTTCCTCCACAGCTTAGAACCTGCATAAAGAGAAAGACACGTGACTGTGTAACCAAACGGAGAGAAGCGTTTGCAGCTTTTGCTGATAAGATGCGAACATCAATCCAGCACCACGTTGGGAGTGTCTCTGGACTTTCCAACTTGTGCAGAAAAATGAGGGATTCGTGTAGTTTGAGTTCGCAAATTGTAAGTGCTGAGCAATATTTCCTGTGAACTGGTTTACAAAAAGTATTTTGCCGAATTATTTTTTATATTTTTATTTAAAGTTGATCAATTAATCTGTGTAATACAGGACTGCATATTATATTATATTATAATTATATTATATTGGGTCAGCACATGCTTGCAGGTTGCCATTTCATATAAACTCTGTTTAGTACATGTCTGCAGGTTCTCTTTTCAGACTAGAATGGAACAGTTAGTTGATGAGTGTATGGAGTATTTCTACAATGTCATGTTAGCCTTAGGAGATACAGGTTTAGATAGGCTAAGTAGAGGAGGGCCCTACCTGCACCTCCTACCTGATAAAACTGCTTCTCTGTGCAACAATCTCACTTTGACCTTTGTAAGCCTGTTGTTGAATTTTTTATTTTTTTTTCATATTTATAATAATTTTTGATATTATAATTTTTTTTCTTGTCCTTATACAATTTGAATTCATGTTGATGAAAACGTGCACTTATTCGGTGTTTCCTTTGTGTTTGTTTAAATAACATACTTCTCTGTTGTTACTTAAGTTAAAACCATTCTCCAACATAACCTCACAACAATTAAGAGCCTGGTTTAATGCCTCCAGTCTAGTCTACAATATCTAATTTGACTCCGTTAAACTCGTTGCTTTACTTTAAACTTTTAGCAATGCTTGAACTCTAAATCAAGTAATCTCTCCTGCCAATCCGAGTTCTTGGACGTCTTTAGAACTGTTATGCTAAAGTTGTCCGTAAACTGTGGCTATTTCAGCATATCCCGTCAAACTAAGTCTCGTGTAAATATCCAGCCAGGTGAGAAAAGTTCAGATTTGTAGGAACTTTTTTGCATAAAAGTGGAATATTTTTACCATGCATCTAATACAAAATACTGTATATTATAGCAATCAAGTTATACATGTAGCTGAATAGATATTTATATAAAAGCCATGTGCATATGGATTTATGTAACAATCTTGATATAACCAATGTATGTTTACCACACCTTTACTCTAGTTGTACACAAGTATAGCTGAAAGAATAGTTTAATGCAACACTGAAAGTTAGTATGCTGAATTTACTGAAATGGTAAAATGTAAAACTGACAAAGATCGAAGCAATTAAAATTGCTTTCATGTGCTGATGGCATGTTGACATGTGTCTCAGGTGCCCTTTTAAATGTATATAAATACCAATGAGAAAAAGAGTTTAAGCTTTTTTAAGCTTTCAGTGAGATAGTCTTATATTCTACTTATGCCCTAGTCACTAGTAAGTCCAACCAACACTACAATATTGCTAAATACTCACCACCCAGGTTACACAGCTAGTTTGCATGTGTTCCATATGTATACAGTTCTCCTTTAGCTATTGAAATCTAGTATTTCTAAAGAGCATTATATTTACTCATACAGATACAGGTGAGGGGAACACAACTCTCCAAATTACTGATGGAGTAACGTCGCGTCTCACATATTCTCAGACCTCTACTACACAGACCTCTACAACACAGACCTCTACTACAACGGTGAGTAATTATGAAGTGGGTGCAACAGGAGTAAAGGGAGTGCATGGTGCATAGAGTTATTACATGTAGTTATTGCTTTAATATAGTATATCAGTTTATTGCCAATGTGATGTAACTTCTTTAAATACACTTAGCCTGGGGGATGTGTTATAATATTGTTCAGAGGAGGGGGTTGTTCCCCTCCCTAACTATACAGTTAAGCTCTCTCCTGGCAGTGACTCTGCAGCAGATTTAGTGCACAATACGAGGATGTTAATGTTATGTCAACTGTTCAAGGTCAACACCTGTATAATATGCAACATTTTCTTGCAAATATTTTCTCCTAATACCGTCTTTCGATAGGATTTAAGAACTATATGCAATGTGTAGGAGTTACCCACTCTTCTTCATATACTACTTTCTGTTTCATTGTGTAATCTATTGTGTTCACACCCTTGTGGATTGGTTACAGACAAAAGAAGCCAACACAACAGGGATACTTGAAGAGGAAGAAGGCAGCAATAACGGTGCTGTCGGCGTTACCACCACCTTCTACCATTTCCTAGGGACAGCGGTTATAGTGATAATACTCATCTAGTTAACAAGTCTCACATGAGCCGTGCTTACTTTGGCAAAAATGAAATTTATTCTCAGAAATATTGCAACAAACATCTGATGTTTTTCTATTACAATCAATAGTACAGTAGAAAAATAAATATTAGTCAAACAACAAAATATACTTTAAGACTAATAAATAATAATTTTCTGCTTCTTTGCAAATAATGAGACGGAACAAATAGGAAACATTTATCTAAAAATAATAATATTTCTATAATGGGATGGTCAACTTACACGTTGGACAAACAGCCAATAACATTCAACTATTTAAAATATTGCGCATCAACTCTTAAATTATTTTGCATTTTTTTCAAAAGTTGTATAAATAATACTGAATAATAGACTTATGGCCAACATAGTCAATAGGACCAGCAACAGCTTGTCCATAGATAAATTATATACCAAATAATACATCCTCTCTTGCTTTCAAACAAGTAAGTAAGCAACTAAAATGAGAAAGCAGATTTGTTCTGCAAATAGCAAAGTGAGCACCAAAACATAATATTAGTGATTCTACAGGATAAATAAACAGACAATTTACAATTATATAATTTCCGGCCTACAGAATGCAGAACTGGTAGAGATTAGTGGAGGGGAGATAACTCCTTTGGAGAAGTGCACATGAGTCTCGAAGCAAAAATAAGACAATAAATTAACTCAGTAGGATTTATAAATTGTGCCAGAGGAAAGTTGCATTTAGTTCCCTTGGATAGATTAAATAAATAAAATTATATTGCACAATGATGATGAAACAAAACTACAAAAGTGAAAAGTATTCTCTAGAAGTGGTTGCATTAAATATCGTATTACAATTTTCGTTGAAGTTGCATCCGATTGTAGAGTTTCGACAGACTTAGATGTTGTGACCTAGTTACAATGACCTAGATGTTATGACCTAGTTACAATGACCTAGATGTACTGACCTAGATGTTATGACCTAGTTACAATAACCTAGTTACAATGACCTAGATGTTATGACTTAGTAATTAAACACTCTATTGAGATTTTTGATCGACTCCATTCTGCAAGGAGCCTCCGTGACTGACACCATTTCCCATACTTGAAGCTCCCCCACGCTTCAACCTCTGAATGACCTGCAGAGAAATGCAGGTGTAGAGTTTGCCAAAGCCGAGTATGCATATCCCACAATGCCCCATTGCCCAGAGACGATAACCTCTGCCGTAGAAAGGGTCAGATATGGCTGGGCATACCATGTTATTCAGGTTCACTTCCGTCAGCTGTAAGTAGAAAGGAAATATTCAGTACTTACAGTACACAGTAACTGTACAATACTTACAATACACAGAACTGTATAATACTTACAATACACAGAACTGTACAATACTTACAATACACAGTAACTGTACAGTACTTACTATACACAGTAACTGTACAGGTACACAATACTTACAATACACAGTAACTGTACAATACTTACAATACACAGTAACTGTACAATACTTACAATACACAGTAACTGCACAGGGATCCAGTATATAAAGTAGAGAATGCCAAGGGACATAACTGGCCACATCATATCTTTGAGGGGCTCAGCCACATACGGCCCTATAAAACACAGTTTATATAGTACAATGCTAGATCACATTCTATCAGAGTGAACACAGTGAAAGGTGAAGACAGCAGAATTCCCAACTTACTACCAATTAGAATCATAACAATCTCTAAACCCAACAGTTTTATTCCAGACACCTCAATGTTGAAATACATTTCACATATTCTATTATGTCACACCGACTCCAACAGTATGCTACAGGGTCAAACATGCGGGCAGAGAGATCATTGCAAATGATGTCTTCAGTTTTAGCTTGAGATCTTTAACAATTCCATCACCATCACCGGGTCTGGCACATCTAGAAGCAGGCACTTAGGCTGACAGAGCTTTATGCTGACTATACAATAAAAACACTGAAGGGAAGCCACTCACCTCCTTGGTAGAGAAGGAAAAATGGAATAGCTATAATGAGTATGTGCTGAATCCAGTACACGCCAATCTCGAATGACAACTGAAACACAAACAGCATCAGCATTAGACAAGAGGGTCTGCTAGCATACGTACCATTCTAGTGTGTAGAACTAGGGCTAGCTAGTGTACGTACCATTCTAGTGTGTAGAACTAGGGCTAGCTAGTGTACGTACCATTCTAGTGTGTAGAACTAGGGCTAGCTAGTGTACGTACCATTCTAGTGTATAGAACTAGGGCTAGCTAGTATACGTACCATTCTAGTGCATAGAACTAGGGCTAGCTAGTATACGTACCATTCTAGTGCATAGAACTAGGGCTAGCTAGCACACGTACCATTCTAGTGTATAGAACTAGGGCTAACTAGTGTACGTACCATTCTAGTGTTAGTAACAGGAAGCAGAAGGGCCACCATGGCGCCGTGTAAAGAATGCATCACAATACGGAACAACACAGTCACCCACTTCCTGGGCGGGGCAGCTAGAAGGATGATCTGAAACAAAGTGAGATAAAGTGTAACCTGCAGCTTATTCTGAAAACACAAACCAACAGTAGCGATACGGTTACAGTTAAACATTAGAAGAAAACAACTCCAATAGAAGTTGAACTTTTACATTACTCATACTCTCTTAGCAGTATTCCCTTAGTCTAGTAGTTTAGTGGACAACTCCACACTGCTGAGGTAACATCCAGGTAACACCAAGGTAAGAGAAGAATGTTACATAAACGAGAGAGTAGAGACTAAACATTTCCCCAATTCAACATCAGCAATAACTAAGGAGATTATGCTAATGTAATATATTACAATAATAAGATTTTGACTTGAAACTATGACATAATTATTTGCAAGTCCTAAACAGTAACCTAGCTGTTCTCTGTTTGGTCTTGACTACTTTGGTAACTCTAACCAACCTAATCTGTTGCTAACTACAGTTACAACACCACATTGAGTTCTAGAGTTTACAGTAATATATAATATGCAATACAGAAAAAACAAGAGCACACAACTCCTTTACACCACAGGGGATTGCTAACTTCAGTATAATATGACTCACTTGACAGATGGTTAGCAGGTGGCAGGGGTTAGACAGCCATATGACGGTACTAGTCGACAGCTTGTACCCAACTTCTATACCGAATGTGAGGCAAAGTACAACCAGTAGGAGTTGCCTGCCCGCAGACACACCTCTGTCCTCTATAAAACCAACCAATAGACACAAAACATGACAATAGATACAAAACATGACAATGTGACACATGGAATTGACTGAACTTTCAATAAAAACAATTGCATTACAAATCAACTAATTTCTAAATATAAAATCTGATTGACTAAATAAATTTGAGACTGCCGCAATGTTTGTTAGCAAGAAGGCCTAAATATGGCCGATTCATTGTAGTAGTAAATGAAACTCACAGAACAGCTTTTTATTAGTACAATCTACAACATAGCACAACGATAATTTTATGACATTTGTAAGTTTATGATAATGGTGAAATGGCTGGCAAAATTCTACTATTTGAAAAGATTCCAAAACTGAGCTACAAGTAAACAGAATGGACAAACTATTTGCTATTGTTTTGCTATTGACCTTTACACAGATCATTAATTATTCATAAGTGACTTTGAGACACAAGCATTTATTTATCAATCAGAAGCAGAGAGGACCTTGTTTTATAGATTATGTAGCTTGTTTTATAGATTATGTAGACAGTTTTATAGATTATATGCCAAAGAAACCGCTGAGCAATCTGTTGTGATTGTATAGAAGTTATGTCTTTCACAAATGGAAAGGAAAAATACTAAAATTAAACTTTTTCAAGTTTTAAGTAGTTGGGAGAAATTGACAGTTATTGTGGACACTGCAGCATAGTCTAAAAGCAGCCATAAAGAGAAGTTGAACTAGAAGCTGTAAACCTTCCCTCAACTGAAGTGTTATGTGGAGAAAACAATAAATATCCTGTTGTTGAATGCAGTTGATGCATTAAAAGTTAATTTACTTTCTCCATAAAGCTAGCAGCCAAAGCAATAATGAATAACATTCTAATAATTAACAGAGCTGCAGGCTTTAAACTAATGTATACCACACACAGCCCCATCTATATAGCATCTATAAGTACATAACACCTACATTACAGAGCTAGTTTAAAGTATTCTACACACTGGTGGGGTACTGCATCCAGCAGAGGGGTATAATGTCAGCACTTACTCTTCAATACGTATTGTGATTTGCATTGGGAGGAAACCACTTAACTTAAACTTACAACACATTTACTTCCTTAATAAAGCTAGCAGGATATGCTGTCACTAGAAGCTAGTAGCAACTAACTTATTACGTATACATGTTATTACTCAAGTATGCAGATATCAGTTCAAGTTTGTACTCTTCTAATCCTTACTATCAACAACACAGTGATATTCCTTGAAAATAATCTTGTCTATTTGTTGTGGAGCCATGACACACTTGAATCAATTTAAACTTTAAATTAGCAACTCAAACTTCAAAATGTTGATTGAAACCATTTTTAACTAAATTAGCCCAACTAATATAGTGAAATAATAAAGATAAGAATACTTGTTAAAATACTAGACTATTCCAAACACAGTTTGTTTTGTTTGATTTTCACTTGAAATAAAAATACTACCCGAAAGAAAAGATCAAAGCAGAAGTGACCTTGACTTTCTAGTAGTTTAAGCAAACTAACCACCGATTAGCTTAGCCTCAGGCCCCTTGCTGATTTGGCTCCAACCACCATAAGTGAATGAGAAACTGATGACTAAAGCCAGTAGCGTCTCCCATACCTTCTGCCAATAAGGAATGAAGGCTACACATTCAGGGCCTCCGGTACCAGCAATGGAGAAGTTGACACCCTGTTCAGTAGAGATAGAGCTTTTAGAATTGCCATTTGTCAGTAGAATTGCCAGTTGTCAGTAGAATTGCCAGTTGTCAGTAGAATTGCCAGTTGTTAGTAAAAATGCCAGTTTTTAGAAGAATTGCCAGTCTGCTACTGTCAGCTAGTTAACTATGCACAGACTACATGTAGCTAAAAGTTATACAGTGTTGACAACTCTACTAATACTAATAGAATAGAGTTGAGTGACAAATTGCAGCCATTTAAAGGCTGTCCAGGATCATGTAGCTGACACATGTACAGCACAGCTGCACTGGGGATTTGGCACTGGGGACAGCAGGTGACTAGAATCAGCTGATATTGATGGAGCATAAACAAAATCCACTCCAACTACAGCACTTCATTTCTTCTACAGGAAAAACCTATTAAGTGCAAAATTAAACAACTTTTGGGTTTCCTTCAAGGTTTTCTTTTGTGAGGCTTGAGTTTGTTATTAGATATAGGCAGCAGATGAATATAATGTTGGTGTTACATAAGTGACCAGTCATCACTAAGCCCTCAGGTGTACTAAGCCCTCAGGTGTACTAAGCCCTCAGGTGTACTAAGCCTCAGGTGTACTAAGCCTCAGGTGTACTAAGCCCTCGGGTGTACTAAGCCCTCAGGTGCATGCAGAGCTGGTAGTGGAGCTGCTGTTAGTCTGCAGGAAGTGAGACGAGAAAGTAGTGTTATGATGACAGCTGTTGGAGATGACTTGGGGTGAGGGTGTCAATCCAATGTACAAAAGTCAATAGACTCAGTGATAATAACCCTCTGTGACATGCCACACAGCAAACAACAGCAAACAGCAGCTGTCGGGTCATCACAATTACTGTGTCAATAAAACACTCTTGTTTACAGCAGCTGCTAGGGAAATCCTTCAGCTACAAGTCAATACTTTCAGTCTTGACTAACAGTATAGTCAGTATACTGGGTACTAGTTGAGTAACTCTACTAACAGTATAGTCAGTATACTGGGTACTAGTTGAGTAACTCTACCAACAGTATAGTCAGTATACTGGGTACTAGTTGAGTAACTCTACTAACAGTATAGTCAGTATACAGAGTACTAGTTGAGTAACTTGGCAAGGTAACAGTAATAACTCAGTTGAAGAAAATATGAAACCAAGATGTGGCAGCATTGTTTGAATAAAAAAGGCAGTTACTAAAAAATCACAGTTTAATTTGTCATCAAACTTGCACTGAAAAGAAAAACTGACTGCAATGCAAACATTGGACCTACAAAGGTGTACTTACACCTACAAAGGTGTAAGTACACCTTTGTAGGTGTACTTACACTTACTAAGGTCTACTTACACCGACAAACGAGTCCCAAAAGGTTTGAGATACTGGTACTGTGATAGTATCTAGTCCCATTGCGAAGAGGGGGTAGTTTTTAACACGCCCCTTACTGAAGGTTAGCCAAGAATTATGCCATCAGGGAATACTGTAATAAGAGATGGAACTGAGTGAGTGAGTGTACGCAAACAATTACCTGAATTTACCTGCCTCTCACCGGTCTACTGTATTACAAGATCATAAAACTCTGCAGCAGCTTAGCTTGACAAAATCAATTTCAGCTTCAGAAAGAAAGTTTTGATACCTGCAAACATGCTATAAAGCTTTAGTAAAAGCCCGACATTCAATGGCTATATAGCATAGAGGAGCCTAACAGTATTATATATAAGTAATATAATATTATATATCAGAAATTCAAATAGAAGCAAATTGTGAGTCACCTGAGAGTGAATTATTCATGTAAACTAAATCAGCATCAATAGCCAATAGGAATAACAATAAATGATGCAAAATATTCAGATAATTTAATTTTAATAAAAAAAATTCCAAAAATCTATCATATATTCATATATGAAATAAGTATTTATATAAAATCATTATTCGAAAGAAATAATTATCTCTTGAACAGTAATGAGAATAACGTCAACTTTTAAACTGACTTCCACATTAAATCTCTTCCATATTAACAATATTTTCATAATAATTTGTAGAAGTTCATGTCTTTCACCACACCATAGACAATTACCTACCAAATTATTCAAATTATCAAAATAATTCATAAAATATCAGGAGGGCATACAGAGAAAAAAAGTGGGACATCTAAGATCTGCTTCAAACAATGCACTAAGTAAAACTAAGAAAACAGTGGCTATTAATTATAAATTGAAAGTATTGAAAACAGTCCATTAAAATAGTTATCAGCTGAGTAAATAGCAAATAGTCTAACACAGAATTTATGCTTCAACTTCCACACTTTAAATTTAGACCTGGCTGACAGCTATTGCAGCAATTTTATACCTAATATGGCTTCGTGAAACTTCAGTTAGCAACACGGTGTTAAAAGTTAGTTGAACTGCCAGCACTAGTACAATGAGTAAAGGACCACTAGTAACAACATGTGCATTAGTTTGACTATCAGTAGTTGAGATACTTTGACAGATATGTTAAAGATAGGTACTTGAAATGCAAAATAATAAAATGGTGCTATCTTGCAATGCAGTTTCCTTAAGAAAAAAACTGAAATGCAAATGTTGAACACTAAGCCTTAGGCTTCTGAAGTTGCTTTGCCTGACACTTTGAATGCACAGGCCAAGAAAGCAGGGTTAACACTTTCTATATTAGTCCACGCTGCATCTCAAGCATTCATCTTGGAACAAACTTCAAATCATAACTTAGATTAACGCCAGATTATGAATATAAACATTCAACTAACTTAAAAAAAATTCTTTGTAAAACCAAAAGTAACACAATTCATGTTAACTGATTTGATGTAGTACATTGGAACACCAATGAGAACAAACCCAAATAGCAAATACTAATTTACAAAATAAAATACTTGGAAAATATTATTTTTACCAGATTTTTATGAATGAACCTCAGGTTTTAAAAGGAAATGAAATACTTGGAACTAAAATAAACTTCTGTTTAACACAAAGATAGAAGAGACCTGAAAAATCTTCCTCAATATCAAAGTCCAATTAAAAGAAATTGCTTTGCAAGAGAAGCTATAACTAAGTACTAAATGACCATTTTAAACTATGCTGCATAGTAATGAACAACCATGATAACTCGGTATAGTTGTACATCATAATCTGTTGCTACTGATGTATATATTGATTGCATAATAATTTCAAACTAAATCAAAACTTACATAAAATCATTACAAAAGCTAATTTAAAATATGATCATTATTCTACTATCTAGCTGTGCTTACAATATGTGATTTGTTAACCTGATAGTAGTAATAAAGCTGAATTAAATATCAAATATTTTTATTAAATTAGCGTGTAAATATGTTATTATAATAAAAATATAGAAACGCTTTATATATCTAGCTAGTAAGCACGTTGAGAAAAACTTTCAATTTTGTAACTTTTCAATCTAACCACAGCACAAATACAAAGTTCGCCTTTAGCTTCATCCACTGCACCCACATATCAAGGTGACAGTTGAGCTAGATAATTTATTTAGTCTTACTTTACAGCTAAACTACAATTAAAATAAAATTATAATAAAAATGGCTGCATTGCTACAAATACAATGGCTTTTAAGTAATAAACATCTTCATAATTATTATGTTATCATAACATAATAGTGTGACTTATAATGAGCCAGTGACACAGATCTAGCACTAAGTAAAAATATAATAATAGAAGATGAAAAATTTATCAAATGAATTGTTTAAGATAAAATCAAGTGTGAATATTTGAAACTCCTTATTCAAGATCAATACGATAAAGATAATGATATCTTGAAACAAATACTAATAGAACTTTGGAGTGATCTCCACAAGTCACATTGACAATTTGACATTGACATGATTGACATAGTGATAATGATAGTGATACTGATAGCCATACTGAGACTATTAGCATAAGCATTACTCATGTCTCATAGTTATAGTCATACTCATCGTGATAGTGATACTGATAGTGGCAATAGAGGTGGCAATATCAATACTAATAGTTCATAATTAATACGGTAATATTATTACTATTAGTCCGTTGGCGTTACACTTACAGTTACTAATTTAATTATTATTATTATACTAATAGTAATACTAATAGTAATACTAATACTAGGCTTAATAATAATAGTAATACAGTAATACTCTAATAGTAATACTAAGAGTAAGACACTAAGAGTAATAATTAAGTGTAACTGTAACCGTACTTTAATTTTTAAATCTGTATGATTACATTATCATTATCATTATTATTATTTATTAAATAATAACATTAATATTTACACCCAAGACCAATATTAATGCAATATTAATATATTTTAATATGACAATATCAATATGAATATCAATTATTCAATATGAATATTGAATTTGAATAGAATACGATTACGAATATCGAAAATTACTTACTTTGAACTGAGCCTGAGAGGGTGATGGTGTTAGACAATTTACAGATTTTAGTAACTTTCCATGAAATTTCCCATGTCTTTTTATAACTACAAATAGCACTATGTTTGCACGGCTAAATTCTAATTAAAAATGTTTTTAGAGAATTACTTTCATCTCGCAAAATAATTTTCAAGGGAATTGTAAGAAAAAAGTATTTACTCGTCAAAACTAACATTCGGCTAAAATAGCACTTTGTTAAACCCGAGTTGTTAGTTTGCGCAACAGGAAAATGCTCACTACTGGATACTCTTCTAAACGTGAATTTTCGTTTAAATATAATTTTCAATTGAAACTTTCTTACTTGGCTGTCAATCCTGTCACGAAATGGTCTCTTTGCTGCAATGCACGGTTCCAGAAGATGGAATTGTTCACACCGAATGTCATACTGAAGCTTACACAAATGAAAGAAGCTGCGGTTCTGGCACACTGTATATCACAGAAAGGTGAGCCTGAAATTCAGCTTTACTTTTAAGTTTTAAGTCTTTTAGCCTTCATCATCATGCCAAGTCTTAAGAGTTAGTCTTATGTCTCCTCCTTTTCTTAATCCAGTTAGGGTCATCACTTATCATTATGTCAATGTCATTTTTGGTGATTGTAGAAACTTTATCTTGAAAAGATATTAGCCAAAGAAAATGGAGTACTTCAGTTTTCGAAGTGCACAATTAACTTTTAACTTTAAGTTTTAGAATAAGTAGTGCTTAAAACTAAAACTAAAAGTAAACGATATAATCATAATAAAAAACCTCCCTCACTTTGAACTCAGATACTCATTTGGTATTCTGAAACCTCAGTTACTAACAAATCAATATCAATATGTTGCAAGAAAAAGCCCACAGTTCTGAAAATCAAGGCTTCACTTGAGGGATTACTCCCTATCGGGCTATTGGCACCTAGCGTCTAGCTGTGCTTCTAGTACTGTTCTAGGCAACAGGCTATCAATATTTTGGTCCAGCTCTCTGTAAACCAGAATACATTAACTTTCAGACTGTTTTTGAAAGAGCTGATGTTCACAGAATAAAGAGCAATTTTAGATTGGCACTATTTCTCTTTCATCAATTCGAATATCAAATCATCATCATGCTTGCATCGAAATTAGGATACATTTAGTAACATATATTTGTTGGTAGTGTGTGGTAACATAGTAGTAGTAAGTAGTAGTAGTAGCAGTAGTAACATAGTCAACTTTTATTCTGTTTTAGTCACGTACGTTGGATCAACAGTGAAGAAAATGGCTTCAAGCTGGACTACCCCTCTATATCAATACACGCAATCTCAAGAGATACAACTACGTTTCCACACGAGTGTCTCTACATGATCTTAGATGTAAAGCTAGGTATCCTTCCTTTCCTTTAAGCAGTTTCTCTCTTGTCACCAAAATATTCTTTCTTCTCCCTCAGTGCTCCAGGGAATATTTATATAAGATAAAATGAGTTTCTATTTCTGCTGTATTCTTTTAAGTTGTTTAACTCAACTTTTTACTTTGAAATTAGCTCAGTTCTCAGTTTTACTGTGTTCAGAGAGGCTTTTCAACACCTCCATATTGAACGAAGTGCTATGATTGGTTTGCACACTAATATGCTGCCTTTGTTCCCTTGCAGATGCTGACGGTGACCCAGCTGACGAGGGTGACGAGAGTGACTCTGATTCGGAAGGTACTGAAGTCAGATTTGTCCCAGCAGAGAAGCAAAACTGTAAGTAGTAATACATATTCCCCTGTTGTTTCACCATTGTTTAATACCAACACTACTGGCAGAACTTTATACACCCTGAGATACTTGTTTATGTTTTGCTGTCTTATGAATGCTTATTGAGGCGACAATGATAAATGTCCAATAGTTTGGTAATATAATGCAGTGTGTTGGTGAGGCTTTTCTTATATATCTTATTATATTGTTGTTAATATTTGTGTAATAATTTTATTTATAGTTTGATATATTATTACTTCCATGTATTATATATCATGTACATTTCAGTGGACGCCATGTACCAGGCGATGTGTGCCTGCCAAGAGCTCCACCCTGATCCTGACCAGGACGACTCTGATAATGGTACGATGCTGTGGGTACCTGTAGCTTTCAGTAGAATGTTATATTGAACTACAGGCTATGGTGTTGTACCGTAGCAATCTCTTAGTTAGTGCCGTAGACAGTAATATTATAATTAGGATGATTTCACTAGTGTGAGTGGAATGATGAACCTCGTGCTAACAATGAATCATTACTTAGTTGGTCTACAGCCACAATCCTTGAGAACCTGGTAATCCGGATCTCCCTGACACCACAATGCATTTACCCATTACACAGCCAGATGTGTGTATCAGGGTTGGGGTAATTGTAATTTGTAATTGTAATTGGTTGTAATTAATTACATTTTTTCAAGTAATTGAATGTAATTTGTAATTGATGTATAAAAATGTAATTGTAATTAATTACATATCTAATGTAATTGATTTTTACAATTACTTTATAATTACATGTCAATTACTTCAAACTTTGAAATCCTAAAAGTTTCATACTTTTCCTACCATGCCTACTGTTACATAACAAATTCAGATTAATTGTCGATGTGGTATAGTATCACTGTTGAGTACAAAGGAGGTTCAGCACTGTCAAAATTGCCCCTGCTAGTTGGACCCTAGAAGTGAAATTGCATAACTTCTATTTATCTCTTGCGAGAACAAAAGTAATTGTAATTAATTACATTACTATTTGACTGTAATTATAATTGTAATTGACAAATTATCATGTAATTGTAATTAATTACATTCACATGTAATTGACCCCAACCCTGGTGTGTATACCTGCAATACCTACTAGAATAGTCCCATCACCATCAGCTCGATTGCTCATCAAATCTTGTAATGCAAGTTTGATAAATTGCAGATTTCTATGGCGAAGAGTGTTTGATAGGCGAAGGAGACGGCCCACAATTGTCTGCACAGGGTCTAGGAAATCTGGCTAGAATGGAGCAGATGTTGGCGAGTGGAGGGCAAGGAGAGAGCACTACTAACGGGCACCATGGTGAGCTTACACGCATATATCTTCATACATTCAGTGGAATCATAAACCAAACAGTCATAATCACCATCTTTGAAAGAGACTAGCTGACACTCAAGTTGGTAAAGCTTATACTGCTTCTGTATCCAGAGTCTGAGCTGGGATTCTTGTGAGGCATTCGTACACACGCACACGCACACACACATAGATGTGTGACACGCGTACTTATATGTATGTGGATGTGTGAAGCATGAACATGTATATATTGATATGTATGCACCTGGTGAATTGAGACTGATATTAGCAAGATATTGAATATAGTCTGTGTTTCAGAGGAGGAAATGGAAGAGGATGAGGGGCAGTATGATGATGCGTGATGTATCTGGTGGAATCTCAACTATTCTCTCTTCTAGTGAATCAACTCTGGTTACACATCTGAACACTAGTCACCTTCTCCTGTATATATTACCTGTATATATACAACTATTTGTGTATATATTACCTGTATATATACAACTATTTGTGTATATATTACCTGTATATATACAACTATTTGTGTATATATTACCTGTATATATACAACTATTTGTCTATATATTACCTGTATATATACAACTATTTGTCTATATATTACCTGTATATATACAACTATTTGTCTATATATTACCTGTATATATACAACTATTTGTCTATATATTACGTGTATATATACAACTATTTGTCTATATATATACAAATATTGAATTTGTATTTTAGTTGAGTCATCTTGATTCATGCAAAGTTTTGAGTTTTTCTCATTCATGTACATAGATTTATTATCCATGCCTGTTTTATAGTTTTGATAAAAAACATTCACATGTCTTATTAGTATGGAATATCTGCATTGGGCAGTGGAGACAACTTCTAGTAATAGAATAAAGTTGTTTGTAACTTGAAACATCTGACTTGTATGTGAAACATTCAATAAACATTTGATAGCTGAATAAAGCCTGTTGAGCACAGGTTAAATATGATAAATCCTAAAACAATGCATCTCATAATTATGCTTCTACTACTATACTTAACTATGCTCCCACCACTCACTATACAAGGAAGTCAATGAAACTAATTAATAGAGATGCTGTTTTTAGGTCTGCAAGTTTTATTTATCATATTGTTCGACATATTTCCAAAACCACTCCCCTTAATGGCATAGAGTGTCTAAATCAACTGAAAAATAATTTGTGGCTGGTGTAAGGTTAAAACTCAAAATTATATTTGTAATTTATCAATATTTATTCAAAAAGAGCCCAACAAACAACAACCCATAGCATCATAATGCACAATATTAGTAATAACAGCAATGTTTTTACAGACTGTATGTAGTGTAGTGTCAGCTATAAATATTAAGCTTATAGTGGATGCTCAAATTATTGGAGATTGCATACGTACAAATGCTAAGATGATACCAATTCTACTATTAGTTATAAATAAAGTTAATTCTGATTTGTAAGTTTCTTTACTTCGCAGATTTGTTTTTCAGTTTCTAAAATCTTGGGATAGTTCGGTTGATCACATCCCGTCTGATAGTATTCTTTAGCTTTTGAGTACGCTTCCTAAGCCTTGAGGTACATGTGCCTGTGCTCATACATGTTTCCTATTCCTTGGCTTTTTTAGCATCCATTTCACTTTCAGTATTTCAGAATATTGTTGTATATGGGAGTTGCTATCAGTGTCTGTAAAATGGAAAGAATAATTCACGTGTATACGTATGTTCAATTATATATAATCTACAGGAATTCTCGTGAAATTAATAAATATAATAATTAGTATAAGTCCAAACAGATACAGAAACTATACCATACTAATAAATCTTCCAACAGAATCTGCCATTCCATTTACTGATACATATTCGCCATGCATTCTCTGCTTGCAGGCATAAGATAAAACATCAGAAACTAAAATATAATACATTTCAACTGATAGTTTATTTATATAAGAGATTCTGTTGACTGATTGAACAGTTTAGCATCCAAAGTTTAAATAGGCTCTCTATGTACAAGTTCCTTGTCTGAATTTATTCTGATACATCACCTTATGATCTCACCGCTCACTTACTCTTGTGTCCTCTGAGAAATAAAGCTAATATGCTGATACACAGTTACTCATGGTTGTTTTTAAGCATTTTTGTATACAAGTAAAAATAATAATTATATACAAGAACCTGCTTGAAAAAACGAAATATTTGTCTATAGCTTTCTACTTTTCCTCCACTCAGAGTTAGACTAGCTGCTCCTCTCCTTATCAAAACCTCTTTCAGAATAGGATACTGTCTCTTATGCTCATGATATGTGATACTTACAATGTATTCAAAAAGGTAAAAGAGAAGTTGAACACACCTAACTGGACAAACACAATCACTTTCATAATCATTATAATAAATAGATTTAGATGAGGATGTTTCAGGGTGTGCATATGCCTAATAAAGCAATGACATAGTCTGCCTCATCATTTTGTCAGCTAGTCTGCTTTTACAACACTTTACATATAATTACTTTTAGATAAACATCTGCATGTTATGTCACATATGGTGTTTACGGCTTAACCTAATAAAAATAAATATATCAAATTTACCAATATATACTTTTCAATGGCATACTATAACATAAATATTGGTGTAATATAATTGTCAAATGACTATATCATTGTTGGTAACTTGCAGCCATACTTTTTGCTTCATATTAAGCAGTTTTATTACCTGGCAGTTTATAAAATAATAATTATTATTATAAATGTTTGTATATATTAGTATGGTATAGTATATTTATTAGCACTTTGGTTGCTAATCTCTACTGTTATACAAGCTAAACACTAATCATAACTTCATTGTAGGTGGGTTAACAGATTTACTTCATTAAAAACTTGATTATGTAACTGAGCAACTTGGTTATTCTGGCTGCCTGTAAAAATACAGGGTATAAAAGTAAACCATGCAAATGCAAACACTTGGTAATGAATGTCATATGCTATGGGTTATTGTATGTAAATATGAATAGTAAACAAACGAACAATCAGCTTGCTTATTCAAAGAGAAAAGTGGAGGGTATATCAATAAACTTAGTGAAATCATATTGTGTATTATATCTACTTAAGTGCATTTAACTTCCCTGTTATCTCTCTGAAGGTAATATTACTATATTAACATAGGATAGATTATTTCATACTTGAGGGAGGGGGTTGGGAACAACAATTTTATTGTTTCCAATGGAGTAGAGATAAACTATATCCTGTGCATAACATTTATTATATGTAAGCACAAATTGCTCTCAAAAAAATGCCTAGCAACAATCATGAGCAACTGTGTATCAGCATATTAGCTTTATTTCTCAGGGGACACTAGAGTCAGTGAGTGGTGAGATCATAAGTTGACAGGCTATATAATTGTACAACTTTACTAACTAATCATACATTTCGTACATCATCTTGGGTTTTTATAATTGAAGTAATACAGAGAGTAAAGTTTAATGTTTGCAGCTTATGGGAGATAACTCCAACTCCAGAAGTAGTTATATACAACAACTTGTGAAATAACAGAAAGGAAAATGGATGATGAGTTTGTGGTAAGTAAGTTGATGAATTTAAAAGGCCGTATGTATTAGAATATCACATTATAATATCTATATACAGTATATATAGTCTGTTATATATTACCACATACAATACATCCAATATTATCGCATATGCATGTAACAATATAACATAGTACGTGTATAATATAGCAGTGATATAACATGGAATATATAACTAATATATAGTATGTCTTATTAACCCACGTGTGTAGATGCTCCCAGAAGAGCTGAAAGCATTTAAAGAAGCTTACTGTGGTGCACATGGTGGGAAATACAACCTGGAAGTGTCTAAACCTTACCTAGAGAAGTTAGCCAATGGGTATCTAGAGAAATACAAAGTAACTGATGATTGGACAGATATACTCAAGGTATAGAAGCTTTGTTTAGGGTTACCTTCAACTATTACCATGTCTTCTCATTTCTTCTGGAGCTCATTTGTTACTGCTGCATGCATACATTTTATATTGAGCTTTATGCAAATGAAATTTCTCTAATTATGAAGCTTTTCATAGATGGGATAGTTTACAATTTAATTTAGCAAATTATTGTAGCTTTTATGGTATATAAAGTACAACTACATCGTATAAAACATTGCAGCATAATGCAAATCAAATACGTGTTACCTTTTATAGGCACATGCTCTTTATAACTCAGTTTCTGTAAGAGTAGACCAAGAAAACGCGGAGTTCTGGAAACAGAAAGCTTTCAAGGCTCAAAGTTTATATTGGAAAGAGGATAGAGCCTGGAGCTATGAAGTACAAAAAGACATAACATGCAAGTTAGCAAACACTCTTTCACAAATTAGGGAGAAGGTAAAATGTCAAGTTGATAAAGTAGACAAGCTTGTAATCAAACTTGACAAAGAAAAGATAACAAACTTTGAGTTCACTGACACATTTATCACCGAAATTGAAAGGATATCACTGGAATGCACAGAGCAAATGGTTGAATTTGCAAAAACGATCTTTGAATACAGTGTTATTAGCCTGATCTCTCAGCCTCCCTGTAGGTTCTGTGTGGTGGCGCTCGGTTCTTTGGCTAAAGGTGAAGCTACTCCGTACTCAGATATTGAGTACCTTTTCTTAATCGAAACAGCAACACCCGATAACATCACCTACTTTGAGAGATTGGCTTTGTCAAGCTATTTTATAATAGGCAACCTGGCAGAAACCCCACTGGGGTATTTATCAGTGTTGGAGCTAAAGAGATGGTTTGAAGATGCCCAAATGAGTGGTTTTAAAATTGATGGATTGAAGAAAGACGCTGGAAGTATACCCACAGGAAATGGTACTGATGTGCAGAAAAACCATTTTATCGCTACTCCTTCACAGCTTTTAGAAAGCTATGAACGAGTCTTGAATAATCCAAAAAAGAAGGATTCCATTAGGGGAGACCTCACAGCAAAACTGCAGTATACCAGGCTAATATACAGTCATGGAAAAGATGCAGACAAGCTGCTTAAAGAGTTTGTTGAAAGAAAAAATATGTTGCAGCCTAAAAATGTCAAAAGGCATAGGGCCAATAAAAAAATGTTCGTTTCTGATGCAAAAAAGTTTGGTTTCCAACTGAGGAGTTGATAAACAATGGCTTTTCTATCAACACCAAAAAAGAATTATACCGATACCCCTCCATTCTTCTGTACAACCTCTCTATTATATTTAGCTCTTCATCTTTGGACTCGTGGACAACATTGAATATTTTGTTTCAACAGCAACTCATTTCCAGCTCTGTGCACAAATTTTTGCAGTTCCTACTTTCATGTGCATGCTATTTGCGTCTTTCAACTTACCTGTTCTACAACTCAGCTGACAACAAGTTATCAGTCTTACCTGAAAACTATTTCCCTTCTCAAATTACTCAGCCAGCAATCAAAGGAGAAGTGAGTTCAGGGCAAAGATGGTTTTTGTCTCAGACATTGTTTCACCTCCATTGTGACTATTCAATTCCATTAAAGAAGCATGTTGGCAGCTGCACAGTTGATGATATCGAGCAGATGATTAAAAAAGAAATAGAAAATCCAAACTGGTTGGTAAAGTTCCAAGTTTTTCATTGCTGCAATCGCTGGTCTAAAGGCAATGATTATTTTGAAAAGCATATTGGGAGTAAGAGTCTGCTTACAAATTCAGAAAAAGTTATTTGGAAAATTCAAAGCGTAGTTCACGGTGGCTTTTCAGAAGTATGGAACTCTGTTAAAGCACTAACCTATTCTATGTGTGAAGAAAGGAAGTACAAAGAAGCTCTGGAATATCATCTTGCAATACAAAGGATGATTGAGGATGGCCATGGCTCAGAAAATTTCCGGGGGCAACAGCTTATTATGGCTGATTCAAAGGCTGAAGCTGCAGATTGTTATTATGGTCTGATCAATTACACAAAAGCAGTGGAGGAATACAAATCTTCGTTAGAAATTCGTAAAAAGCATTTGAAAAGCAATCATGAGTTGCTAGCAAAAACAGAATTTTGTATTGGACGAGTTTACAACATGTTGTATCAGTATGTTGAAGCTCGGGGTCATCTGTTCAAAGCCCTAGAAATTTGCCACATCCGGACATCAAAGGAAATAGAAAACAATTATTACGGAGAGATAGTATACTCAGATGAAAATGTTGAACCATTGGTAGATCTCCTGAAAGAGAATCCAGAAGGCAGACTCAAGTATCTCAACAACCCTTCCATTATTCTTGCACATGTCTTGTGGACCATCGGACTCAACTACCTCTACACCAAGTACTATCAGTTTGCTTTCTTGTATTTTGAGAGAAGCAAAAAGATGTTCTATGAGAAATATGGAAGTGAGGCATGTCACCGGGACATTGCTCACATAATGTACGCATTAGGCAGCGCATGTACAATGCTAGGATGACATGAAGATACCCAGGAATACTTCAATCGATGCCTAACTATGACCACTCAGTTGTATGGACAAAAGAGTAAGTTCAAAGCTGCTGTTTTACACTTTGCCGCAAAAAACTCTCCAACATACCATAACATTTTAGTCGTGGTGTTCCTCAGTCTACCTCGCTATCAAGTTTCACATGCAAAATCGGCAGTTGTGATTGTGCAATATGGCCTACATCTAGTCCATACTGGAAAAAATTATTTGGCAAATTTTACACTTAGTAAGGCAATAAAAATGCTTCAGGCCGTAGCAAAAACAGCAGAAGACAAAGAATACGTAGATGGATATATTTCCAATGCTTTGGCCAAACTAGCATTAAGTTATTGGAAGCAAGGAAATGTGAGTCTTGCTGAAAAGACATATGATGAGTCGCTGTCTCTGTTGATCAACTTAGAAAAAACCTTGCCAAAGGCAGCAGCTCTAGAAGTAGGAGAAGTACTTCAGAGCTTGGGCGACATGTACGACTCAATTGGACAACATGAAACAGCTTTGATACACTTTCAAAGAGCAAAAGAAAAATTTGTTTTTGCTTCAGATGATTCTTCTCATCCAAAAATCTGTGAATCTGAGCTTCAGATTCAATCTGTTCTAAGCAAAATAGACAATACTATTGTTTAGTAAACTTACTGCTGCTGTACCTGGCTTTTACTTTACACTATCCTGTGAATTACCTAGCACTGTCATTTGAGTGTTTTTATTACATGATTGACTTTGACAATTATACCTGTATCGATTTTTACCAATATATAGATTGCTGTCTTTGTTAGATGTTTGCACATTGTACTCTGAATGATGATACTGACTGATTTCACTCAGCCTGATGCTTTACACACTCTAAACATGTTTTATGCTATGTAGAGTATGGTGATGAAAGTAATCAAACTGGTGCTGCCGTTTATATGTATATATTTTTTTTTACTCTATGCATTAATACCTTGCTGTAGCTGTCTTAAGTTTCATGCTCATAGAATGTTTTCAGAAAAACTTGTTAATGAAAAGCAATACAGATAATGTTAAGCTACCATTCTATGCAGTAATAATTTTTAAATTTCATCTTGCAATAAGAGTTACACCATATGCAGCCATTTATCATAATAAGTGGAATAAAACTTCAAATTATCAGCATCTATAACTAACAAATAACTTGAGACATTCAATTTTACAATGCAGATGTGAGTCTAAAATAGTAATTAAAGATTTCCTGGCACATTCCACTTATATGTAGTAATAAAATATTCTTATATATCAAATTTTATCTACATACTGTTTTCAAGTTGTACGCTTAAGCGAATTCACATTAAAAATAATTTTGAGTGCACATGTGCTGACTTGATTTGGGATTTCTGATTGCTTGCTGATGGCATATTTGGTTGGCTTTGTTTTTGAGCTGCTATAACTATAAAACTTATGCTGATTAAAGCTAATTTCTATTTCGTGTTATTGTTAGCTGCTGCAACACACAGCCTATAATTATTACTTAGGCTGAGCTGGTTGAAAATTTGACACTTTAAAGTTTCAAGGTTTAATTAAAAACATTCCTGAGTCAAGGTTCATCAGCAACATGTTCAAGCTAGGATCGGAAATTTTTATGGTATTGAGATATTACATGCTACGTTCACATGTTGAATTCTGTGATGTTAGCCTTTCTAAACGTAACTAATGCAAGTTTATAGTCACTATCCTTGTGAGAACCCCTGATGGAAAGGGTTTTTGTTAAATCGGGCTAAGGATGTATTCAGATGGGGCGCAGGGGCAATTATGACTGAATGCTCTTCCTAATTTTACCAATGGCCTTAGTCTGACCCCATGAATTTGGGTGACTATAGGCAAACACTTTAACCCCTAGACCATGGTGTTAGCCTTTCTACATAAGCATTAAATTGGTGAGCACACAGGAATGAATAAAACTATGATATACATACACGCAGTCATACTAGCAATAATACAAAATATTATGTATATAGAATAATTTTCTATAAAGAATATTGTTCTATTCATAATATTCTGTACAGAATACTATATACGTATAATATATTCTGCGCATATATGAAATGTACATTCATATATAATATAATGTACGTATCATATACAAAACATTCTGTACAGAATGCATCTCCGCAGACATTATAAAATTACTCAGATACAGTAAACATTGAGCTCTTTAGTGTGTAAACATTGAGCTCTTTAGCATGTAAACATTGAGCTCTATAGTGTGTAAACATTGAGCTCTTTAGTGTGTCTGGTAGCAGAAGAACCTCAGCATATTATATACCAGCTGTATCCATTGTTTGACAACAAACTATATAACATAAACACTGGTTCCTGCTGTCTAAGTGTTGCAGTAAGACAAGCTACTCTAGTATAATGGTGACTCACTGTCTGCTATATATTATTATTATAATATTTTAATTAAATATTTGGAACTGGTCACAATCGACTATACTTTGAAGACAGCAAGTGTCACTCTATCTGTGACAGTTGCGATATACTATTCCAGGCACTTGACACACTATAGTCACCTACATACTCACCTGTAATCTCTTAACCAATCATATTTGCTCTCTCAATCAATCAGCCAATGAACAATGGCCTCTGAGCTCTATATTAATTGTATTGTAAAACCTAATGGCAGCAGGAATTTGTCTTCTACCTTTGTTTTATAAACATTTTCACAGAACTTTGACATTTTTACATAACTTAAACTCATCTGTTGATATTACATAAAATAGAACCAGGCTTTCTTCTGGCTTTCTCATATTGGCTAATTAATTTCTTATAACTGAGGAATGCGAATAGTATATATTCATCACATTCATCCATCACAAACAGTTACACCAAAACAAATTAATGAAGCTTTGATTTATTTTGTAATTGATCTCTGGTCAAACTACAACTTTGCTTTTATATATACGTATAGTTGTGAAGAACCAAGCCATCCTAAGTTGGCGCAAAGCGCAGAGTAATCTATAGTAGATTGATGAACCTCATATAACTTAATTACTGCAGTATTCCTGGGTTTAAAATTCTAGTTTTTTTAAAACACAATTTTTACTTAGAGTATGCAAGATTTGAGATTTACAAAAGTGGCTTCTTTCACCTAGATATCCTAAAGTTTGCTGGTATCATTGCAACTTGCTTTAGGTCATTTATATTTGAACATGTTTGTGGGTTGTTGAATACACTTCTTCTAAAAATTACTCTTATCTACTGGGTATTCAGAAACATTATCGGGCATTATATTATGACATAATGTCCATACATTTGTCGTGGCTAAATGATCTTAACATTCAGCTTTAAGTTAAAACAACGGCAAACTCAGTTATAAGTATTGTACACAAGGTTTTAAGCTTTTCTCGAATTTATTATAATCTTGACCTACCCAATGACCTCTGATAGTTTAAATAGCAAAATAGTCTGATCTTTGCGGTCTCCAAAATAAGAAAGCCTAATGCTTTGCATGGTTTAGAAATTAACAGAGTTTAACAGAATATAAAATGCTTTCTAATCGATTATACTTGAAGGCAATGGAAGATAACTCCATTTCCCCTTCCACGCGCTATAACCATTGAACTGAAGCTATAATAGGTTATAGTTCAATGGATATAACATAAACAACTTGGCCATATTTCAGATTGAGTAAACAATTCCCTCTTCTTCATATCACTTAGAATTGAGAGGGCAACTTTCTCCATTTTTTTTAAGAATTCTAATTAAGACCCATTGTTGAACTTTTCATTTGGAAACTGTTATTTCAATTTTCAGAAATACAATTTTGCTCTGTTATCGGAGTCTCTTCAGTGTATATAAAAGATTGGATATAGTGCTAAGGCCTTAAAATTTTAGCTAAAGTTTATTAATTGAAATATTGAGCTTTAGAAACAAGTGATCTGCATTTAAAAATAAGATTTATGAAGAAAAGATAATCTCCTATAGTTTATAAAGCCAGTGCTTTTAAACGCTTAGAAATTATCTTGTAGTACACTCACAAGTCAAAGCAGCGTTAAATGTTTCTTTTAGGTTTATTTCCATTCAAATGTTTAAAGATTCTACAAATAATATACGATTTTCTAATAAATACACACAGCAAGTATTTTAGTTCTGAAAATGCAACCTGTTTCAGCTAAACGCACCGGCTGCTGTTAATTTTATGCATTAAACTGTTGTCAAAAAATGGGCTTTTTTTCTAATCACCGTATATGCAATAACCTAAATTGAATTGAACATGATCAAGTCAATGTTTATTTATATATGTTGCTTATTTAAAATAAATTATAATATACACTGAGTGAAAGCTGTTGGGTATAGGTGCATGCATTTAGCACTTTAAATAAAAGAGTAAATTTAAATATTTGATATTTTGAAAATATTATTCATTGGACACTATATAACGATAAAATTAGAAATTAGTAAACCTTTCTAAAATACATTAGCTGATAAATTTATCAAGTGCATCTTAGAAGAGGTTTCTAAAAAGTGTAAAATAGAATACATAGTAAAAATTGGCATCAATACCTTCTCAACTGACTGTGAATTAACAACTTTGTTCAATGTTCACACCAGCTCAGTGATAAAGCTTAACCACTCTAATAGCTAAGCTATTAGGTAAAATGAGACTACAACCTATGCTACACTTTGGTTGCTAATCTCTACTGTTATATAAGCTATACACTAATCATAACTCCATTGTGGTTGTGTTAACAGATTCACTTCATTAAAAACTTGATTATGTAACTAAGTAACTTTGTTATTCTGGCTGCTTGTAAAAATACAGGGTATAAAAGTAAACGATGCAAATGAAAACACTCAGTAATTGTAATATGCTATGGGTTATTGTATGTAAATATGAATAGTAAAAACGGACAATCAGCTTGCTTATTCAAAGAGCAAAGTGGAGGATACATCAATGAAATCAGATTTTGGATATCGTCTCAAGTGTTTTTAACTTCCCTGTTATCTCTCTGAAGGTAATATTACTATAATATTAACATAGGATAGAGTATTTCACATTTGGGGGAGGGGGCTGGGAACAGCAATGTTATTGTTTCCAATCATGTATAAGAGATACATGTAAAGTATATCCTGTGCATAACATTTATTCTATGTAAGCACAAATGACTCTTATTAGAATTCCTAGCAACAATCATGAGCAACTGTGTATCAGCATATTAGCTTTATTTCTCAGGGGACACAAGAGTCAGGGAGTGGTGAGATCATAAGTTGATGTATAGCAGAGTAAATTCAGACTAGGAACTTGTACATAGAGAGCCTATTTATACTTTGGATGCTAAACTGTTTCTAAGATATGATAGGTTTGTTAATAAAACCTTTCATATAGACAGACTACTGGTTAATTATAGGTGAAAAACGTTATGATATTGCTGGAGTTTTATTTATTGCTAATAGCCTTAGATTATATCCGCAGGTAATGTGAATATGTACAACAGTAAATGCTGGTAACAGGCTAAATTATTGTCTAAATTTACTAACTAATCATGCATTTCATACATCATGTTAGGTTTTTATAATTGAAATACTAGGGAGAGTAAAGCTTGTTAATGTTTGCAGCTTATGGGAGATAACTCCAGCTCCATACAGAAGTAGTTATATCTAACAACTTGTGAAATAACAGAAGTAAAATGGATGATGAGTTTGTGGTGAGTAAGTTGATGAATGTAAAAGGCCGTATGTATTAGAGTATCACATTATATTATCTATATACAGTATATATTATAGCGTGTTATATATTACCACATATATACAATACATGCAATATTATTGCATATGTATGCAACAATATGCGAAGTAAATATAATATAATATAATATAATATAATAATAGTGATATAACATGGAATATACTAACATATAGTACGTCTTATCAACACACGTATGTAGATGCTCCCAGAAGAGCTGAAAGCATTTAAAGAAGTATATTGTGGTGCACATGGTGGGAAATACAACCTGGAGGTGTCTAAACTTTACCTGGAGAAGTTAGCCAATGGGTATATGGAGAAATACAAAGTAACTGATGATTGGACAGATATTCTCAAGGTAGAAGCTTTGTTTAGGGTTACCTTAAACTATTACCATCTCTTCTCATTTCTTTAAAGTTGCGTTTATACCTCTGCTGAAAAAAGTACCGAGTTTAAGTTAATAATGCTTGTCCGGGTACCTCTTTATAGTCAAACTGAAACTCGTTGAAATCATATTGATGCGGTTGCTCACTTTCTGAAATTGAAATTTGACTCGCATAATAGCTATTTGATGCCCTTTGTAAACGTCGTGAAGCGGAAAGCATAAAAGCGATAATTGAGAAGGCGTAGGCTATATAATTATAACCGTATAAGTACGTTGTCTAATCGCCAAAGTAATAACTAAATAACAATTTTTACAACGAGTAATTACTCCTATTGTAATGGGATTACGTAGCATAATAATGGGGTCGTCCCCTCCTGCGTGGAATACTTATAACTATGTTTTACTATCCAATCAGAGGGACCGGAAGGCAAGGTTCCGGTCAAGTGACTGTTCGCGGGTTAGCTAGCAGAAACCATGGGTTGTTGAGAGCAGGGGCTCGTAGTAGTAACATGTGTTTATAATTGATTGATGTATTGTGGTATTTTGATGTGATGTTATAATTATGTTTATCGAGTTAAATAAAGGTTATCGTGCGCAAGCTCTGTTAGTAATTGCTAGTTAAATTGAAACTAAATACGCAGGCAATCCACACTTGATAATTGTGCTAAAACTCACAACACTATTCTAAAATTGGCCGATTAAGTTATCACAGTACAAAAATTTCAACGGGTGGTTTTTACAATGCAATGCAACTCGGAGAAATTTCAACCCGGCCAAATTGAAATTTTGACCGAAAATTGTGAAGGTATAAACGCAACTTTAGAGCCCATTTGTTATTGCTGCATTTTATATTGAGCTTTATGCAAATGGAGTTTTTTTAATTATGAAGCTTTTTAGATGGGATAGTTAACAATTTAATTTAGCAAATTATTGTAGCTTTTACCGTATATAAAGTACAACTAATCATATAAAATATTGCAGCATAACCCAAATCGAGTATGTTTTACCTTTTATAGGCACATGCTCTTTATAACTCCGTTTCTGTAAGAGTAAGTCATGAAAATGCGGAGTTCTGGAAACAGCAGGCTTTCGAGGCTCAAAGTTTGTATTGGAAAGAGGATAGAGCCTGGAGCTATGAGGTACAAAAAGACGTGACATGCAAGTTAGCAAACACTCTTTCATGCATTAGGGAGATGGTAAGAAGTCAAGTTGATCAGGTAGACAAGCTTGTAATCAAACTTGACAAACAAAAAATAACAAACTTTGAGTTCATTGACACATTTATCACCGAAATTGAAAGGATATCACTGGAATGCACAAATCAAATGGTTGAATTTGCAAAAATGATCTTTGAATACAGTGTTATTAGCCTGATCTCTCAGCCTCCCTGTAGTTTCTGTGTGGTGGCACTCGGTTCCTTAGCTAAAGGTGAAGCTACTCCATACTCAGATATCGAGTACCTTTTCCTAATTGAAGCAGCAACACCCAATAACATCAACTACTTTGAAAGATTAGCTTTGTCAAGCTATTTTATAATAGGCAACCTGGCAGAAACCCCACTGGGGTATCTATCAGTGTTGGAGTTAAAGAGATGGTTTGAAGATGCCCAAATGAGTGGTTTTAAAATTGATGGATTGAAGAAAGACGCTGGAAGTATACCCACAGGAAATGGTACTGATGCGCAGAAAAACCATTTTATCGCTACTCCTTCACAACTTCTAGAAAGCTATGAACAAGTCTTGAATGATCCAAAAGATGAAGATTCAATTAAGGGAGACCTCACCGCAAAACTGCAGTATACCAGACTAGTATACATTCATGGAAAAAATTCCAAGGAGCTGTTTAAACAGTTTGTTGAAAGAAAGAATAAGTTGCAACCTAAAAATGTCAACAGGCATAGAGCCAACAGAAACATGTTTATTTCTGATGCAAAAAAGTTTGGTTTCCAGCCTACTGAGGAGTTGATAAACAATGGCTTTTCTATCAACACCAAAAAAGAATTGTACCGATACCCCTCCATTCTTCTGTACAACCTCTCTATTATATTTAGTCGCTCATCTTTGGATTCGTGGACAACATTGAATATTTTTTTTCAACAGCAACTCATTTCCAACTCTGTGCACAAATCTCTTCAGTTTCTACTTTCATGTGCTTGCTATTTGCGTCTTTCAACATACCTTTTCTACGATTCGGCTGAAAACAAGCTATCAGTCTTACCTAAAAACTATTTCTCTTCTCAAATTACTCAGCCAGCAATCAGAGGAGATGGGAGTTCAGGGCAAAGATGGTTTTTGTCTCAGACATTGTTCAACCTTCATTGTGACTATTCAGTTCCATTAAAGAAGCATGTTGGCAGCTGCACAGTTGATGATATTGAGCAGATGATTAAAAGAGAAATTGAAAATCCGAACTGGTTGGTAAAGTTCCAAGTTTTTCACTGCTGCAATCGCTGGTCTAAAGGCACTGACCATTTTGAAAAGCATATTGGGAGTCAGAGTTTGCTTACAGTTAATCCAGAAAAAGTTATTCACGATATTCAAAATATCGTTCATGGTGGCTTTTTAGAAGTATGGAACTCTGTGAAAGCTCTAACCTATTCTATGTGTGAAGAGAGGAAATACAAAGAAGCTCTAGAATATCATCTTGCAATACAAAGGATGATTGAGGATGGCCATGGCTCAGAAAATTTCCAGGAGCAACAGCTCATTATGGGTGATTCAAAGGCTGAAGCAGCAGATTGTTATTATGGTTTGATCAATTACACAAAAGCAGTGGAGGAATACAAATCTTCGTTAAAAATTCGTAAAGAGCATTTGAAAAGCAATCATGAGTTGCTAGCAAAAACAGAATTTTGTATTGGACGAGTTTACAACATGTTGTATAGGTATGTTGAAGCTCGGGATCATCTTTTTAAAGCCCTTGAAATTTGCCATCTTCTGGCATCGAGAGAGATTGAATACAATTATTATGGGGAAATAATATACTCAGATGAAGACGTAGAACCATTGGTAGATCTTCTGAAAGAGAATCCAGAAGGCAGACTCAAGTATCTCAACAACCCTTCCATTATTCTTGCACATGTCTTGTGGACCATCGGACTCAACTACATCTACACCAAGTACTATCAGTTTGCTTTCTTGTATTTTGAGAGAAGTAAGGAGATGCTGTACGAGAAATACGGAAGTGAGGCGTGTCACCGAGACATTGCGCACATAATGTTTGCATTAGGCAGCGCATGTACAATGCTAGGACGGCATGAAGATACTGAGGAATACTTAAAGCGATGCCTAACTATGACTATTCAGTTGTATGGACAAAAAAGCAAGTTCAAAGCTTCTGTCCTACACTATTTTGCCACAAGAACCTCTCCAACATTCCATAAAATCTTAGTCAAAGTGTTCTTCAGTCTACCCCGCTACAAAGTTCCACATGCACAATCAGCAGCTGCGATTATGCAGTATGGCTTGCATCTAGTCCATACTGGAAAGAATGATTTGGGAAAATTTTACCTGAATAAAGCAATAGAGATGTTTAAAACTGCTGCATCAGAAAATAAAGAATACATAGATGGATATATTTCCAATGCTTTGGCCAAACTAGCATTAAGTCATTGGAAGCAAGGAAATGTGAATCTTGCTGAACAGGCCTATAGTGAATCGCTCTCTCTGCTGGCTCGAGTTGACAGAATCTCACCAAAACCAGCAGCACTAGAAAGAGGAGAAATTTTGCAATCTATGGGCAGCATGTATGACTCGCTTCAGCAGCATGAGAATGCTTTCATTCACTTTCTAAAGGCAAAAGAAAGTTTTGTGTTTGCATGTGAAGTATTAGATCATCCAATAATCTGTGAAACTGAGCACCAAATTAAAACTGTGCAAAGAAAGCTAGACACTGATCTAGTCTAAGTCTACTGCTATATGTCTCGCGAGTGACACTTTAAACTAAAATTCGATTTTCTTATAACATGATAAACCATGACTAGTTTTATATTTATTCAGTAATATAGTCTGTTTTCATCAGCACATAGTCTTTTATTTAAAACTAATGTTGATTATTTACAAGTGTGACCTACTGGCTGACTTTTGTCAGCGTATTGTTACATAATACATTTTATACAGCTTATGATAATAGTAAAAATTTTCAAACAGTTATCAAACAGGTTTTCATCCTCTTATTATATTTTATACCTCTGTAGGTTATTGTTTCTATTCTATGTTGTGAAGCCCTGGTGAATTATGCACTAAAAAACTTTGAGGAGAGATTTCTTTCTATAATTTCTGCACTTCTGCCTCTTATCTTACAATGTAGATAACTACTTTAAATAACTACTTAGTATAGTTTATAGCTTAAACAATGACTGAAAAAAACGAGCACTATAGATGGATTAGCTGAAACCATGTAGCAGTAGAACGCAACTCCAACTCAAACAAACAGGACAATACTTTAGCTATATAATTGCTAAAAGATGCACTGATCAACTGAGTTAGAAACATCGTTATATACAATGACTAATAGATCTCATCTCCTACTATAATCAATATCACTATTTTTGTGTTATAGTTTTATATTTATACACATACTTTTATATCTGCTATGAACTGTTAGTAGTAAACATACAATGCAGTTCACTGCAAATCAACCTCCTTCTTTTCGCATATTGTTGCACCACAAAATAAACTTAAAACAGCATACATTTAATGGAAATTTTGGTTGAAGTTCATATCAATGTCACAATTGTGTAGAGCCCATATATGTAAAAACTATAATTGACTGGATATAAATTTATCCGCACTATCTATAAATAGTTGAGATAATGAATTTGAATATTCCAATTATTGCTGTATAAGCTTTTCTACGTAAAACTGCAAATTGAACTTTTATTTTATTGAATTTGAGAATATGCAGCTAATATAATGAAATCATGCTTGAGTTTAACTAACTTACAGATGGTGGCAGGAAAGAATTTTATCTACTTTTAGTAAATTAAGGTTTGTATGTATAATTATAATTGATAGCACTTCATGTTTGTGTACGTAATACAATATAATAGAATAAGTTTCATGGAGCTACAAAAAATATGATTTTTTAAAAACATAAGCTAAATTATAATTTATAGAATGCTTTACAGTCTATTAAAACAAAAAATGTGACAGTTTCAATGCATAACAGTGTCAGATTTAGTGGGAAAAATTTGTTAAAAAACAGCTTTTTAAATTTTAAGAATATATCATGACATCAACGTAAACTAATTAAAAATAATTTGTCCTTGTCAAACACATCATTGTTTATAGTTTATAATCTTAGACCCGACGATTTAAGTACACCAACTAACTCTTTTTTCTTGACAGAATTTTGGTATATTTCCTGGTTATTTTCCAAAAAATTTGGAACTTGCAGTCATTATCATCTAAAGCTGACTCCAACGTGGCCACCGTTATCTCTATATTCCGCATCTAATTTCCTAGGAAGCACTACAATACAATACAATACAATACAATATAATATTATGTCATACTTGCATGAATACAATATGTAGCTCCATGGAGTTGTATGAAAGAAATATTTGGATTTTAACAGTTTTAGTTGAGAAAATTGGTAGCATTAGCAAAATGTGTATATATGGCCTACCAGATGCTTTTACTACACAAGAATTATCATGGGATTATTATTATCAGCAAAGATAAGTTACCATAATTAATATAGAAACCAAAATTATTTTGCTATTACAAATGTACTTCTTAGAGCGTTGCTGAGCAAACCTATGCTAGCTGTGCTAATCAGAATGCATATGCATATATAACAGTTTTTTTACTCATCTTATAAGCATGAAAATGGCCACTGAAAAGTGGGCAAAGGCCATAAGTGTCTACCCCTGCTATATAAAAGCATAAACTCTACATACTATAAGTTGAACGCAATGCTTCTGATTGACTGACCGACTACTAAATGAATTATAGTCATTACACATATTATTAGAACATATACCACTAACTCTAAAATATAATGCTCTCAGCAATTATCACTGGATGAACTAAATAAGGAGTTATCAGCTCTTACTGTGGGAAATAAATTCATAGTTAAATGCAGTTAAAGTGCTAAGTTTAGAACTATTTATAGTGTCCATCAGTTTTTTCTTGACGCATGTCACACAATGTATCTGTACATCCTGCATTATGTCTTTCTGCTAATCAAATACAGTACATCTTTTAGTGTGTAAACATTGAGCTCTTTAGTGTGTAAACATTGAGCTCTCTAGTGTGTAAACATTGAGCTCTTTAGCCTGTAAACATTGAGCTCTTTAGTGTGTAAACATTGAGCTCTCTAGTGTGTAAACATTGAGCTCTCTAGTGTGTAAACATTGAGCTCTCTAGTGTGTAAACATTGAGCTCTTTAGTGTGTCTGGTAGCAGAAGAACCTCAGCATATTACATACCAGCTGTATTCATTGTTTGACAACAAACTATATAACATAAACACTGGTTTCTGCTGTCTAAGTGTTGCAGTAAGACAAGCTACTCTAGTATAATGGTGACTCACTGTCTGCTATATATTATTAATGTAATGTTTTGATTAAACATTTGGCACTGATCACAATCGACTATACTTTGAAGACAGCAAGGATCACTCTATTTGTGACAGCTGCGATATACTATTCCAGGCACTTGACACACTATAGTCACCTACATATTCACCTGTAATCTCTTAACCAATCATATTTGCTCTCTCAATCAATCAGCCAATGAAGAATGGCCTCTGAGCTCTGTATTAATTGTATTGTAAAACCTAATGGCAGCAGGAATTTGTCTTCTACCTTTTTATTATAAACATTTTCACAGAACTCTGACATGTTTACATAACTTAAACTCATCTGTTGATATTACATTTTATAGGACCAGGCCTTATCTCCTGGCATTCTTTCTTCTGACTTTCTTATTGGCTAATAAAACTCCATCACAAACAGTTACCTCAAAACAAGCTCAGATTTACTTTGTAATTGATCTCTGGTCAGACTACAAGCTTGCTTATATGTAGTTGTGAAGAACCAAACTATGCTATGTTGACTCAAAGTGTAGAATTATCTAGTAGATTGATGAAACTTATACAGCTTCTTCTCTGCAGCATTGGTGAGTTTTAAATTCTAGTTTTCTCAAAACAATATTTTGACTTCAACTATGCAATTGACAGCAAATATTGTAATTCTGAACATGTATGTATAACATATTTTTAGTTAAGCACCGGTACTGCAGTGGACTTTATGCACTAATCAATTGTAAAAAAGTTGTGTTTTTTCAAATCAGCAATGAATTAAATTGACCGTTATCATTTGGTCAATTTATACGATGTTTATTTGAAAGAATATATACACTTGATGAAAGCTGCTAAGTATATAGCACTTTAAATAAAAGAGTAAATTTTAATATTTCCTATTTTGAAATTACTATTCATTAAACACTACACAGTGATAAAAGTATATAGGAACTGGCCATAAACCCTACTAAAATGTATTAACCAACAAAATTTTCTAAAATCTTATATAGAAGATGTTTTTAAAAGGCTTATAAGATGGCATATATAGGCTACAGTCAAAATTGACAATAAAAGCTTATCAAATTATTGCGAATTAACAACTTCATTCAACGTTTAAGCCAACTCAGTGATAAAGCTTAACTGCTGAGCTGGCTTGAAAGCTAAAAAGTTGAAACTTTTAAAGCCAGTTTGATCAAGGGCTAGGCTGTATTTATAATAGCATCTATAACTGTAGAGTGCAATGAAAGTCAGCAATAGTTAGCATTGGTACTGTGCATGCTTTAATATACTGTTATCAGAATAAATTCAGACAAAATATTTATATATATAGAAGGAGAGCTTGTTTAAACTTTGGATGCTAAATATTCAACTAGATAAGATGGTTTGTCAATAGAATTTTTCATAGACAAACTAACAGTCAGTTAGTTGACAAGTGTGATGTTTTAGTCTCTGATATTCTTTTTATGTCTGAAAAGATGATGGTAAAAATGTATCAGTAAATGAAATGACAAGTTTTTTTGGAAGACTAATTACTATAGTTTGTGTATTTGTTTGAGGTTATACTAATTACTAATTATTCAGGACTTTTACAAGAACTTCTGTGGATTACATATAATTGAACAATGCATACCCTTACATGTATACATACTCTTTCCATGTTATAGACAATGATGGTAACTCCTATATACAACAACTTGTGAAATAACAGAAAGTAAAATGGATGATGAGTTTGTGGTGAGTAAGTTGGTAGATTTGAAAGGCCGTATGTATTAGAGTACCACATTATAGTATCTATATACAGTATATATATAGCGTGTTATACTACCACATACAATACATGCAATATTATTGCATATGCATGCAACAATATAACATAGTACGTGTATAATATAATAGTAAAATAACAATACGTGTGTAGATGCTCCCAGAAGAGCTGAGAGCATTTAAAGAAGCTTACTGTGGTGCACATGGTGGGAAATACAACCTGGAAGTGTCTAAACTTTACCTAGAGAAATTAGCCAATGGCTACCTGGAGAAATACAATGCAATTGGCGATTGGACAGATATCCTCAAGGTAAAGAAGCTTTGTTTAGGGTTACATTCAAATATTACCAACTCTTCTCATTTCTCTTAGGGCACAGTTGTTATTGCTGTATATGCACACAGTTCTTATTGAATTTTCTGCGGTGGACATATCTCTTATTATGAAGCTTTTCACATATGATAGTTTACAAAATAATTTAATTTAACAACTTAGCTGTAGCTTTTAATTCAGTAAAATAATATATAGATACAAGAAAACCATATTGAGAATTGCATCATAATAAAAATAGTGCCTGCTGTATGTTTCAGGCACATGCTCTTTATAACTCCGTTTCTGTGAGAGTGAGCAAAAAAAATGTGGAATTCTGGAAACAGCAGGCTTTCGAGGCTCAAAGTTTATATTGGAAAGAGGATAGAAGCTGGAGCTATGACGTACAAAAAGACGTGACATGCAAGTTAGCAAACACTCTTTCATGCATTAGGGAGAAGGTAAAATGTCAAGTTGCTCAGGTAGACAAGCTTGTAATTAAACTTGACAAACAAACGATAACAAACTTTGAATTCATTGACACATTTGTCACTGATATTGAAAAGATTTCACTGGCATGCACAGAGCAAATGGTTGGATTTGCAAAAACCGTCTTTGAATACAGTGTTGAAAGCCTGATTTCTCAGCCTCCCTGTAGTTTCTGTGTGGTGGCGCTCGGTTCCTTAGCTAAAGGTGAAGCTACTCCGTACTCAGATATTGAGTACCTTTTCTTAATTGAAACAGCAACACCAGATAACATCACCTACTTTGAGAAATTGGCTTTGTCAAGCTATTTTATAATAGGCAACCTGGCAGAAACCTCACTGGGGTATTTATCAGTGTTGGAGCTAAAAAGATGGTTTGAAGATGCCCAAATGAGTGGTTTTAAAATTGATGGATTGAAGAAAGACGCTGGAAGTATACCCACAGGAAATGGTACTGATGTGCAGAAAAACCATTTTATCGCTACTCCTTCACAGCTTCTAGAAAGCTATGAACAAGTCTTGAATGATCCAAAAGAAGAATATTCAATTAAGGGAGACCTCACGGCAAAACTGCAGTATACCAAACTGGTATACAGTCATGGAAAAGATTCCAAGGAGCTGTTTAAACAGTTTGTTGAAAGAAAGAACAAGTTGCAACCTAAAAATGTCAACAGGCATAGAGCCAACAGAAACATGTTTATTTCTGATGCAAAAAAGTTTGGTTTCCAGCCTACCGAGGAGTTGATAAACAATGGCTTTTCTATCAACACCAAAAAGGAATTATACCGATACCCCTCCATTCTTCTGTACAACCTCTCTATTATATTTGGCTCCTCATCTTTGGACTCGTGGACAACATTGAATATTTTTTTTCAACAGCAACTCATTTCCAACTCTGTGCACAAATCTCTGCAGTTTCTACTTTCATGTGCATGCTATTTGCGTCTTTCAACTTACTTGCTCTACAACTCAGCTGACAACAAGTTATCAGTCTTACCTAAAAACTATTTCCCTTCTCAAATTACTCAACCAGCAATCAAAGGAGAAGTGAGTTCAGGACAAAGATGGTTTTTGTCTCAGACATTGTTCAACCTTCATTGTGACTATTCAGTTCCATTAAAGAAGCATGTTGGCAGCTGCACAGTTGATGATATTGAGCAAATGGTTAAAAAAGAAATTGAAAATCCAAACTGGTTGATAAAATTCCAAGTTTTTCACTGCTGCAATCGCTGGTCTAAAGGCAATGATTATTTTGAAAAGCATATCGAAAATAAGAGTCTGCTCACAAACCCTGAAGGAGTTATTCACGAAATTCAAAAAACAGTCCAAGGAGGCTTTTCTGAAGTTTGGAATTCTGTAAAAGCACTAACCTATTCTATGTGTGAAGAAAGGAAATACAAAGAAGCTCTGGAATATCATTTTGCAATACAAAGAATGATTGAGGATGGCCATGGCTCAGAAAACTTCAAGGAGCAACAGCTTATTATGGCTGATTCAAAGGCTGAAGCTGCAGATTGTTATTATGGTTTGATCAATTACACAAAAGCAGTGGAGGAATACAAATCTTCGCTAGAAATCCGTAAAAGGCATTTGAAAAGCAATCATGAGTTGCTAGCAAAAACAGAATTTTGCGTTGGACGAGTTTACAACATGCTGTATCAGTATGTTGAAGCTCGGGATCACCTTTTCAAAGCCCTAGAAATTTGTCATCTTCTGGCATCAAGAGAGATTGAATACAATTATTACGGAGAGATAATATACTCAGATGAAGACGTAGAACCATTGGTAGATCTCCTGAAAGAGAATCCAGAAGGCAGACTCAAGTATCTCAACAACCCTTCCATTATTCTTGCTCATGTCTTGTGGACCATCGGACTCAACTATTTCTACACCAAGTACTATCAGTTTGCTTTCTTGTATTTTGAGAGAAGTAAGGAGATGTTCTATGAGAGGTACGGAAGTGAGGCGTGTCACCGAGACATTGCTCACATAATGTATGCATTAGGCAGCGCATGTACAATGCTAGGACGACATGAAGATACCGAGGAGTACATTAAGCGATGCCTAACTATGACTGCTCAATTGTATGCACAAAAGAGTAAGTTCAAAGCTGCTGTCTTACACTACTTTGTCACAAGAAACTCTCCAACATATCGTAACATCTTAGTCAGAGTTTTCCTCTGTTTATCCCGCTACCAAGTTCCACATGCACAATCAGCAGTTGCGATTCTGCAGTATGGCTTGCATTTAGTTCATACTGGAAAGAATGATTTGGCAAAATTTTACCTGAATAAAGCAATAGAGATGTTTAAAATTGCAGCGTCAGAAAATAAAGAATACTTAGATGGATATATTTCCAATGCTTTGGCCAAACTAGCATTAAGTCATTGGAAGCAAGGAAATGTGAGTCTTGCTGAACAGACCTATAGCGAATCGCTCTCTCTGCTGGCTCAGTTTGACAGAATCTCACCAAAACCAGCAGCACTAGAAAGAGGAGAAATTTTGCAATCTATGGGCAGCATGTATGTCTCACTTCAGCAGCATGAGAAAGCTTTCATTCACTTTCTAAAGGCAAAAGAAAGTTTTGTGTTTGCTTGCGATGTATTAGATCATCCAAAAATTTGTGAAACTGAGCACCAAATTAAATCTGTGCAAAGAAAGCTAGACACTGAGCTAGTCTAAGTCTGCTGCTACGTTGTAGCTTTCACTTTCTGCTACGTTCTGTGAGTGACACTTTAAACTAAAATTATATTTTCTTGTTACATGATAAACCATGACTAGCTTTATACTTTATATTCACTAATAATATATAGTCTGTTTTCATCAACACATATTTTTGTATTTAAAAGTAGGCAATGTTGATTATGACTAATTATACTGGCTGACTTTTGTCAGCATAATGTTACATAATACATTTTATACAGTTAATAATGATAATAAAATTGTTCAAACAGGCATCAAACATGTTTTCATCTTTTCATCATATTCTATACATCTAAACTTTGAGGAGAGGTTTTCTCCTAATTTCTGCATTGGTTTAGAAAATTATAAAATTGGAAGCAAATTAAAATCCCTTATAGTTTCTTATCTTACAGTGTAGATAACTACTTTAAATAATTACTTTTATAGTTAGCTTAAACAATGACTGGAAAAACCAGCACTATAGATGGATCAGCTGAAGCCATGTAGCAGTAGAACACAACTCCAACTCAAACAAACAGAAAACTACTTTAACTAATAGCTAAAAGATTGCACTGCTGATCAACTGATCAACAATAACTAGTAGATCTCGTCTCCTACTATAATCAGTATCACTATTTTTGTGTTATATTTTTATATTTATACACATATTTCTATATCTGCTTATATGAACTGTTAGCTAGTAGTAAACATACAATGCAGTTCACTACAAGTCAATCTCCTTCTTATCACATATTATTGCATTACACACTGCTACTGCAGCTCAGGAATGGTGCTGTTTTAAGAAACTAAACAATAAACTTAAAACAGCATACATTTAATGGAGAATTCGGTTGAAGTTCATATCAATGTCACACATTGTGTAGAGCCCATATATGTAAAAACCATAATTGACTAGATATAAAGTCATCCTCACTATCTAATAGTTGAGATGATAAATTTGAATATTTTAATTATTGCTATATAAGCCTTTCTACGTAAAACTGTAAATTGAACTTTTATTTTATCTACAATGTGCAGCTAATAATAAAAAGGTGCTTGGGTTTAACTAACTTGCAGATGGTGACGCAGGAAGAAATTTTATTTATTCTTAGTATATTAAGGTTTGTATAATTATAATTGATGGCAATTTATGTTTGTGTGTAATACAATTTATTAGAATATGTTTCATGGAGCTACAAAAAAAATGATTTTTTAAAAGCACAAGCTAAATTATAATTTATAGAATGCTTTACAATTTATTAAAACAAAAAATGTGAGAGTTTCAACGCATATTAGTGTCAGATTTAGTGGGAAAAATTTGTTAAAAAGTAGCTTTTTAAATTTTAAGAATATATCACGACATCAACGTAAACTAATTAAAAGTAATTTGTCCTTGTCAAACACATCATTGTTTATAGTTTATAATCTTAGACCTGACGATTCAAGTACACCAATTAACTCTTTTCTCTTGACAAAGTTTTGGTATATTTCCTGGTTATTTTCCCAAAAACTTGGAACTTGTACTTGCATTCACACCTGTAACTGGACAAACACTTGTAGTTGTGAAGTTTGTTAGACTGAGCTCTTTCACACGGCTCTTTACACGAGTCCTTGTCAATACAGCCCACATGCATGACATAGGCTTCTACTTCTGCTAAGCAAAGAAGTTGGGCAGGGTCGACATCAACCATGCTGACTTTGACATATCGTCCAATCATAGAGCTGGTACATGTGAATACTTCTGGTCTATTCTCCCCGGCAGCAGGAGCACCATCTCTGTAGACACACAGTGAGTCATCATCATCTATAGCTGACTCTGTCGTGGCCACCGTTATCTTCATATTCTGCATCTGATTTACTGTTGAATAAAGTAAGTTTAAATATCGTATTTACATTAGCGCTATATAAGTATTGTTTACCTATAAAATTAAAATAAATTACTTTTAAATAAATTCATCTATTGAACTTTGTAAGAATGAGATTCAAAATTTTTTCTAACATCCTGAAGCGTTATAAAACTGTAAGAAACTTGCAGCAAAATGCAGTAAGGGAAATAAAAGCAAGCAGCAAAAAACTGCTAAACAGTATGTCATCTGTTAGCAAATACGACCTTTTAGTTTGCTTATAATAGATTGAAAAAGCTGTGTAAAACATTTTATGTAAACTGATACAAGATATATAAAAAATTTATAAAAGGCTTAAAGAAGTTTATTATAGAAGGTTTATAAATATAGAAGGTCTATAAAAGGTTTATATAGAGGGTTTATAAGAAGTTAAAATAGAATTCTTTTAGAAGATTTATGCAAGAAAAATTATAACATATACTCGGTTTTTGTTTGATAATTTCTTTTTTATTAATTTTAATAACTAGTTTAAAGCAATACTTTTTAATATTTTTTTAATATTATTTTCTTTCACATAATTTGCTATTTGTTAAGACTTTAACTTATATTACACATTAATGTTACCTTTTAGAAAGAAACTTATCTATTTATAAAATTTTACTTACAATGGATGCTGGATTTGTAGTTTCTTCCCCATATTCTCAGCTCTGCAATTTCATACACATTCTTCAGATCCATCACCGCATATTTACCTGACTCCTGTAATCAGCCACAATTAAAGCTATATATTTATATCATCATATATACATATAGTTTATGCTTCATGAATTTCAATATATGTACAGGAAAAGAAAGCTTCAAAAAGTAGTCTGGACTAAAGTTGTAACTTTCTTGCAAAATCAGAATAGTGCTTTGAGTAAACTAACTTTACGCAATGAATATTTAAAAGCAGTTTAATTTTTGAATCAATAGAAGAGGCAGTTCAGAATTAAAATTGTTACACCAATTAGTTTCATTGAATGTCAATGTATGCAATTATATATCAATTATACTCTGAATATTTATATATAATTATTTATTTTACTATAACAACAATATATAAGCCTAAAATTGCTATAAAAACAACTTGTGTATGTGTTGCTATTCATATAAAATAAAATTTGAGGTTCAACTCAGTCAGAGTGACTTCTAACTCAAAACTAAAATTTTATTAGCAAAATAACCAGATTGGCAATTCCTAGAGCCAGATAGTTGTTTGCTATAGTAAACTTGTAGCCAATGAGCTTGTTTACATGAATTTTTTGAAGATAAAACTTAGACACTTTTTTATGAATCAATAAACACTGGCAGCCTGGTAAACACTCACAGCTGCAGTGCAGAAGGTGCTGGTGTAATCTCCATCAATCAAGTTGGAAATTGTAAAGTTACTGAGTTCTTCTGAGCCAGATATATCTACAGTGTGTTATAAATATTGGCACTTTTACATAGACAAAATGACACAGTATATTATATTACACATACCATCAGTTTTATATGAAGTGTAAAAGGCTAATTATATGCAATGTTAGAAACGCACCAAAGTATAATATATATATAGACAGCTAAATACTGCGTATTTTACTTTGCTGTCATTTATACAGAAAAAGTATTTTTGCTCTCAAGCTATCTAGTTTGAAGCTTGTTTCAGCTGTGTTATACATATTAGAGCAAAGTCAAAAGTTTTAAATTACAGCACAAAAGTAGTTAGCAAACAGAGCAAGTTTGTTAGTAGCTTAAAAAGCCAAATACCTCCACAAACTGAGGTATATCTGCATATCTCGCAATACATTGCACGCACAGATTGAATTCACAGTTTAGCTATACATGCTGGTTAATGTTAAACTCTTTACCTGCAGTTAGTCCAATTATTTGTTTTATTTGAGTTTACAAATCCTGCTAGAATACCATTTTATTGCTCACCAATTAAAGAATATATCATAGTTATTACTTATAATTTACGAAAAGCTGTTAAACTATGAAATATATAAGAAAACAGGGCTTTTCATTTTACATGTTACTGGCAGCAGAAAAACAGGGCTATTCATTTCACATGTTACTGGCAGCACTTACCCGTCACTGCAGCTCTACTTATCTCTGAAACATACAATAGCAGAGTTAGAAGAGCTCAACATAATATAATAGTGATTGACAAATGATAACATATATGGACATAGTTATTGCAAATTATGAAACTTTTTTATTTGAATAAAAACTCTTCACAATATATGTTTAGTAAGTAAACCACAAAACTAATACTTGTGTAATTTGCTAATACATCTTCTGAAAACTAAATGTGGAAGAGTGCAGTCAACTTATTCAAGCAGCTATGCTGATGTAATGTTCAGTGAGGAGTAAGTAGCAAAGCAGTATATTATACTCTGCTTATACTAAACTGCTACCTTCAGCTCCATATCCAAACACTTCTACTTCTGTCAAACAAAAGAACTCTCCTGATTGGACATCAACCATGCTGACTTTGACATATCGTCCAATCATAGAGCTGGTACATGTGAATACTTCTGGTCTATTCTCCCCGGCAGCAGGAGCACCATCTCTGTAGACACACAGTGAGTCATCATCATCTATAGCTGACTCTGTCGTGGCCACTGTTATCTTCATATTCTGCGTCTGATTTACTAAGAAAATAATTATATTCCCATAATTGAAGTAATTTAAACTTTTAGATATAAAATCACTAGTTTAGTTTTAAAATGTTTAACATACTGAAAGTAAAATCAGTTTTTCATGCGATACAGAGTGTTTAGGTTTTTTTTGCAAATTTAATTCAAATCTTTCATATTTTTAAAAATACATAAACCATGAGTGTTAGCAGGACTTACAGTAGAAACTGGAGGTGCTTTCTCTACCCCACAGCCAAAGTTCTTCAACTTTATAGAAGTCCCCCAAGTCTATCAGTGCATATCTTCCAGATTCCTAACAATACAATATTATGTTATAAATTTATATAACTATAACAATACATATATTATAGTTTTAGTTGTAGTATGAATACAGTATGCTATAGTTCCAGTAGAATGAAGGAAAGAGTTTGATTTTAACGGTTTTAGATGAGAACAATGGTGGCATTAACAGCACTTGTATATTTTACCTACCAGATGCTTATGGCTACACAAGAATAATGGGGTTATTATTATTATCAGCAAAGATAAATTAGGTAATTAATATATAAACCAAAAATATTTTACTATTACAGATGTACTTCTTAGAATTTTACTGAGCAATAAAAATTCAAAACTTCTAATTCTTAGAAAGATTTTTTGTGGTTATAGCATCAGCATTACAGAAATCGCTATATATGTAAAGAGCTTTTCTAGTAAAACAATTAAAAAGATATGCTTAAACGAAGTCATTTTATTTTTCATTTCCAAAAAAATTTATAATATAATCTATAACACACCATATTTTGTAAAATCTTTGAAACAGAAATGACTTCCAGAAACAGAATATTGAAATTTACTCACGTCATCTTTAGTGCAGAAGTCAGTGGAATAATCTCTGTCATATAAATTAGTTACAGCGTAGCTACTGTAGCTAGTTGAGCTATCTGGTATGTCTACAACATGCATAGTATTTAGTTATAATATGGTTATCTTATAGTTATATTATAGTTATATTATTATTATATTATAGTTATATAATATTTGTATTATATATTTATATAGTATAGTTAAATTATAATTATAGTATATGTACATATATTGTAGTTATATATATAAGATATATAGTATAGGTATATAATTATAATTATAATTATATTACATTAACTGCTGAATAAGAATATATACTACGTTTTTTCTGTTAAGTAATTTTGGTAATATGTATTACTGGAACTACTATAGTTTGATACCTTAATTATGATATATTTAGGGTGAAAATTATTATAGCAACATATTATAAAAATAATTGTCATTTGCTACGGAATATACATTGCATGCATAACAACAGCTATTATAATGATCTTCAACAAATTGAACTATTATCGATGAGAATAGCTCTTTTTCCAACAGCAGTTATATCAACTTAATTATCAGATTTTTAAGTTGCAAGTCTTGAATTTTAGATTCATTTGTAATTTTTTTTTTCAAATGCAAAACATTTAGCAGTTTTATCATTAGACTATTATACTCTATATTTAAAATATTTATAATGCGCAACACAGCACGTAATAAATTGTTATCTTACTCACCAGATATAGCAATCTCGGCAGGACCTGAAATATAATAAATATAAACATTCAAGATTTCAGCTGCACGGTTGCATTTCACAATAGATCTTTACAATGACAAATACAACTAGCCTAACTTCAAACTGAGACTGCCACACAACTTGTTAATAAAGAACTCATTGAAGTTATTTGTCTATAATGACAGAGCAAAAGTGAAAGTGCTGAATATAAGGCAAATGATTGTGCTTTAAGCATGTCTATAGTTTAGCAGCAAGCTATTAAACTCGCAGTTAAAACACAGAAGTCAGGAACTTATGTTATGTTTAGTCAAAGAACTCAGACTATTCTGAAACACAACTCACCCTCATAGTTGTACCCAAACACTTCTACTTCTACCAAACAGAAAAACTGTCCTGATTGGACATCAACCATGCTGACTTTGACATATCGTCCAATCATAGAGCTGGTACATGTGAATACTTCTGGTCTATTCTCCCCGGCAGCAGGAGCACCATCTCTGTAGACACACAGTGAGTCATCATCATCTATAGCTGACTCTGTCATGGCCACCGTTATCTTCATATTCTGCATCTGATTTACTGTTGAATAAATGTAGTATAAAGTCTTGTAGCTTTATTAATGGAAAATAATTATATTCAGAATAGATAAAAATAGATCTATAATAAGCAGTTTAAAATGACAGGATGTTTTTTAATTTAATAGAAGAGTTTTAGTGCAAGTTTCATTATATCAATTTGTTATTACTTCAACTAATATGTGAATGAAACAACTCTAACTAAAATATATTTTCAAAATTTAGAACCATGGTGCCATGTGGTTAAAAAAATTTTTTTTAAATAGATAAAACTATTTTAGTATTTTAGACTGAGTTTTAGCAGGACTTACAGTAGAAACTGGACGTGCCTTCTCTACCCCACAGCCAAAGCTCTTCAACTTTATAGAAGTCCCCCAAGTCTATCAGTGCATATCTTCCAGATTCCTACCAATACAATATGTTATAGCTCCAGTAGCATAGATACTAGTTATATTTCCAGTTATAGTTCTATATAGTTGTATGAAGGATATAGTTTGATTTTAACAGTTCTAGATAAAAAGTCAAATAAAAGAGATATAGTGCATGTCTATATTACTCAGTATATTATTAAATTGTGTTTTTAATTGCCAAGAGTTTGATTTTTTCAAGTTCTAAATGGATTTTAATACTGAAATCATTTTTCATGTAAATTCTAACTTGGCCTTGCTAGGCACTCATAGTCAAACAGATTTTTTTGTTTGCTGAACTAATTTATTGAAAAATACTTGAATAATATTTGACTGCATTTTTTCAAAAGAAAAACATTTAATATAAAATTTGCTGTAATATGCCACATTTTGTGAAATTTCTGGGACAGAAGTAACTTCCAGAAACAGAATATTGAAATTTACTCACGTCATCTTTAGTGCAGAAATCAGTAGAATAATCTCTGTCATATAAATTAGTTACAGCGTAGTTAATGTAGCTAGTTGAGCTGTCTGGTATGTCTACAATATTATATGGTATTATAGTTATATTATAATTATATTATAGTTATATTATAGCTATGTTACATAATCATATTATAGTTATATCATAGTTGTAGCATAATTATATATTATAACTATATTTTAGTTGCATCATAATTTAATATTTAAATAGCCTTTTAATTTGATTTACAAAAAACTTTTCAAGCTACTGTATTTGTATAGCAGAAGAATATCAACTGTTGAAATATAACTCATTAAGAAAATCCTCTTTTTATAACTTAATGATTGTACTATATTCAATGCAAGCCATAAAATAAAATGCGGTTAAACTGCATAGCTATATTGCTGAAATATAGCAAATTATGCATTTTTATTTACTGAAGAAATAGCTAAAACATGCTATCATAACTGTTATATATATATAACAGTTATGATAGCATGTTTTAGCTATTTCTTCAGTAAATAATAACTGTTTATTATTATATAACATTCTATAGAATGTTATATAATAATGAACAGTTATTATATTTAGAATATCGTTATGCAATGACTTAATAGGGAAATTATTTACTTACCAGCAATTACAATCATATCAGGACCTGAAAATAAACATAACAATTATGATAATATATTACACTATCCATGGGTGAAACATTTTACAGAGCTATATTATAACATCTTAAATAGCATTACGCTAAGGTTTTATCTATAAGTATTTCTCAGCTTCCTTTTAGCAAAAAGGTAATTTGCAATAGAGGTTATTTAACAGCTAATCTGTCAACATATGCCTTACATTTAGACTAGACATAACTCACCCTCATAGTTGTACCCAAACACTTCTACTTCTGTCAAACAGAAAAACTGTCCTGATTGGACATAAACCATGCTGACTTTGACATATCGTCCAATCATAGAGCTGGTACATGTGAATACTTCTGGTCTATTCTCCCCGGCAGCAGGAACACCATCTCTGTAGACACACAGTGAGTCATCATCATCTATAGCTGACTCCAACTTGGCCACCGTTATCTTCATATTCTGCATCTGGTTTACTAGACAGCAACAGGTAAAAAGTCATTCATCAATTAATGAAAAGTACTATATAAAGTGTGCATATTTATTATAAGTTAATATTGCATTAGGAGCTTCTTAAGCAATTAGTTTATAATATTAGTTCGAGGATAATAATAAATATTTTTATTTATTAAAAGCTACGTTTAAATTAAGAGAATTTTGCAAAATAATTTTACAAAGCATGTTTTCTTTCAGTTAATGAAATAAACAATGTTTTATAAATAATAAAACTAACAACATAAATTTTACCATATATTATAAGAATAGACAAGAATAAATTTTTTTCATTGAAATAATTGACTAATATACTTTCACAACCTAATAAGATGTACCATGCCAGTGCAGTGGGGCATCACCATTTAGTTTCAAAATAATTTTATCGGCAGTAAAAATAACTTATTGTATTGAACCAAAAATTTTCTTTATCACGAAGTACTTTATGAGTAAAAAGTAAGTTATTAGTTATTTAACAAAGTTCTTAACATAATATATCGAGCTTAATTTATAAATAAAGGAGCTAAGTAATGTATAGCTTCTTTTGATACGTAAGAGTTTTATGTATACTGCTAATAATATAATGTTTTTTGTCTCCCAAATAATTTATAGTCATTATACTTGCATGCATAGCAGTGAGTTTGTGTACAAGTTATATAGCCATACACATATTGAATGAATGTGCATACTTACACATCTGACCTAAATAAATTCAGTTTTAATTACATAGAGATAATTCAGGAATGTATAGTATATACGTACAATAAAAGCTGGATGTCTCATCTCTGCCCCAAACCCATAGCTCTGTCACTTCATAAACATCTCCGAGATCTATCACTGCATATCGGCCAGAGTCCTGGAAAGTGATGAACCTCTATATTATGTCACTTATAAAATGTTATAGCGATGTTATAGCAATGTTATAGCAATGTTATAGCGCTGTTATAGCGCTGTTATAGCGCTGTTATAGCAATGTTATAGCAATGTTATAGCAATGTTATAGCGCTGTTATAGTGCTGTTATATAGCAATGTTATAGCGATGTTATAGCGATGTTATAGCGATGTTATAGCAATGTTATAGCAATGTTATAGCAATGTTATAGCGCTGTTATAGCAATGTTATAGCAATGTTATAGCGCTGTTATAGCAATGTTATAGTAATGTTATAGCAATGTTATAGTGCAATGTTATATAGAGATTTGACAACTGTAAAAATGCTAGTTCCATAAATCATACTTACATCTTGTGTACAGAAGTCACTGCTGTAGTCACCATCTAGTAGATTTTCTGCCGCATAGTTGGAATACTTTGTGGAGCTTTCAGTTACCTCTGCAAACACGAGGCTAGCAATTATTAAATAACTTCAAAATACCTGATATATAATCTCATTTTTATGATACATCATATTTTTCATATTATCATTGCTAAGTATGCATGCAAATATTAATTTTATCATTATTAGCTACAACAGCAAATAAATTTTGCTAAAAATGGCTCAATTGACCTTTTTTTTATAAAATTAGCTAATATAAAGAAAGACCTGCAAAGGAAAAATTCGCTCTATTAAACTGAATATGCTTGTCTATATTATACAGCTAAATAGAAGTAAAATGCACCAAATACATGACATTGTAAATAATACCTGTAGTGTTCAGCTGGGCTGGCCCTACAAATAAAAATAAAAATTACCGTATGCAATATGGTATTTTATTAGTTGCTGAATTTAATTAAAATTAAATCAATTTAGTATTCAAAAGTAATAAGATTGGAGAAGATAATCCTTAACTATATGAAAGGCTCAGCATACAAGTACGTGACACAAATGTGATATATGGGCAGATTGCCAATTATGTAAACAGAGTTTTTGCTTTGCCTTTCTTCAAGTTATAACAATAAAGTTGTATAAAAATATTTGTTAAAGTACTTACACTTCTGGTCCAAACACCTTTATAGAACCTTGCACTTACTCCTGATAGTGTATGAGGTAATTGAAACAATAGTTTACTAATTTAGCTTTTTTATGGAAATATTTCTAATTATAAATTTTATAATTAAATATAAGACATGAAAACAGATTTAAAAGCGATTACTTCATTATCTTTGCTAATAGCTTGCAACTGCGACTGTATAGCCTGTAGAGCATGTAACCTGCAAAGGGTAGACAACTACATATATAACAGACTTGTAATATATAACCAACAGTTTATAATTAATTTATTTACCTGAATATTCTGCTCCGTAAACCTCAACTGCATTCATGCAGAGAAACTGGTTTATAGTGCTGACATCAACCATGCTGACTTTGACATATCGTCCAATCATAGAGTTGGTACATGTGAATACTTCTGGTCTATTCTCCCCGGCAGCAGGAGCACCATCTCTGTAGACACACAGTGAGTCATCATCATCTATAGCTGACTCTGTCGTGGCCACCGTTATCTTCATATTTTGCATCTGATTTACTAGAAAAATATAAGGAATTGAGAATGTTTGGCATAATTTTACAGCCTAAATTACTTTAACAGGCATGCAGTCTTTAAGCCTCTGGCATGTTAGTTATTAAGTCCTAGTTACTAGTCTTACACTTTGGTGCTATATATTTAATTGATGTCTCAATAATCTTTATCTTTCAGGACACCAGAAATTTTGTACAAGTATTTATTGATAAATTAAATTATTTGTATTCACTTAAACATTCTTTAGCTTTTTTAGTTTAGCTGAGCTGGCTGACTTCGCATCATTAAAAATTTAAAATCTAGCTATAGAGTAAAATAATAGCATATAAAAAAGTCATATAATATTTATTGAATTAATCTACAAGTTTTTACTTTTTACACAATAGCATGCATTATTGAAACTTTTGTTTTGATGATATTTTACTTTCAAAGCTATGAGTGTGTTTTACTATAAGAAAATTGATATTTCATGACTAAAAACTTGAGCAATGAGTTAAACCTACAGTAGAAGCTTGAATTCTCATCTCTTCCCCATAGCCATATCTCTGTTACATCATACAGATCTCCTAAGTCCATTAGTGCATAGCGACCATCATCCTGAGCAAGATAACAAACAGCAGACATATTGCAACCAAACGTGAAACAAGAAACATTACAGAATTTATAATCAGTGAAAAAATTGAAAGTTTTAAAGCACATGTAAAAAGGTGTTATTTAACTAGTTAATGAAGTTGCATTATCTTATATTTTCTATGTCACAGTGAACTCTAGTCTACACAGAGAGAAATATTAGTGCAGCGCTTGCACTAAAGTTGTTCAAAGAGCCTTTTATTGTCGGTATAGCCTGCACCACACCTCTAATAGTTGTTAGACCTGCACTTATTTTAATGAAATTGAAAATTAATCCGATTAGTGTAAGCTGAAAAATATTTTGTAGTAGCTCTGAAACCACTTAGTTGTTAAGCCAACGCTACTTTTCACAAGTATTACGTAATCATCATCCCTAGGTCTGAATAAAGCTAAACAGTAGTTGATAGGAGCAGAAAGTGAGATCAATGCTACAACTACATATGTTCAAGCAAAATTTAATTTACAAAAGAATTATGGAACAATCGGCAGTTGTTCACCTAACAACATTATTCGTTCACATGTGCACTAATGATGATCACAAACCTTTATAGGAAGCTAGGATAGAGTTGAACCTTACATTTGGGTCATTTCAATTGGTGCTTCCCAGTTAGATGCTATTTATACATTTTACGTGCAATTTATTTGAATACCATTGAAATATATGTGTATTTAAATAAATTTGAGTCAATTGCTTTTTATAATTGGCGCACAAATAAAATTTCTTTGCTCTGCATACCCTATTAATTTTGCATTTTCTATATTTTTTTGTTTTTTGAAAAAATGTTATTATTAATGCATTTAATGCTTTTTTTCAACACAAATTTGGGAAAATTTAAATATTGTTGCAAATATATCATATTAATGGTTATTTTATGTTTAGCGATTCATATGAAAGTTATATAAGGGTATATAGGTATATAAAACTTAGTACCAAAACAAAAAATACAGCCTAACTAGGGAGCATATAAGTGGAATGAAACTCCTTCAACCTACTAGCTTTTTATGATTTCAAAATTTTTTTGAACCCAAAACATTTTCAAATAGCTTGTTACCAGACTACTATTAAACATTGCCCCACTCCGTTTATCAAAGACTTAAGTTGAATTTATCAACAAAAAATTTCAACTGCACATATCTCTTGCATGGGTAGTTTAGGCTTCACTAGTCAATTTCATTCATGGAAAGGAAAGCCAACTAATTTAAAATGTGTGTAAAAGAGAAATCAGGGAGATGCACCATTAAACTCCAATGTACTCAGTTATCAGCAAATGTGTTTCAAACAAGAAGCCTAAAATTAACAATGAAACAAGCTACTGAATAGTCAATTGTGGATCAGGTGAGCCACTTCAAAAGCCTAAGTAACTTGTGTAAACTACCTGGCGGAACAAAAGAAGATGTTGCATAACAGAGCTATAGTAAGGAAATATTTAAATTGTAATTCAAAGGCAAGAAACTGGCTTACCAAGCATCGAAAGCGCAAAACAAAGGTTATTACATAACAGCACATAGTTTTCAGTCACGGCTATTGACAGAAGAAATATTCTGCCGGCATAGTGAACACCAGAGGCTCAGACTAAGAGGTTGTGCTTTGAGATTCAGTGAATTTGTGCTTCCAAACAACCTCACAACATGGAAAACATTGAATCATTTCATCACATGGGTAAAGATTGCAGCTACCTCTCAGAGATAGAAGATGATCACTTTCTTTCAGAGTTAGGAACTGAAGTTGTCATTGCAGCAAAAGGTAAGCTCAATCATTTGCTTAACGCTGTCATTTGATATCACAATGACAGTATGACTATTGCTGTAGACAGATAATTGAATTTGTGCAACTATAATTTTTAAGAGACCACATTGACTGATATTTCCCAAACTACTCTATTCCTATGTTAATTTAATACGAGTTTTCCTGTAACAATCTATTTTCAAAAAATTTAGCGTTTTATTTCCACTTCACCTTCTAGCAATTTGTGCTAAATTCATTAATTTGAATTCCCCCCCCCCCCATTGTAGAAGTATTGGTAATAATGCAGTTTAGCAGCCTACAAGTAGTTATTAGCCTTAAGCAGCTGCCAAGCTAGCTTCTTGTTTTATAGCTAAGTACCAAAATGCCAATATTAGTGGTAAAATGGCAAAAAAATTTATTAACTTCCGTGCTACCAGTTTATTCTTTTATTTATCTTTGCACAGCACAATTAAATATAAAAACATGTTTAAGTAGCAACATTTCTCTTGGTAGTACTTTATTTGTTTTTCAATTTATAGACATACTGAAACTTATCAATATCTGTTATCTCGATATCAATATGAGGGGTCCATATAAAATGCTGACTCTAGCTTAAGTTGTGGTTCACTGACATTTTAAGATCATTTTAATGCAGAGAAAGCTATTAACTAAACTAATTATGCCCAACAGCTCTTGCATTTGTAATTAAGAAAGAAGTAAAATAAAATGATGGCCAAAATTGTTACTAAATTTTGATAAGCTCAAACTAACCCAAACACTACGCAACATAATGATTATAAGTTTGCCAAAGCCTGTATGGTTATTCAGAGTCAAACGATTGGTACCATGGTGCTGAAAATATGCTGAAAGATTCATAGCTAACATCATTGATACTATTAGTTTTGGCCTTAGACTTCAGCTTCTTCAAAGTTGAACTTAATTTATTTACGCTGCTTATGATTGTATATCTTAACCAAATGTTTACTGTTCATACTAATACAGTTTAAATGTTACCCAACTTTTATCTTTTGTTGTAGATCCCATAACATTTTTTAAGAACATGCACTCAAAGAGGCTGAATAGGAGCACACAAAAAAGTTTGACCGTTACAAAACTTTGAATCATGCTGAGGCCTTCAGCCTGCAAGCAGGCGCACTCACCACTACATTACAAGCGTCACTGGATGCTCTCGACACTACACCTTACCCACTTTTCAAGAACTCACCTGCCTTTTTATACTACTCCTTCAAGCTTCCCTGACCACTCGGAGTGCTAACCATTACACACTACAACTGCTTGGTTATCGCTACACTACAGAGCAAGAATGTAATGACACACAGGTTCTGCTAATATTGAGAAAAGTTAACTGAATTTACAGTCGTAGAAAAATTCTGCAAATGTTTATTTTCATGTTTTTTTTCTTATTTTAATCTTTAGAAGTTATTTTTTGTTGCATTTCTTATATTCAACTATCATATACAATAAAATTCCCATTACTATACTCTCATACCGGTTAGAAGTTATGACAAGTTAGTTCAGAGTGATCAGTAATAATTTTTGCAGAAGCTTATTTCCAACAAAAATTAGAGCAGCATGGAACATTTATAAGTTCAGCTTTGAATATAACTTAGTTCAGCATTGAGCATATCTAAGATCATCATTGAACAGAAATAAGATCATCATTCAACATATATAATACCACTATGGAGCATAAATAAGATCACCATTGAATATATATAAGCTCACTATTGAACATATATAAGCTCACCATTGAACATATATAATATCACTATTGAACATAAATAAGATCACTATTAAACATATATAATATCACTATTGAGCATAAATAAGCTCACCATTGAACATATATAAGCTCACCATTGAACATATATAAGATCACCATTGAACATAACTTGGCTCATTGTGACAAATACAAAGAATCAACTTCACAACTCTTTATATCAACATTGATCTAACATACTATTCACTGTGAACAGTACCTGACACTAATTTCTATTCACTGCTGGTCAATTTAGGGATCCAAAAAACGAGAGGTTTTAGTTGTCAGCTAATGTTCACTCCAACACTAATATTTCTCTCTGTGTATACTCAGTGAACTCTAGTCTATACTCAGTGACCTCTAGTCTATACACAGTGACCTCTAGTATATACTCACATCTTTAGTGCAGAAACTGCTCGCATAGTCTCCATCAACCAGGTTACCAACAGCATAGTTGCTGTAACTCACTGATCCAGAAATACCTGCATTGAAACCCTTTTTTATATAAACTAAGATATTTATCTTCTCCTGTATTTTATTTAACATGCCTGTATATTTGACTTCTGTTCTATACTTGAGAGGATATACACAGAGCTAAGGAGTTTGTTCACGTACCAACAAGTTTCTTCCAAGGGCAGAAAAGGGGGGGCTAAACCATGATTTTAGCTGCACGCCAATTATGTTTTTACAATATAGTTTTTATATAATAGTTTCAAAATATATAAAATATAACATCAATTTATCATATCTAAACTCAAAACATATCAATAGAACGTTTTTGAAAATATAAATATAAAATTTTACATAATTTTTTTATATACTACTTTGATAGACTTTATAGGTTAGTAACATTATGATATAGTGGATGTTTGTATATACTACCAGTAATTTAATTTCACCACAAAAATATTATTCTCATTCTCTTACTGACTATTGCAACATGATTTATTGTGACACATTGTCAGGCGTGTGTTGAATGCCTGCTAATCATCTATATTTCAATGCTCAGCTAGAGTATCAACATATTATTTACTTACTTGCAACATCAAGCTGTGACGCCCCTGAAAAATAAATCATCGTGTGAATTCATTCATGAGGAACACGTCACCATATTCATTCATGAGGAACACGTCACCATATTCATTCATGAGGAACACGTCACCATATTCATTTATAGAGTTAAGTTACATATTGCATCACTCCTATGTATAATTGACCTAATTTCTACCTCATGCGTACGTCAAGTTAAATTAAAGAAATTTATATTATTCAGTAGCTCTGATTTTATTTTGATAACAAAAAAGTTTAATAAAGCAGAAAGCTTGCTGCATGTTAACATAACAAGATGTGTATGGAATACGCTGAAGAAAATGTTTCAAATTGCTAGTAAAATATGCATAATTCACACTTAAAATTAGAGAAAATTGGTTTTAGCACTGATATGCAAACATGCACTTCTCTTTTGAATAATAGCTTTTAGTTTCTATGGCAACTGGTTATATATGCAAAGATATCAAACATAATTATGGCATGCATTATTCTATATGACTAGATATAGGGACACTGAAGCAGAGGAAAAGTAGACAGCAAGCAATACATACCCCAGGCAGCGGCTAGCAATGCTGAAAAATAGAAAGCATATGATTGATTATGCAGTGTTGCATTGAACTTGAAACTGCAATGTTACATACACAAACTTTTCTCTTTACCACTACTACTACGTTCAGGTATATGACACGCCTTGTCTCAATAAATGCATCGTCATAACCCTATATAAAAACTAACATTTATTCTGTAGCTCGGATTAGGTTACACATGACCGATAGGTTAGAAACTTTACTATGCAGGTTGTTCACCCAACTGAATGAAATAGTAGAAGGTAATTCAAGTGTCAGAAATAACGTTATTGACATTCATACAATTTTACAGCTAAGTAAAAGTAATTTAGACCATATATAACATATTTTAAGAATAGGCTAAAATGCTGGTGCCATGTAAATGACAGTATACTGACTTAGTTCTATTTATGTAAAGTTTAGTTTAGGCCGTGTTCCTAAACCTGCCACGGGTGGGATGGAAATGTGTCCATGATGTGAAGCAAAGAGCCCCAAGCAAAACTCACATTACATACTAACTTTTATAGCAAAGCTAAATAGTAAACCGTTGCATCATAATACCATTTTTACCATGCAAACTCTCAATGAAAGAGCTATAAAAAGCTTTCAGAGAAAAGGCTATAAAAAGCTTTCAGGGAAAAGCTATAATTAAAAGTTTTAGTTAAATATAGCTAATGATTTGGTACACATTGATTCCACTCTCTCTGTACTAAACTATAGCTAACATGCTATGTGAACAATAAAACCTATAAATTATAATAATCCTATAGCCATCATCTGTTATAATAACAGACTTCAGACTGATAATCTCTGTGAAGGTTTTATTAGTTTATGTTAATTGCTTCGTGAACCAAGATATTTTACTTTGCAGCTCATAAAATATCTTCAGTTAAAACTAACTTTTTACCATGCACTGCATGACTGCACCAGTGAGTGTAAAAGTAAAACTAACCATAACATATATTTGCATTATAGCTGGCTTATTCAGAAATAATTGTGCAGTATACTTTTTCACACCCCTTTAATTAGGCTTACCAACTTTATTTTTCTCGATTTTTATGATATTTTTGTAAAGTTTGGAACTTCAATGAAGAATTGCCTGGTTGACGAATAAACTCATTGTGACAGCTAATATGACCAGTTATTTTCTATTTAACAGCTTAACATATCTTTCACAGTATATGGACAGTTATTCTACATACTTTTATTTTGTGTTTTGCTAATTTTTTACTAAATTTAGTGTTTTAGGTGCACATATTATGTTCTAGGTTTAGCTAGGCTCACTGATTGTGTTCACGTATATACTATGATCTTTTTATCAATAATGTATTGCTAGAAAATCTGGCTAGCTGTGATTGCACTTACCATCTGCTTACAGTAAATACACTATAAACTGACATCTACATTATAATTTATGAAATTTTATCTGTCTACATGTTTCTAAGTAAAATGTGACACTGCAGTACAGCAGTACCCTTCAGTCTAGTGCACACTTTTGGTGCTGTGTTGTACTATGACTGACTTTATTATGTATAATTATAAGTTAAACGATGTACGAACTTTTGACCCTGAATGGCAACCGGTTGCTCCTGTGCTTTACTGTGATGATAGTTCTTAGCATTATATAATATTTACATAAACGAAATTTTAACTGGTAACTATTTTATGTCTTTCTCCCTCTTTAAGTCTGTATATGTTCTCTCGTATATAATAGGGCCAATTATAAATAAATTTTCATTATTCAAACTCATACGTTCAAAATAAAACACCTATAGCTATTATTAGTTTTCACGTGTTCGCAGCAAGCTTGTATGTATTTGCATTTTGTTTTAATGATCAATTCTTTGTGCTTTCAAGTCTACCGCAATATAATAGCATTTTTGAGAAAGATAAAGAAAAGTTGCACTTGATAAGGTATATTTTTTAAAACTTTTTCGTTTAGTTTCAAAAAATTTAGATGGCAGTGGTTTAATGATGGTAACATTTGAGTAAAAGACTAGGTAAGTAATTTTTTTTTTCAGTAAAATTCGATTATAATATATTGTTATTTAATATAGAAATAACTTAATTATAAAAAACTGAAGCATGACATATTTATCTTTTAAGAATAATGCAGATTTAAACCTAACTTCTAAAAGAACAATATTTACACACAAAAATCAGGTGACAAAAAAGCCAATAGTATTTAGAGGGAGTAACTTACACATAAATGTCACAATAAACATTCTTCTTTCTTCTGGAGACAAAATAAGTTTCAGTTTAAATATTTTACTACGTTTTATCAAAACGAAATTATTGAATAGGAATGAATGGGAGTTGAATGGAGCTTACTTTATACCAGTGATTATCATTTAGATCAAGTTACAGATAATATAATATATTATAGCAGTTTAGAGGTTAACGCACGCTTCAGTAAGCTTTGTTGTGGATTAACCTGTGACGTCGTGTTTCAGTTCATTGACTTTGCAATAACAATATTATATCCTAGTGTGAATACCACGTACATTCATGCATCTATATTGTATAGAATAAACTCCATGCACCCACTTGTTATAAAATACCTCTGCTAATTGTGCTCGCGCAGTGTTGTGAAAGGGAGGACAATTAATACGCAATAGCTGAGTTCAACTGCAGAGGTTCCTTGGATGTGATCACTAGGAAACATTTGAGGTCATAACTATGGTAGAGTTAATTAATAACTCAGATTAAATCGAGGGTACTTGGCAATACCATTTTACTATTATTTAATGTAGCATGACAAAAAATCAGTATTTGCAAAACTATTCAAAAAATTATCAGTAAAAAATATGAAAGTAGAAATTATATTAACAAAACATATGACACTGCGATTTTGACAAGACAATTTCTAAGCATTTAAAAGCACTGGCCTAATTATTAAAAACTACGAGATTAGGCCTATTTTTTCTTTATGGATTTTATTTTTAAATGCAGATCACTTGTTTCTAAAACTGAATATTCTAATTAGTGAACTTTAGCTACAATTTTAAGGCCTTAGCGCTATAATATCCAACGCTGTATATACACTGAAGAAACTCCGAAAACAGAGCAAAATGAAAAGTTCAACAATGGGTTTTATTTAGAGTCTTCTCAGAAAATTGAGAGAGTTGCCCTCTCAATTCTATAAGTGATATGAAGAAGAGGGAGTTGTTCACTCAATCTCAAATGTGGCTAAATGGTTTGTGTTATGAAGGAGTTGTCCCCAATTTCCTCCAAGCAATCGAGTACAAAGCATTTGATATTTTGTTAAACTCTGTTGAACTCTAAACCAAAACATGAGACTTTCTCATTTTGGAGACTGAAAATCCAGCTATTCTGTTGTTTAAACTATCAGAAGTCTATTGTACAGGTCAAGGCTATAGTAAGTTGCAAAAAAGCTTTAAACCTTGTGTATAATATCTATAACTGAGTTTGCCATTTTTACCTTGAAATGTATGGACATTATGTCATAATATAATGCCTGAGAATGATTCTGAATACCCAGTAGATAAGCCTAATTTTTAGAAAAAGTGTATTCAATAACCCACAAACATATTCAAATATAAATGACCCAGAGCAAGTTGCAATGATACCAGCAAACTTTAGGAAATCCGTGGAAGAAGCCACTTTTGTAAATCTTGAATTTTTGCATACTCCACGTCAAAATTTTGTTTTGCAAAACCTAGAGATTCAAACCCAGGAATATGGCAGTGATTAAATTATATAAGTGTCATCAATCTACCAGATTACTCTGCACTTTGAGTCAGCGTACATAGCGTGATTTGGCTCTTCACAACTACATATAAGCAAGCTTGTAGTCTGACCAGAGATCAATTACAAAGTAAATCCAACAAGCTTAACTTGTTTTGGTGTAACTGTGATGGAGTTTAATTATTAGCGAATAAGAATGCCAGGAGAAAGCCCTGTTCTGTTTTATGTAATATCAACAGATGAGTTTAAGTTATGTAAACATGTCAAAGTTCTGTGAAAATGTTTATAATAAAAAAGTAGAAGACAAATTCCTGCTGCCATTAGGTTTTACAATACAATTAATATAGAGCTCAGAGGCCATTGTTCATTGGCTGATTGATTGAGAGAGCAAATATGATTGGTTAAGAGATTATAGGTGAATATGTAGGTAACTATAGTGTGTCAAGTGCCTGGAATAGTATATCGCAGCTGTCACAGATAGAGTGACACTTGCTGTCTTCAAAGTATAGTCGATTGTGATCGGTTCCAAATATTTAATTAAAATATTATAATAATAATATATAGCAGACAGTGAGTCACCATTATACTAAAGTAGCTTGTCTTACTGCAGCACTTAGACAGCAGAAACCAGTGTTTATGTTATATAGTTTGTTGTCAAACAATGAATACAGCTGGTATATAACATGCTGAGGTTCTTCTGCTACCAGACACACTAAAGAGCTCAATGTTTACACACTAAAGAGCTCAATGTTTACTGTATCTGAGTAATTTTATAATGTCTGTGGAGATGCATTCTGTACAGAATGTTTTGTATATGATATGTACATTATATTATATATGAATGTACATTTCATATATGCGCAGAATATATTATACGTATATAGTATTCTGTACAGAATATTATGAATAGAACAATATTCTTTATAGAAAATTATTCTATATACATAATATTTTGTATTATTGCTTATAGTATGACTGCGTGTATTTACATCATAGTTTTATTCATTCCTGTGTGTTCACCAATTTAAAGCTTATGTAGAAAGGCTAACACCATGGTCTAGGGGTTAAAGTGTTTGCCTATATAGTCACCCCAAATTCATGGGGTCAAACTAAGGCCATTGGTGAAGTTAGGAAGAGCATTCAGTCATAATTGCTCCTGCGCCCCATCTGAATTCATCCTTAGCCCAATTTAACAAAAACCCTTTCCATCAGGGATTCTCACGAGGGTAGTGACTATAAAGTTGCATTAGTTATGTTTAGAAAGGCTAACATCACAGAATTCAACATGTGAACGTGGCATGTGATATCTCAATACCATAAGAATTTCTGATCCTAGCTTGAACATGTTGCTGATGTAACCTTGACTCGAGAATGTTTTTCATTAAACCTTGAAACTTTAAAGTGTCAAATTTTCAACCAGCTCAGTCTAAGTAATAATTATAGACTGTGTGCTGCAGCAGCTAAAAATAACACGCAATGGAAATTAGCTTTAATCAGGATAAGTTTTATAATATAGCAGCTCAAAGCTAAAGCCAACCAAATATGCCATTTGCAAGCAATCAGAAATCCCAAATCAATTCAGAACATGTGCACTCAAAATTATTTTTAAAGGGAATTCGCTTAAGTGTACAACTTGAAAACAGTATGTAGATGAAATTTGATATATAAAAATATTTTATTATTACATATAAGTCGAATGTGCCAGGAAATCTTTAATTACTATTTTAGACTCACATCTGCATTGTAAAATTGAATGCCTCAAGTTATTTGTTAGTTACAGATGCTGATATAATTTGAAGTTTTATTCCACTTATTATGATAAATGGCTGCATATGGTGTAACTCTTATTGCAAGATGAAATTCAAAAATAATTACTGCATAGAATGGTTGTTCATTATTATATGTATTGCTTTTCATTAACAGGTTCTTCTAAAAACATTCTATGAGCATGAAACTTTACAATATAGGACAACTACAGCAAGGTATTAATGCAAAAGGTAAAAAATGTATACATATAAATGGTGGTACTAGTTTGAATACTTTCATTACCATATTCTACATAGCATAAAACATGTTTAGAGTGTATAAATCACCAAGCTGAGTGAAATCAGTCAGTATCATCATTCAGAGTACAATGTGCAAACATCTAACAAAGACAGCAATCTATATTGGCAAAAATCGATACAGGTATAATTGTCAAAGTCAATCATGTAATAAAAACACTCAAATGACAGTGCTAGGTAATTCACAGGATATAGTGCAAAGTAAAAGCCAGGTACAGCAGCAGTAAGTTTACTAAACAATAGTATTGTCTGTTTTGCTTCGAATAAATTGAATTTGAAGCTCAGATTCGCGGATTTTTGGATGAGAAGAATCATCTGAAGCGAAAATAAATTTTTCTTTTGCTCTTTGAAAGTGTATCAAAGCCTTTTCATGTTGTCCAATTGAGTCGTACATGTCGCCCAAGCTCTGAAGTATTTCTCCTACTTCTAGAGCTGCTGCCTTTGGGAATGTTTTCTCTAAGTTGATCAACAGAGACAGCGACTCATCATATGTCTTTTCAGCAAGACTCACATTTCCTTGCTTCCAATAACTTAATGCTAACTTGGCTTTAGCAAGGGAAATATACAAATCTAAGCATTCTTTGTTTTCTGCTGTTTTTGCTACGGCCTGAAACATTTTTATTGCCTCACTTAGTGCAAAATTGGCCAAATAATTCTTTCCAGTATGGACTAGATGTAGGCCATACTGCGCAATCACAACTGCCGATTGTGCATGTAGAACTTGGTAGCGGGGTAGACTGAGGAACACCTTGACTAAAATGTTATGGTATGTTGGAGAGCTTTTTGTGGCAAAGTAGTGTAAGACAGCAGCTTTGAACTTACTCTTTTGTCCATACAACTGAGTGGTCATAGTTAAGCATCGATTGAAGTATTCCTCGGTATCTTGATGTCGTCCTAGCATTGTACATGCGCTGCCTAATGCGAACATTATGTGAGCAATATCTCGGTGACATGCCTCACTTCCGTATCTCCCGTAGAACATCTCCTTGCTTTTCTCAAAATACAAGAAAGCAAACCGATAGTACTTGGTGTAGGAGTAGTTGAGTCCGATGGTCCACAAGACATGAGCAAGAATAATGGAAGGGTTGTTAAGATACTTGAGTCTGCCTTCTGGATTCTCTTTCAGAAGATCTACCAATGGTTCAACATTTTCATCTGAGTATACTATCTCCCCATAATAATTGTTTTCAATCTCTCTGGATGCCAGAAGATGGCAAATTTCAAGGGCTTTAAAAAGGTGATCTTGAGCTTCAACATACTGATACAACATGTTGTAAACTCGTCCAATGCAAAATTCTGTTTTTGCTAGCAACTCATGATTGCTTTTCAAATGCCTTTTACGGATTTCTAACGAAGATTTGTATTCCTCCACTGCTTTTGTGTAATTGATCAGACCATAATAACAATCTGCAGCTTCAGCCTTTGAATCAGCCATAATAAGCTGTTGCTCCTGGAAATTTTCCGAGCCATGGCCATCCTCAATCATTCTTTGTATTGCAAGATGATATTCCAGAGCTTCTTTGTATTTCCTTTCTTCACACATAGAATAGGTTAGTGCTTTAACAGAGTTCCATACTTCTGAAAAGCCACCGTGAACTACGCTTTGAATTTCGTGAATAACTTTTTCTGAATTTGTAAGCAGATTCTTACTTCCAATTTGCTTTTCAAAATGGTCATTGCCTTTAAACCAGCGGTTGCAGCAGTGAAAAACTTGGAACTTTACCAACCAAATTGGCTTTTCTATTTCTTTTTTAATCATTTGCTCGATATCATCAACTGTGCAGCTGCCAACATGCTTCTTTAATGGAATTGAATAGTCGCAATGGAGGTGAAACAATGTCTGAGACAAAAACCATCTTTGCCCTGAACTCACTTCTCCTTTGATTGCTGGCTGAGTAATTTGAGAAGGGAAATAGTTTTTAGGTAAGACTGATAACTTGTTGTCAGCTGAGTTGTAGAACAGGTAAGTCGAAAGACGCAAATAGCATGCACATGAAAGTAGGAACTGCAAAAATTTGTGCACAGAGCTGGAAATGAGTTGCTGTTGAAACAAAATATTCAATGTTGTCCACGAGTCCAAAAATGAGGAGCTAAATATAATAGAGAGGTTGTACAGAAGAATAGAGGGGTATCGGTATAATTCCTTTTTGGTGTTGATAGAAAATCCATTGTTTATCAACTCCTCAGTAGGCTGGAAACCAAACTTTTTTGCATCAGAAACGAACATTTTTCTATTGGCCCTATGCCTTTTGACATTTTTAGGCTGCAACATATTTTTTCTTTCAACAAACTCTCTAAGCAGCTTGTCTGCGTCTTTTCCATGACTGTATACTAGCCTGGTATACTGCAGTTTTGCTGTGAGGTCTCCCCTAATCGAATCCTTCTTTTTTGGATTATTCAAGACTTGTTCATAGCTTTCTAGAAGCTGTGAAGGAGTAGCGATAAAATGGTTTTTCTGCACATCAGTACCATTCCCTGTGGGTATGCTTCCAGCGCCTTTCTTCAGTCCATCTATTTTAAAACCACTCACCTGGGCATCTTCAAACCATCTCCTTAGCTCCAACACTGATAGATACCCCAGTGGGGTTTCTGCCAGGTTGCCTATTATAAAATAGCTTGACAAAGCCAATCTCTCAAAGTAGGTGATGTTATCGAGTGTTGCCGTTTCAATTAGGAAAAGGTACTCGATATCTGAGTACGGAGTAGCTTCACCTTTAGCCAAAGAACCGAGTGCCACCACACAGAAACTACAGGGAGGCTGAGAAATCAGGCTTTCAACACTGTATTCAAAGACCATTTTTGCAAATCCAACCATTTGCTCTGTGCTTTCCAGTGAAATCTTTTCAATATTAGTGACAAACGTGTCTATGAATTCAACGCTTGATATTTTTTGTTTGTCAAGTTTGATTACAAGCTTGTCTGCCTGATCAACTTGACTTCTTACCATCTCCCTAATTTGTGAAAGAGTGTTTGTTAACTTGCATGTTACGTCTTTTTGTACCTCATAGCTCCAGGCTCTATCCTCTTTCCAATACAAACTTTGAGTCTTGAAAGCTTTCTGCTTCCAGAATTCCACATTTTCTTGACTTACTCTCACAGAAACGGAGTTATAAAGAGCATGTGCCTAAAACATACAGCAGACACTATTTTTATTATGCTGCCATTCTTTATATGATTTTCTTGTATCTATATTATTTTGCTGAATTAAAAGCTACAGCTAAGTTGTTAAATTAAATTACTTTATAAACTATCATATGTGAAAAGCTTCATAATTAGAGATATGTCCACTGCAGAAAATTCAATAAAAACTGCGTGCACACAGCAATAACAAATGGGCTTCAGAAAAAATGGGCAGACATGGTAATAGTTGAAGGTGACTATAACTAAAGCTTCTACCTTGAGGATATCTGTCCAATCATCAGATGCTTTGTATTTCTCTAGATACCCATTGGCTAACTTCTCTAGGTAAGGTTTAGACACTTCCAGGTTGTATTTCCCACCATGTGCACCACAGTAAGCTTCTTTAAATGCTTTCAGCTCTTCTGGGGGTATCTACACACGTATGTTATTTTACTATTATATTATACACGTACTATGTTATATTGTTGCATACATATGCAATAATATTGCATGTATTGTATGTGGTAGTATAACACGCTATATATACTGTATATAGATACTATAATATGATACTCTAATACTGGCTACAAGTGTTGGCCTTTTAAATCTATCAACATACTCACCACAAACTCATCATCCATTTTACTTCTGTTATTTCACAAGTTGTTGTATATAGGAGTTACCATCATTGTCTATAATATGGAAAGAGTATGTATACATGTAAGTATCTGCATTGTTCAATTATATGTAATCCACAGAAGTTCTTGTAAAAGTCATGAATAATTAGTAATTAGTATAACTCCAAACAAATACACAAACTATAATAATTAACTTTCCAACAAAACTTGTCATTTCATTTGAGGATATATACATATATCTAACATGATCTTTTCAGACATAAAAAGAATATCAGAGACTAAAACATCACACTTGTAAACTAATTGACTGGTAGTTTGTCTATGAAAAATTCTATTGACAAACCATCTTATCTAGTTGAATATTTAGCATCCAAAGTTTAAACAAGCTCTCTTTCTATATATATATAAATATTTTGTCTGAACTCATTCTGATAACATTATTAAAACATGCACAGTACCAATGCTAACTATTGCTGACTTTCATTGCACTCTACAGTTATAAATGCTACTAAATACAGCCTGGCCCACATGAAACTGGATTCAAAAAGTTTAATTTTTTTAGCTTTTAAGCCAGCTCAGCAGTTAAGCTTTATCACTGAGTTGGCTTAAACGTTGAATGAAGTTGTTAATTCACTGTAATTTGATAAAGTTTTATTGTCAATTTTGACTGTAGCCTATATATGCCATCTTAAGCCTTTTAAAAACATCTTCTATAAGATTTTAGAAAATTTTATTGGTTAATACATTTTAGTAGGGTTTATGGCCAGTTCCTATATACTTTTATCACTGTGTAGTGTTTAATGAATAGTAATTTCAAAATAGGAAATATTAAAATTTACTCTGTTATTTAAAGTGCTATATACTCAGCAGCTTCCATCAAGTGTATATAATATTTCAAATAAGCATCAGATAAATTGACCAAATGATAACGGTCAATTTATCTGATGTTTATTTGAAAAAACACAACTTTTTCTACAATTGATTAGTGCATAAAGTCCACTGCAGTACATATACTGGTGCTTAACTAAAAATAAGTTATACATACATGTTCAGAATTACAATATTTGCTGTCAATTGCATACTTGAAGTCAAAAAAATTGTTTCGAAAAAACTAGAATTTAAAACTCACCAATGCTGCAGAGAAGCAAGAAGCTATATAAGGTTCATCAATCTACTAGATAATTCTACACTTTGCGTCAACATATAGCATGGTTTGGTTCTTCACAACTACATATAAGCAAGCTTGTAGTCTGACCAGAGATCAATTACAAAGTAAATCTAAGCTTAACTTGTTTTGGTGTAACTGTGATGGAGTTTAATTATTAGCGAATAAGAATGCCAGGAGAAAGCCTTGTTCTGTTTTATGTAATATCAACAGATGAATTTAAGTTATGTAAACATGTCAGAGTTCTGTGAAAATGTTTATAATAAAAAGAAAGAAGACAAATTCCTGCTGCCATTAGGTTTTACAATACAATTAATATAGAGCTCAGAGGTTGTTGTTCATTGGCTGATTGATTGAGAGAGCAAATATGATTGGTTAAGAGATTACAGGTGAGTATGTAGGTGACTATAGTGTGTCAAGTGCCTGGAATAGTATATCGCAGCTGTCACAGATAGAGTGACCCTTGCTGTCGTCAAAGTATAGTAGATTGTGATCGGTTCCAAATATCTAATTAAAATATTATAATAATAATATATATATAGCAGACAGTGAGTCACCATTATACTAGAGTAGCTTGTCTTGCTGCAACACTTAGACAGCAGAAACCAGTGTTTATGTTATATAGTTTGTTTTCAAACAATGAATGCAGCTGGTATATAACATGCTGAGGTTCTTCTGCTACCAGACACACTAAAGAGCTCAATGTTTGCACACTAAAGAGCTCAATGTTTACACACTAAAGAGCTCAATGTTTACACACTAAAAGATGTACTGTATTTGATTAGCAGAAAGACATAATGCAGGATGCACACATACTTTAAGTGACATGGACACTATAAATAGTTCTAAACTTAGCACTTTAACTGCATTTAACTATGAATAAATTTCCCTCAGTAAGAGCTGATAATTCCTCATTTAGTTCATCCAGTGATAATTACTGAGAGCTTCCCCAGCATTATATTTTAGAGTTGGTGGTATACCGTATATGTTCTAATAATATGTGTAATGGCTATAATGCGTTTAGTAGTCGGTCAGTCAATCAGAAGCATTGCGTTCAACTAGTATGCAGAGTTTATGCTCTTATATAGCAGGGGTAGACACTTATGGCCTTTGCCCACTTTTCAGTGGCCATTTTCATGCTTAAGATGAGTAAAAAACTGTTATATATGCATATGCATTCTGATTAGCACAGTATAGGTTTGCTCAGCAAAGCTCTAAGAAGTACATTTGTAATAGTAAAATAATTTTGGTTTTTATATTAATTATGGTAACTTATACTTATCTCTGCTGATAATAATAATTCCATATTATTCTTGTGTAGTATAAACATCTGGTAGGCCATATATACACATGTTGCTAATGCCACTAATTTTCTTAACTAAAACTGTTAAAATCCGAATATTTCTTTCATACAACTCCATGGATCTACATATTGTATTCATGCAAGTATAGCATAATAATATTATATATTGTGTTGTATGTTATTGTATTATATGGTATTTTATTGTATTGTATTGTATTGTAATGTATTGTATAATTGTATTGCCTCGCCTCGACTTGCCTTGCCTTGCTTTGCCTTGCCTTGCCTCGCCTCGTCTCGCCTCGCCTCGTCTCGCCTCGCCTCGTCTCGCCTCGCCTCGCCTTGCATCGCGTTGCATTGCATTGCATTGCATTGCATTGTTTTCCTAGTAAACCAGATGCAGAATATAAAGATAACGGTGGCCAAGTTGGAGTCAGTTATAGATGATGATGACTCACTGTGTGTCTACAGAGATGGTGCTCCTGCTGCTGGGGAGAATAGACCAGAAGTATTCACATGTACCAGCTCTATGATTGGACGATTTGTCAAAGTCAGCATGCTTGATGTCGACCCTGCCCAACTTCTTTGTTTAGCAGAAGTAGAAGTCTCTGTCAAACATGCATGCTGTATTGACAAGGACTCGTGTAAAGAGCCGTGTGAAAGAGCTCAGTCTAACCAACTACACAACTGCAAGTGTTTGTCCAGTTACAGGTACGTTGTGAATTTAAGTACAAGCTCCAAATTTCTGGGAAAATAACCAGGAAATATATCAAAATTCTGTCAAGAGAAAGGAGTTAGTTGGTGTTCTTAAACCTCCAAGTCTACGGCTATAAGCCATAAGCAATTATATGTTTGACAGGGGCAAATTACTTCTAATTAGTTTATGTTGATAATTTGGTATTTTTTAAATTTAAAAAACTAATTTTTATTAGATTTTTGCTGCTAAAACCTGAAACCATTATGCTTTGAAATTATCACATTTTTTTAATAGACTGTATATATAGAAGTATTCTATAAATCGTAACTTAGCTTATGTTTTTAAAATATCATGATAATTTTTCGTAGCTCCTTGAAACCTATTTTAATCGTACATTGCAATTACCACCCAAGGATAAATTGTTATTAATCATATGATTATGCAAACCATTCTAATAAATAATTATATAGATAGTTTTTCTCCCTGTCATCATTTGTAAGCAAGCTAAACCTGATCACTTGTTCATCATAATAACTATCTGCACATTTTCGTTGAATAAAATAAAATTCTTTAAATGTTTACCCATGCAGAAAGGTTTATATAATATAAAAATGATTGGATTGTAAATTACTGACTTTAATTCCAGAAACTTGACTATATTTGGTAGTTAAAATATAGGGAAACACTATGTATGGGTATGACAATTAGGTATCTGCATTGTTTAAAATCAAAGCCCGAAGGATAATTGAAAGCTTATATCATTTAAATAAAAAATGAGTTGAATTAGGTTTTGAAACATTTCTATGACATAAAAATAAAAAAAATATTATAGGCTAAGAATAATTCTAAAGCTTTCAAAATTGAAAACTCTTGAAGTAAGGATAAGGTACTGCAGTGTTTCAAAAATTTGATATACTCAGCTGATTTTAACATCATAATTGTTTTATTGTGAAATTAAATCTAATATTGGCACAACGCAAAAATGCAAGTGTGAGCAATGTAGTGTTGATATCACCAAGTGATTCCTGTAGTGTAATGATTAACTGCCTGCACTTGCGTGCTAGAGGTCTTGGATTTGAATTCCAGTGGGCAACATTACTTATAACAAGCAAGTTCTGCAAATATTGAGTGTGGTTGAAAATTAATTTTCGTTATGTTTCTTAAGAGAAAATGAATCAAATATAGTATATATAATAGGTTGAGAACCCAAAGAAAGCTTTTTATAAAAATAATTCTTTGTAAAATATGCACCTATTCAAGATTTTGTCTCATGAAACTTGAATATTCAAATTTATTATCTTCAGTGTTATAGAGTGAGGATGAATTTATATCCAGTCAATTACAGTTTTTACATATATGGGCTCTACACAATGTGTGACACTGATATGAACTTCAACCGAATTCTCCATTAAATATATGCTGTTTTAAGTTTATTGTTTAGTTTCTTAAAACAGCGCCATTCCTGAGCTAGTAGAGTGTGATGTAATAATATGTGAAAATAAGGAGGCTGAATTACAGTGAATTATATTTTATGAATTTACTATAACAACTATAACAGTTCACTGCCAATATTATAAATAAATAAATAGATAAATGAATAAATGAATAAATAAATAAATAAATAAATAAATAAATAAATAAATAAATAAATAAATAAATATATAAATAAATAAATAAATAAATAAATAAATAAATAAATAAATGAATAAATGAATAAATGAATAAATAAATAAATAAATAAATAAACAAGTGCGTGCATGTGGAGAAAACATATTATTATATAGTGATACTGGTTATAATAAAATATGAGATCTATAGATCTCATATTTTATTATAAGAGTCTTTGCATATAACAGCAGGAAAACCTGTTGTCCTAACTCAGTTGATCAATGCATCTTTTTAGCAATTAATTAAAGTAATTTCCTTGCTGTTTGTTTGAGTTGTATTGTGTTTTACTTCTACATATAGTTTCAGCTAATCTATCTATGTAGTTCTGGTATATTCTTCATGCAGAAATAGTTTAAACTAAGTTATTATTTAAAGGAGTTACTTCCATTGCCAGATGGGATGCAAAGTTATTTGGTTGAATTTCTAAAATTCATAAAAGAGAAACAATGACCTATAGATGCATAAAGCAAAATACAAGGATGAAAACCTGTTTAATACTTATTTAAACATTTTTCTTATCATAAGCTGCATAAAGTGTATCATGTATAATGTTATTCTGACAAAAGTCAGCCAGTAGGTCACAGTGGTAAATAATCAACATTACTTTTAAATACAAAAATATGTGTTGATGAAAACAGACTATATATAATATTGGCGTTAAAATATAAAACTAAAGCAATGGTTTATCATGTTGTAAGAAAATCTAATTTTAGTTTATAGTGTCACTCACAGAGTGTAGCAGAAAGTGAAAACTACAACGTAACAGTAGATACAGACTAGCTCAGTGTCTAGCTTTTTTTGAACAGATTTAATTTGGAGCTCAGTTTCACAAACTTTTGGATGATCTAATACATCACAAGCAAACAGAAAATTTTCTTTTGCCTTTTAAAAGTGAATGAAAGCTTTCTCATGCTGCCAAAGTGAGTCATACATGCTGCCCATAGATTGTAATATTTCTCCTTTTTCTAGTGTCGCTACTTCTGGTGAAACTTTCTCTAACTCAGCCAGCAGAGAGAGCGATTCACTATAGGTCTGTTTAGCATGGCTCACATTTCCTTGTTTCCAATGATTTAATGCTAGTTTGGCCAAAGCATTGGAAATATATCCATCTATGTATTCTTTATTTTTTGATGCTGTGTTTTTAAACATTTCTACTGCTTTATTTAGAAAAAACTTTGCCAAATGTTCTTTCTGGTATGAACTAGATGCAAGCCATACTGCAGAATTACGAGAGTTATAACCAAAAGCAAAAAGTACCAGGCCTACTGCATGTCAACACAGAGCTGAAAGACTAGTACCAAAAAAGGCTAGAACACTGGTCATTTGGCAGCCATTTAATTTGTGTTTATACATGGTATTCCCAAAAAACTGAGCACTAGCTTCTACCTTACTCTCAACAAGTCTTGATGTCTTTTTAGCAATTCCGCATTTTAAAATTTCCTGTTGGGTTTATTATAATAGTGCATTAATTACCACAATTTCATACGGTGGAATATATTATTTCAAATACTGTATTATTATATAGTAATGCGGGTGTAATAAGAAATGCATTATATAAGTATTATTTTAAACATAAAAAACTAGATTGAAGCTTTAAGTTTGTGTCTTAACAATTGTTGATTAAAAAATTTTAAAGACCGGGCATTGCGATTGAATTATGACTGTTGCAGAATAAGTTCGTATAATTATATGAGTGTTTAAAAAACATAACTTTAATTGAAATTAAAATTAATCATGTTTATTAAACTGCTTTTGACAATAAACTATTCAAGCCATGTGATAGTAATGTAAAGCTAGCGTACAAATAGGATATTTAAAAATGCATGATGCATAGTTTCAAAAGAAAGATGTTTTGCATAAAGATGTTATATATAACATGTAATACAAGTTAAAAATGGTATAACATGCCATTAAAGATTAACACTTTTGCCAGCTTGTTCAGTAATAATTGCCAAGTATAATAATAAAACAGAGTTTAATGCAATAGAATATATGCAGCAGCTAATTAATGCCAACTGAGGAATATTTCTATAGCCTCTGGTTTACAGGTCAATGTCATGCATTCTGCACTACATGACTTTATTGTATAGATTCTAGCAATGATATTGCAGCTTCAATTTGACCTTCAACTTCAGAAAGTTTTGGGTGATTAGAATCATCAATGCTGCGCGTAAAGCAGTGTTTCGACTCACGAAATAAACTGAGAGCTGTTGCATACTGTCGGGATGATTGGTACATTATACCAATATTTTGCAATATTTCTCCTTGCTCTAAGCCCAAAGACTGAGGAAAATCCAAAGCTCTATTACATTTTGAGAGAAGGTCTAATGATTCTTGATATAATGTTTCTGCGCTTTTAAACTTCCCTTGTTTCCAGTAATTGAGAGCTAGATAAGATACTGCATTAGATTTATATTTGTACAAATAGTCCTTATTTTCTGCCACGGCTCTTTCAAAAATTTCAAGAGCTAGTTTTAAAGCTATCTGCGCTAACTTGTGTTCTCTAGTATGTAGAAGGTGCAAACCATATCGGGCAACGACAACAGCAGACTGTGCATGTGGAACTTTAAAACGAGGCAAACTAAACAGCAAGTTGCCCATCAATCTGTGATAAAAAGCAGGTTTCCTTGTAGCAAGATATTTTAATATAGCAGCTTTGAACTTGTTCTTCTGTCCATATAATTGTATCAGCATAAGTAAGCCTTTGTTGAAGTACACGGCAGCATCTTCATGACGTCCTAGCATTGTGCTTATACTGGCAAGTTCATAAAAGATGTAGGAAATATCTCGGTGACACGCCTCACTTCCATATTTCTCGTACAGCATCTCTTTACTTCTCTCAAAATACAAGAAAGCAAACTGATAGTACTTGGTGTAGAGGTAGTTGAGTCCGATGGTCCACAAGACATGTGCAAGAATAATGGAAGGGTTGTTGAGATACTTGAGTCTGCCTTCTGGATTCTCTTTCAGGAGATCTACCAATGGTTCTACGTCTTCATCTGAGTATACTATCTCTCCGTAATAATTGTATTCTATTTCCTTTGATGTCCGGATGTGGCAAATTTCTAGGGCTTTGAAAAGATGTGCAAGTGCTTTTTGATATTTGTACATCATGTTGTAAACTCTGCCAATGCAGAAATGTGTTTTAGCCAACAGCTCATCATCAGGTTCTAAATGCAGTTTTCTAATTTCTAGTGAAAAACAAAATTCTTCAAGTGCTTTGATGTAATTCAGCAGACCATAATAACAGTCCGCTGCCTCGGCTTTTGAGTCAGCCATAATCAGCTGCTGCTCTCTATAGCTGATTCCTGAACATCTGTCAGACTCTATCATGTGCTGGATTGCAAAATGATATTCAAGAGCTTCTTTCTCTTTTCTCTCTTGACACAATGAATAAGTTAGAGCTTTGACAGAATTCCAGAGCTCTCTAAAGTTGCTTAAAACCTCACACTGGATTTCATAGATAATCTGTTCAGGGTTTGTTAAAAGTGATTTTTTGCTAACATATTTTTCAAAATGATCTTGACTTTTAGACCAGCGATTGCAGCAATGGTATGTTTGAAACTTTACCAGCCAGTTGGATTTTGGAATTTCTTTCTTTAGTGCTGAAGTGATTTCTTCAAATTGGCAACAACGAATGTGTTTTTTGAGAGGGACGGAAAAGTCAGAGTGGAGATTGAACAAACTTTGCACAAGAAACCAGCGTTTTCCTGAGTTCTCTTCTTGTGCCTGAGACTGAAAAAAGAGCTTTGGCAAAACTGACAGGCGATCATCAGCTGAATTATAAAACAGATATGTTGAAAGCCGGAGGTAACAGGCGCATGCTAGTAAAAACTGAACAGATTGATACACGGAATCTGAAATTTTCCTTTGCTGGGAAAGCTTCTCCAAAGTTCTCCAAGAATTTTGATACGTACAGGCGAATATTATTGCAAGATTGAACAGTAAAATAGACGGATATCTATACAGCTCCTTTTTTGTGTTAATAGAGAAGCCATTGTTAATCAACTCTTCTGTTGGTTGAAACCCATATTTTTTGGCATCTTCAACAAACATTTCTCTGTTTGATTCTTGCCTTTTGTCATTTGCCTGCATTAAATCTTTCTCTTCCAAGAACTTGTTTAACAAATCTTCAGCCTCTTCTCCTTGAGAATAAACAAGTTTTGTAAACTGCAACTTAGCTGTAAGATCACCTCTGAGAGCCTCCCTTTCAGGGTTATTTAGTGTGTGCCTGTACCTTACTATGAGCTTTTCTGGCGTTACAATAAAGTGATTTTTGTTGGTGGTAGAGCCATTTCCTGTTGGAATATTACCTGCTCCATTTTTCAAACCATCTATTTTAAAACCACTTATTTGTGTATCTTCAAACCAGCCCCTTAGTTCAGCAATTGATAGATATCCAAGAGGGGTTTCCGCTAAGCTGCCAATTATAAAATAGCTAGAAATTGCTAACTTTTCAAAATACTGCATTACCCCGGGACCCTCCTTTTCTATCAAAAACAAATACTCAATATCGGAATAAGGTGTTGCTTCTCCTTTAGCCAGAGAGCCTATTGCCACTACGCAGAATTGGCATGGAGGTTGGACAGCCAAGCTAGCAACGCTGTACTCAAAAACCTTGCATGCAAAAGCCCCCATTTCTTCAGTGCAGTCAAGTGAACAATGCTCCACTCGCTCTGCAAATGCTTTTATAAATTCTGCTTTTGTAATCTGATTTTTATCCTGCATCTGTACAAGCTGGTCAACTTGTTTAATTTTAAGTCGAGTTTGTTCTCTTATGCTTTCTAAATTGGTGGAGAGTTCTGAAATAATAGCACATTGTGCTTCATAACTCCAAACCCTATCATCCTTCCAATAAGTACATTGTGCTTCAAAGGCCCTCTTTCTCCACAAGTCTACTTCAGATGCCTTTCTGGTAGCTACAGAATTGCATAGAGCATGTGCCTAAAACATATCAGAGCGCAAGCTATATATGTAGACAAGACAAACCCCCAACTCCAAACTCTGGAACCACAAACTCTGAGCTGTCTATAGAACCATTCTAGCTTGCACTTAAGTTATTAGTTAACAATTTACATATAGCAAGAGTACTTCTCTGTAGATACACTGAAACTTTCAATAGTTATACTAACGCTAGCCTGCTTACTCTTTAGAGCATTATACTACTCTGTAGGTAATATAAATTTAATATATTTTAATTTATTTCATCTCCTATAATATTCAATATAATGTCAGCTATTATTTAGCATACACTATGTTTTTATTGATAGCATAATGTGTGCATAGTTTTATCCATAGCAACCCATTCACAAGAGAACACAACTACCTAATAAATAGACATTACCAGTTGCCAAAACGCAATATAGGCAAACATGGCCATCTCTAGTTTAGCCTATATGTTGGCTCTTCTGCTGTTTATTCTCACTTCACGTTACTTTTATTGTTACTTTAATTCTACTAGTTTAGCGGCTAAAAACGCATTAAACTTGAAAAATATGCATGACATTGGAAATTAAACTTTGTTAAGTGAGAAATTGTAAGAAATGAATACAATTATGATTATTATAGGAATCTAGCTGTAGCTGTTTTCATTCATGATTGCTGATTTTTGCATCATTTACAAGAAATAAAAAGATGACATATTCAAACCACCTGCTCTGCAAAGAGCTAAAGAAGTGCAGACAGCTATCCTATTTGTCTGCTAGTTTAGCCAATATGACTACAGCTTTATCAATCGTCAAAGACGTGAATTATATGGCCAGAACTGTGCACATCCCCCACCCTCCCCTAAAATTACAAACACTGTGAATGTTTTTTAATTGTTTTCGTAACAAGGACTAAAAGATCACATTTAAATATCTGAAATATAAATGCATAATAATGTACCTTGAGGATATCTGTCCAATTATCAGATGTTTTGTATTTCTCCAGGTACCCATTGGCTAACTTCTCTAGGTAAGGTACAGACACCTCCAGGTTGTATTTCCCACCATGTGCACCACAGTAAGCTTTTTTAAACGCTTTCAGCTCTTCTGGAGTTATCTGTGAACAGATTAGTCAACTTTTTTGAAAATATAACAAGGCTAGTTTCAGTACAGTAATAGTCAGTTAACTTAGTCTCAAATAATTTCAAGACATGTTGATTTAGTTTATTGTGCCAAGTCTTCAGTGTTTGAAACTTCCACACATTAAAACCAAAAACTATAAGGATACTATTTATGCTGGTTGGTATTCACAACCAATATTTAGGTTACGGCTCACTCACCACCAAGTCATCCATGTGTGTGGAAAGCAGGTGTTGTTAGAAAAGGTGTGGGATATAGTAACACTTTACAACTCTACCAAATTCAACTCTGTAGAGAGTACAATGCATCTAAAAATACATGGAGTAATGATAACTTGTTGCAGACTATATGTACATGGTACTATAAACATATACTATCCTATATATATAATACTAAACAGATCTGCTATGCGCTAATCCTATATATACATGCATACACGCACATATAACACACACATTATATATATAGTACAATAACACATAAGCTCAACAGTAAAATACAGGACTCTGAGTGAAATATACTATGCAGACAACTGGAAATAGAGATATAAACATAGTAATTATGGTGATACTTCCATATTTAAAACCAACATCATAAACTATAGTTTTATATATAAATAATGCTGAGCTAACTTAGGTAATACACCCACCATGCTGAGCTAACTTAGGTAGTATTCCCACCATGCTGAGCTATCCTAGGTAATACACCCACCATGCTAAGCTAACTTAGGTAATACACCCACCATGCTGAGCTAACTTAGGTAGTATACCCACCATGCTGAGCTAACACCATGCGTCTACACACCTAACACAATCTACAGATAATGATAGAGAAGTAATGTGAACTATGTGAATCCAGGTATCCTGCCTACCAGGAACTTCCTAGTCAGCGACTGCCCTCAGATGTTTTAGCTACCTTTCTCACTATCCCACCTGTTGAAAGTGTAACTTACACCTGTTTTCATATTGCTTACATAGACTACCACAAAACATATAACAAAGTTTATCATTTAAATCTCTAAGCAGATACAGTTGCGTTCGGGCATTGCCATTGACTGCAGCTATATAGACCAGGAAACACACCGAAAACTACTATCGTTACCTGCTATATCATACTCATACTATGACATGTCTTAGAAAATTTGACGTATGTTTCAGCTATGACCTTTAGGCAGCCAACATCTTCACCATGATGCATTTGATCTACTTGTTTGCTGTCAAACAGTTCTATAGGTGTTCGTGAATATAATGTAATAACTTTGTACTATAATTTACTGAAATGCTATCCCAAACTGAGATTTGCAATTAGCTTTAGTGAGCTTTTCAGTTTAAAATTTGGTTTGAGTCCAACTTCCTTCTCATACAATCCTATCCCACACCTATCCTTTATTAACTAAACTTTACTAAACTGATATTTCCTGTCTGTTAAAGTAGAGAAATCATTAGTCAGTAAACTGCACCTCCATCTATTTATACTTTCATGTTTAGATTAACAGAAAGCTACTCTCTCAACTGTATTGAGGCCAACTTGGGCCTACTTTGTTAGTACAGTAGTATGTAGTACATCTGCTCAGTCATATGCAACTCATAATAATAAGACTAGAGCCGATTCATAGGAAACATTGCAACAAGCTCTTTGTAAAGAATATTTGTTTTATTTTAAATTTAACTTTTGTTAGTTTGCGTCATAAACAGCCAAACAATATATGTATCAGAATATACAGTTCAACACACACTATATACCAGTGACAGTGAAATGCATAGCAATATCATCACAATAGCCACCTATAAGCTTTTTGATATTTACTGTTTATTCTAAAATGATGAGTATAATAATATCTATATAAGAATATAGTTGCTAATAAACATGTATTTACATTTTTAGCTATATAATGTCTATATACAATGTAATTTTAGCAATAATCTTATTTGGACATATAAATATTTTCATTGTCAAGCAGTAGTTTTGTCATATCTAAATCTTAAAAAGATGTTGAATAAAAAAAAGTATCACAGAAATAATATAACAAGAAAAGGTAAAGATTATCAACTATAGCTGTATGACGATCCCATGATTTTACAAGGTAAAAGTATGGTATGGCGGGTGAAGATGGTGTTTAGATCAAATTAAGTCGCATTGCAGGAAGCGTGAGCGGGCTGTAAAGGGAAGTCGGTCAGGGGATTGCAGTAGTCACTCCTCGGAACAAGATGGCCGACATGTGTGTGCGTAGTCACATTATTTGCTCCTAAAGTTACTTTGAAAATGTTCTGCACTCTTTTCCTCTTTTCTCTGTCTATCATCTTGATCATCTTACTCACGACCTCAGGGTGAAGGTCATACAGATTTCTCTGTTCATATGGATCGTCTACAAAAAATTTAAGGCAAATTTTAATGAAGCAAACACAATGCTACTTTGAACACGCAAATTGCGATAAAAATAATTTATTTTCCAATGAAAATTGAAATTGGCAATGCGTTTTTGAATTCTATAAATTATTGTTGTTTAAAAACCTTTGCGAGATATAAAAATAAGTGCAACATAATTATGATTTGTGAGTTTATTTTAAATCTGAATTACTAATATAAATATCATATGCTATTAAATACCACATACATATATGCTATGACATCAATCAAAAGGTTATCTAACTTTTGCAGTTAAAAGATTAATTAACTGAGTTTAGATTCACCTTTCAGGTTGAAGAGACATCTTAGTACCTGGTTTCCCTCCTCATCCAACCTGAAACAAGAATCCCCTGTGATATCCGGAAGTTCTGGAGACTCTACAGGTTTCACCCACTCAGTTGGCACGCTGTGACTCACTACTCCAGATTCTGTGCCGTACAGTAATTTCCAATCTTCAAACCTATTTTAAATGTACACCTTTAACATCTTTACAGGTAAAAAGTATAAGAAACATATGAAAACTATACTTTGAAATTAAATTTCCAATATTTCAATATATGAATATAATATTATGCAGGAACATAAATACAAATTTTATTTAATATATAGTATATAATCCTATAAACATTTGTAGGATTTTTTTAGGTGAAAAACAATATTTGTAAATAGTATGGTTATTAGTAGCTATATAAGTCAATATTTTGAAATACCATTTTAATATGCGTTACTTTACTATTTTCACGCCAAGAGACAAAATCTATGTAATACTATTTAGTTTTTCTTTTAATACTCCCAATTCAGTGTTTCTTTTTCTGTATAATTTTATCAAAGAACAAATAAATTTAAACTTTTTAAGAGCAATACAATGAATCTATTTAAAGTCATTAACTATATAATATTAGTCATCCTTTAAAATCTGCAATTGCATTTCAGATTTATTACCTGCAAGCAACTGAAATTTATGCAAATGTAGCACAACTCCAAGAAGCAACTAACCTGAAGGCAGTATCAGCATCTCCACATGAAGTCAGTGGATTTGCTGCCGAATAATCTGTTAAGGAAAGCAGCGCCCCCTGTCGGGTGTGATACTTGTTCTGATCACTGTAGTTCTCTCCTAAGTTATGGTATTGGGATACACCATCAATTGTGTCATCTAAAAATAGATATTTAAAGTTCTAAAATTCTAAAAGTAGAGAAAGTGAAAGGTTTAGCAATTTAATAACTTTGATTCTCGTGAATTAGATTTAAAACTGTCAACAACTTAAAGAAAACTTTTACATTTTTCAACCCAACAATATTTTATAAACAAGAAATCTTACAGTATTTAACATTACATGCTTTCAGAAGTATTTTATAATATACATTAATTATAATCAGCAAAAACAACACTATCTATAAGAAATAAAGTTATGCGATGAGTAATATAATTAATTATATAAGGATTGAAACTTTCAACAGCTTATTACAGTTTTGTTACAATTTCTATTAGCAACAGTAAACTAGAAATTGTTTAGTTATGTAGAAGAATGTTTCTATATAAGTAGCTCTAAGTTGGTGGTGAATGAGTGCAGTAGTTTAGGAGGGGGTAGAGGGGGTCTGAAATTTGGTGTTACGTTCCCAACTTCCAACTCGAAACCCCTCAATCAACTGCACTCATTCACCACCAACTCGGAGCTGCTTATAGAACATTCATTGTAGCATGTGTACCAATTGTTTAACTTCTATCCAGTCACATCACTGAATAGTATATACATACATATAACATGCAAAGACAAAGAAATAGTGTTATATTATGAAACCATTATTATAGAAGCTCACCCAAGTTATCATTTCCAGCCAGTTGCATCATTGTAGGCAACCAATCAGAGATGTGCATTAAGAAGTCTCGTTTAGTCCCAGCGTATTTTTGTGGAAGACGAGTATCGAAGTATAGAGTTGGTACTTTTACACCCCCTTCTAGCATGCTGCCTTTTCCACTCCTTAGGGGATAGTTATTTGCTGCTGCTTCTGTTGTGAAACCTCGGATGTTAAATGGAAGGCTGGTTCCACCATTCTGTGTAAATCCAACAAATACAAACAACTTAAATATAAGCATTTGACTAATTGCATTAATTGTTATCCGGTAATATACTAGCCTTTAATTAATCACAACCAAGTGGTGATTTTCATCACTCAATCTTACTCCATGCAGCTTTAGTATTTGTATTGATGACTGCCAGCTACAACAGCTAATAGCAAAGATATATTATTCTATGATACTAATATGTAATGCTACTATACTGCCTTATTATTTAATGCTATGTTCTATAATGTCATTAGGCAGTGCTACTTTATATACATGGTGATACTTTGCAAGGTAAGGCAATAAAAAAAGGCCATAAGGTGTAATATTAATACCAATAGTGTCAATTTAAACACACAAAAAAGAGTTTCATGTTATAGCACACTATCAGGAGTTGTCCCCACACATCCACAGCTGTGACAAGCATGAGCTTCTTAATGAACCATGTATAAAGGTGAATGCAAAGCATTGCTTACTCATCAGTTTAAGCAGTGAATATTTGACTTTAAAAAACAGCAACGCAAAAAGTTGCAAATCCAAGGAGTAATAAAGCTAGAATTTTGCAACTCAAGCCAAGTGAAAACTGACATCTCAACATTTAATTGCATTCTTATTTTAGCTTTCACTTACGTCTGATGTGAAGATTATAACAGAGTTATTGTAGAGATCGGCATTTTTCAGAGACTGTATGGTTTCCCCTATGATGTCATCAACAGCTGAGACCAGACCTGGGGAGATAATCTACTTTATAATAATATACAGACGATATTCTGCCACACTTACAGTAGGATATAGAATAAGTTAATGTTACTTACCCAAGACACAGAACAAGGCAATGTTACTTACCCAAATATTTCCTACGAGCTGTCGTTTCTGGGTCACTGCTATTCAGAAATTCATGAGTCTTTAACATATCTGGTGTGACCTGAAAACAAGTACTAGTTGGAGTTAAGTGCTCTTTAATAAGAAAAGATTCGAAGCATAAAAAGGCTGTTATTTCCTTATGTTCATATAGCATAGATGCCAATTGTATATCATTTGTTGATACCATACCATGCATTTCCCATAGGAGCACACAATTAAACTAAAAATAACATAAAATATGTGCATCAAGTATATTTTCAAAAAGTATACCAGTGTACCTTGTAATGAAGTAGAATCCCATCGCTAATATCATAAACTACTGTTAGTAGTGTCTAATAATTTAACAAAATACTCGAAAACTATTGAGACAGGTATTTCAGCTACTTAGCATCATTTGTAAAGCAAAACATTTTCAAACTTGTAATTGGAGAGTCTGAGCTAGCATCTCAGCATATACTAGCTGTTGCTAGGCAACCGCTGTGTTAGTAGAGAACCTCACCGACCTTTAGAGGAGTGTGCGGGGCTGTAGTAGATACCACCATAAACAGTGGGGAATCATTGCCTTTGTGAGCTGTGATCATCTCCCTTGCATCAGATTTCTCTAAAAGCTGCACAAAATGAGTTTTGTTTATATATTTGAGACATTGACTTTAGAGTTACATCAACACTTAGTTATATCAACAGTTTGTCATATCAATAGTTACTCATATCAACAGTTACTCATATCAACAGTTATTCATATCAACAGTTATTCATATCAACAGTTATTCATATCAACAGTTACCCATATCAACAGTGGTTCATATCAACAGTTTGTCATATCAACAGTTATTCATATCAACAGTTTGTCATATCAACAGTTACTCATATCAACAGTTATTCATATCAACAGTTATTCATATCAACAGTTTGTCATATCAACGGTTATTCGTATCAACAGTTTGTCATATCAACAGTTACTTATATATCAACAGTTATTCATATCAACAGTTACTCATATCAACATTTATTCATGTATCAACATTTATTGACATTAGAAATAGCTTGAATAGCTGCTAGCAAAAGGAAGGTAACTATGACTTACTGACAAATGTGTTCCAAGGTTCCTAAGAGAAACAGAATCGTTAATATATCTGTTTACTACTCCTCCAAACTCTGCAAAACATCTGAAGAGTTAGTTTTATGGAAGATGATGATCCAACAGCTAAACATTTGCATATTATATAACATTGAAATGATTATATAACTATAAAGATAAATTAGAAAAGACAAACCCCAAGTAAAGTGATCAGCTTGACCAAACAGGATTCCTCTAAACTCATCTATACCTCTGTTAGTGGGCAGACAACTCTCGTGGCAGTCTCCCAAATGCCATCTGAAAGTAAATATTTTGAACACTATAGTCTAAATTATGTTACAAAGTAGTATTTACACAACATTCTCTTAATTTGAACTACCTTATAACCAAAATGGCATTGCTGCCTTTATAATACCTACTTTCCAACATATTTGGTCGCATAACCCAGCTCTTTGAGGTATTGAGGGAGGATTTTGTGTTCTAGGGGAAGACAACTTTTACTCAAAGGGCAAAGGACTAGTTGCTAAAATAGAAACAGTATATAGGTATACTGTATAGTAAGCTAAGTTTAGTGCATAGCTATTTTATAGGTTTAACCAAAGACTGGGTATCAAAATAACAGCATGTATGTGTTAAAGTGATAAAATCAAAAATCCCAGAAATCTTGATTTCTAAACTAATTCTTATATATATATATATATATAGGTGCAATAACATAATAACTTGTAGTTAAATATGGAGAAATATTTTAATTGAGTTGTTATTATGTTTAAGATTTGAACAAGTTATTGTGACTCAGTGGGATAATTATAGAGGACTAAAGTTACATGAAATACCACGAAAGTAGTAATTATGGTAGCATAGTATAGTGTTGTATACATGACAGATGCATCTAAATATTAAGTAGTACAAGACTGGCTATAAAGTTTTAACCACTCGAAGTTCTACAATCACTCGTATTGTGTTGAGCAATCTATAAATAGGATCATGTAAACTAGCAGACTAAATATATAATAAACTACAAAGCATGCAGTTTTTATACCATTTTACATAATTTCTCTCCTTAAACGAAATATTTTTAAAAAATATTGCATCATTTTTATTTAAACAATTAATAACATATTAAAATTGAAATATAGTTTATATAAATATATAATATATTCATAAAAGTTTTCTTAATAAGGGCCACATGCTAGTAGCTAAAAATCTCACTCAACTCAAAAAGGGGCAGAGGCTAATATAGCTCAGAAACTTACACTGAGACCATTCATAGACGGGTACTTCCCTGTCATCAACGCCGACCTTGACCTGGAAAAGGCAGCATATTGTTATTTCAGGAAATTGTAGCTTGAAGTTAGATTATTTATGTCAGCTGTAATATAATACTGAATTCTTTTTATTAAATTGCAATCCTAATATATCTTACGTAATATTCTTATAAATACAACATATTCATAGACTATACAAAGTAGTAGCAGGTTTTGGTATCTTTAAGAATATATAGTGCAGCTTATTGTATGGGGCACACACACTATAATAACACTTAAACTATACTTACTATTTTATACTTACTATATACTCACTATACTCACTATACTTATACTATACTTACTATAATACCCTTACTATATATTTACTATACTTACTATACTAATTATTGACTGTGAAATATTATAGTTTTGAAAGCAATCTTTAGTATAAGCAAGCATTTAGCTGGACTTTTAGTTACAGTAAAAAGCGACTTCAAAGAGAGGCTGTATTATAATACCATGGTGCTGCTATATTCAGCAATCTGTATTACAAAATTTAGGAATAAATATTAACACATTACGGCGAGCAAAGAGGCTGTGCGTAGTGATTGGTTAGTTCTATTCCTTCTTTAGCCAACCAATTCATGTTTGGAGTCTTTAGTTTTGGGTTGTGGAAACCCACATCATTCCAGCCTAAACACAAAGAGTCTATTTTACTGCCACCATCTTATGATATTAAAGGTTCTATTTTCCACAACCGCTATAGTGTCTTTAATTACAATAACTATTTTAGTAAATCAACTATACAGCCTTTGTTTTTTTTTGTAAAAGGCTTTTAAATGGTCAAAAAAGTTCATATTTATTATGAGGAAAGTGGAAGGACGAAAAAGTGCCAGGTCTAGAAGTATGCTATAAGATTTCAGAAGATATCACCACCGTGAGAGTTGAAGTTTTCTGACATTCAGTACATTACAGCCTTAAATAAATAATCAATATTTAAAATTTCTTTTTCAAAATAGTATAATACAAGAATCACATTTAACTTGATGTAAAAAGCTAACAACTATAACAACCAAATTACTACAGGGTTTTGTGTTGCCTAAAGTAGGTGTTTGATTTCTTACAGTTAAAACAATGGCAACCTGACTTAATTACATCCCTTAGAATATTATTGTTATATTAAAATAGGCTGATATATACGTAAGTTTCCCAACACGATCTTGCAGTTTAGAGCTACTGCCTTAACATTACAATGCATCGTTTTACAAATTGTGTAGCAATTATTCTGGCTATAACAAGCAGCAGCCCTGAAATCCCAAACTGTAGCTGTTCGTAAAGAGAAAGTGTAAACAGTAAGAAGTTATATGTTTACAGCCCATTCTTGCCAATATTTCTGGCAATTTATGAAAGTTAATAATAATAAGCAAAATTTTGTTTGCAATAAAATATAAATTACGATGTACTCACCTAGGTCATCAGCCATGATGAATATAATGTTGGGTTGCTTTGCTGCCGATACTGTTGTTAGCATGCCACACAGAGGCAGCATCAATGTCAGACTCATGATGAATTTTCCTTTTAAAAATGTAGAGCTGGTCTAGTATCTACACGCTTATATAGTACTCTGTCAGACAGGTATGCATGGCTGCAAGATTTCTTACTTGTTGAATAATAGTCACATGACCAGCAATTACCGTCTGCTCCAGTAGTTCGTCTGCACTCAGCTAGCAGGTGGTATTGAATGGCCACACTTTATATTAATAATATTTGGTATAAAAGGAAATTACTAAAATGGCTCAATACATTGAACAAAAGCTATTTATAGTACACCGGTGATTAATGGATGTGTGCATGACAATAGGGCATCTATGTGAAAGTGAATTGGCAGCTTATTTGAACAGTCATAATCTGCAATTCACAAAGATATCATTCAGATCATGTGACAAAGTGTATGCCCTTGCCTCTAGGTCAGTCGTTACTGCGCTGTTGCAGTTATAGTGGGAAAGCAACTCCCTATCAATGTTGGGTTTGCTTTAAAAATATTATATTATCTTAAAATATTATATTATTTACATTATATTGCATTATATTATTACATTATAATATGTTGTACTATCATGCTATGCTATGTTACATTATATTATATTGTAATATATTGTGTTATATAATTAAGCTGTATTATATCATATATAACATTGTTTTATATTGTATTATATCAGATAATATTACTTTATATTATATTATATTAAATTATATTATATTATTATATATGATAATATATTATACTATAGCAAATTATACTACACTATATTTTTTTATTATACTATATTATTTTGAGAGAAGCCATGGCATAGTGTTTAGATCACTGACTTAAAGTAAATACAAAGTCAGCTTGGTTCAATAAAGGCCATTGGCGATGTTAGGAAGGGCATTCTACCAGGGTACTTTTGTGCCACAATAGAAAACAAGTCTTAAGGAAACCCTTTCCATTTGGGTGTTCACAGAAATTGAGACTTTAAACATTTTTGTGAGTCTGTAATATTGTGTTATATAATGTTATATTGCATTTTAATATAGCATGTTACATAAGATGAATAAAGGGGAAAAACATATTATTTATAGAGAATAATGTTGAATCTAAATAATGTAAATAGAACAAAGAAACAGTGGTTTATTTATAAAAATTCTAAATTTGTTGCAATTAAATTTCAATTAGATAATATTATGTTTCAAGCTTATTTTTAGTATAAAAAGGCTATAAAATTTAGTAGCCTATTTAAAAATAAGTTTCTTCACATATGCAATTATGTTATTGTAGAATGCTGAGCCGAGTGTTTATAACAGTGCACTAACAGATTTGCCTACAACATACCAATTAGTGCTTCAACTCAAAGTCATGCAGCATTAACACACAAAGAATAATAAAGTCAAAGTAAAGTGTGAATGTCACTCAATGAATTCTATAATTTGGAACAGGTAAAGCATTCTGAAGTAATTAATCTAAATCATTCCATTCAGAGCAATGTAAAGTATGCACGAACTAAGAGTAGGCTTTTAGCTTTTTTCCATCATAACTTCTTAGCCTCTGTAAGTTCATGTGGGTATACCAGTTCAGTACCATCCTGCAGCCTTTCTCTTTTATGGCCTGAGGCTTCCTTGTTATAAGAATTTGTTATTTATACTTTTATATTTTTAGAACAGTCAACGAGTGCAGAATTTTACAACTGAGTCATCCATTTTATTCTACCCTTAAGTTTCCTCAGGTTAGAGTGCACTTGGCTGGTATGTGTGAATCAAACATTATTAATATGCTGCATGCTTTTATTCTACATTTTGTTTTCAACAGCCAAACCTCTAAGATATTGCTGATAACACACACACACACACACACGCACACACGCACACACGCACACACGCACACACGCACACACGCACACACGCACACACGCACACACGCACACACGCACACACGCACACACGCACACACGCACACACGCACACACGCACACACGCACACACGCACACACGCACACACGCACACACGCACACACGCACACACGCACACACGCACACACGCACACACGCACACACGCACACACGCACACACGCACACACGCACACACGCACACACGCACACACGCACACACACACACACACACACACACAAAATTTTCTCTTGGCATTTACCCAAGTTGCTGTAAGGGAACAGTCACTCAAACACACTTCATCTGTTTTCCATTAGTTTATTTTTGTTGAATTTACAACTCATGAAGGTTTTTTCCACTCAGGCATCAAAGTTCATCTCACAAATACTGTGCTGCCGCACAGACTTTATCTGTTTGTGGATCTCCGAGACAATAAAGGTTGAGGCTGGTTGCCACGTGATCCCGCTTAACAGTCGAGACAGCACTTTGCACTGCTGCCACATATAGCTGTCACACGCAGAGAGTACTTGCATTGCTTGTCAACGTCTGCTCTAACACATGCCAGCAACACTGACACCCCATACTGTGTCTAGCCAAATTCATGTATAGCTGCGCTGCATCCAAACCAATTAACTATTTCAGTTTTTCTAAGAGAAGGCTGACTTTAATGTGACATCCAAATATACTAGAATATTCTTGGAAGTCTATTTTACATCATTCTATAAGTTGCTCGTGTGTAATGGACTTGGAGTAAAAACTAATTCTGAAAATGTGAAAACATTTTTCTGCATATAATTCTTGAAAAGTATTTTTAAGATTTTCTAGCAATTGCTAATAAATCATCTTGATTAAAATTTTGTTGTGTTATTAGGAACTACTTGGTAATTTATATTCTTCTGGTAGTTTTAGTAACTTTTTTTATAGGATTCAGTAGATAAATTAGCTTGAAATAGAAAGTCTCAACTCTGTTACATATTAAAGTTCTTTGCAACTTTTTCTATCAATTCAACAATCCCAGCTTTAATTGTTTAATAATTGTATATCTTAAAAACTTTCAAATTGGCATGATGTTTTTGCACAAATTTAACTGAAGTTTAAAAGAAAACAACTTTTAATAATGTGGCAAAATTATATGAAGTGTTTTGGTTGCAATGCAACGCACAGGTGACTGCGCGTATAGATTTTTGACTTTACAGCAAGTTAATGAATAGTTTTATATTTTTTTTAGCTTTTTTGCCTTAAAAATAATTAAAATTGCATTCTGTAAACAGAAGACAATTTCTAACGAGTTGTTTGTTTAAAAGCTGAGGATAATTCACAACTCTTTTAGTACACCACACTGAGAAATCTGCTGCCTTGCTGCGTCTGAGACGCCGATTTTAGTGCCCTAACAGTTACTACAATCTTTGGCCAATGGAAGAAATTTTTCTATTCATATTTAAGCATATAAAAAATGTCTCTTAAGAGGTATAAGCCATATCAAATATAAAAATCTAAACAGTCATGTATAGCGAAATATAATTATAGTTGTGTGCACTCATACCATTGGCCACATGTTCAAAGATTTTTTTAACAAAAGCCTGAAGATGCCTTGAATGCTTGAAAGATCAAAACACCTCCATTTTATAGTGAAAAGACATATTAGATCTCTTCAAGCTAGAATGATCTTAAGAGCCAATAATAATTTTCTTACTAAATTGAGATAGCAACGGAAAGCTATATATAAATGTATAGCACTTTCTTTGAATCATTAGCTCCAGCTCATATATATAAGACAATTTGAAGCTGCCTTGGAAGTTTTGCAGTAGGGGTAAGGGGGGGGCACAACGGTCATAGGGGTACAAAAAGCCGGCCAAATTGTGAGAAAACTTATTGACTTAAAGTTGTGATTTTTTTTTCATAAAAAGGTATTGCCATAAATATTCAGTCATTGTAGTTTCAACACTTGCGGAACATACGTGTTGAAAAGATGAGTGAAAAACTGTTTTTACCTACTTTTTGTAAAATTTTTAAGATGTCGTTAAAGCTTTATAACTTTTTACACTCAAAGGCAACAAGCCTAGATTTTACTGATATTGTTACCATTGCTTGTCTCTACATTGCTTAACTAGTATAACAGCAAACTTTAAAATAAATTTTCCTTGAGGCACATTTATGCTAAATTTGGCCATCCGGGGCACAATGGGCCACGCTGACCGGGGCACAATGGGCCACCTGATTATTGTACCCTGATCACTGTTATTAATTTGTTTGCCCAAAAGGTTGGTTGAAATGTTACTAAAATCTATAGATATAGCCATTTCTGACCTTTTTGTAAAATATCAAAGACGTACATCATGGTAAGACTACAAAACTACAAGGTGAAGCTCCCTTAATATATACATCTGGTGAGGTTAAAGCTTTGCTATTTTATACATAATACAAAATGCTCTGCTGTATTGCTACTATATAGTAGCTAGTCATGATATTCATCATATATTATATCATTGAGGGAATATACATGTATTTGACTAAAATAAATTGTGATTTGCTCATTCGCTCCCCCCCCCTCTCCCTTTTGCACTCCAGCCACAAACCTCAGCCATGCACCTTAGCTACAGTTCATAGAAAAAATTCCACCCAAAATGTTGTAGTACATGTTACTAAAGTTTTTTTTTCTGATAAAAGTTTCTCTGAAGTGTAAATAAAAAACATTTTTAGTTCTAAACAGTAATGATAATGGCACCGTAGAACCGAGTGATGTTTGTTTGATTTTGCCTTCCTCTGCTATCCGTGGCGGCACAAACTGCACAGCTAAAACATGAGTTTTGCTTTAGATCTGAAAGAATGTTTTATTTGTAATATTAAATAAATAAAGATCAGATGCAACAAAATCTGCAAAGTTTCAATATATTTGTTGTGCCCCACCCAGTGGCCCATTGTACCCCGGTACCGGGGCACAATGGGCCGATTTTTTCAACATGAAAATTTCATTATTCTGAAAGTTGTGAAAGAGATGGAAACAACTAATTGATACCTGTAGCAGACAACACATGCAGCATTTAGACTAGAAATTATTGAACTAGTAATTCGAAAAACAGACGAATGAGAGCAAAAAATGCAAAACCCGTTGTGCCCCCCCCCACCCCCCCCCCTTACCCCTAGAGCAAATTTTGTGTTGTATCAGCATGAACACCTACTTCATGTGTTGCATGCGTGTCATATAACAAGTCACTTGTCACATCATCGCACAAATCACTTGTCACATCATGTCACAAATCACTTGTCACATCATGTCACAAGTCACTTGTCACATCATGTCACAAATCACTTGTCACATCATGGCACAAATCACTTGTCACATGATGTGACAAGTCACTTGTCACATCATGTCACAGGTCACTTGTCACATCATGTCACAAGTCACTTGTCACATCATGTCTCAAATCACCTGTCACATCATATAACAAGTCACTTGTCACATGATGTCACAAATCACTTGTCACATCATGTCTGTACAACTAAATTAGCTGCAGTAGATGACAGGAGCAACTAGATGCCTCTCCAACGTAAAAATTAACTTAGTTTTCCGATTTAACTCAGTTGAGATCAATTTTATTTACTGCTCCTTCATAATGATAGTACACAGTTGTAGAGAGCTGAGATATTTGCTATAGCTGCTATTAAATGTATGAATTACACAGCTATATATAATAGTTATGGAAACTAACTGTCCAACAAATTAACTTGCTGCACCTTATTATCTTCACTTTTGCAGTAACCGTTATGCAGTATCAACCTTTAAGTATGTTCTAGAACAACTCAGAAGCTACTCTAGAAACTAGCAATAGAAGTTGTTTTACCTCTAACAATTGGAGTTGTTTTACCGCTAACATTTGGAGACAACTTCGAAATACAAAGATCATTGTTTCAAGCAGTTATGCAACGCAAGTATATTAAATTGTTAGTATTTTTGTATTACTCCTTTCTTATTCATAGCTATGTTGCAGTCATTCAGTTTTCATCCCATAGCAAAAGATACATTAATAATACAATAGCAAAATTATTTACCAAACAATATTATGTACAGAGAACCCATGACTAATAATACTTTGCAACTGACAATACAATATAACTGTAGTACAGATGTTCATACATCATAGTCTTTGCATTAACTTCAATAAAGCTTTGCATACATAACATGATTTAAGTGAAATGTGTGCCCTCTCATCTGTCATACCGACTTGCTATGGGGGGGGGGGAGAAATTACTGTTTATATATTCTCATCAAACTTGAAACTGTTTTTAGCGTTGCAGAGAAGAAATGACACTAAACTCATCTCAAATGAAAGTTATCAAATAAAATTCTGAGCAACTCATTAAAATGAACATCCTATTTTTAACTAATCTTCACGCGTTGTCATGACTCTCAGCTTTATAAGATATCAGCCACCAGTCTTTGTTATAACACAATATAACACTCGTACACCTTATTTGCTCAGCTTTTAAGCTGGGAACATAAATGACGCTAAGACAAGCACTCGTGGGTGCAAAAAGAGCAATTTTGAGTTTATTGGTTTCATGTCTGTTGTCAAGTAAAATTATACTCAACTTTTTTGGGGTCAGTGTGCGCGAAGCTCACGTGCAGGTAAGTTATATAGGTATATCATTCATTTAATTATGGCGTCTAGACCTGCGCTAACTCTACTCATGCTTTTGTATAATCTATATTTGTGAATATATTAATCATAAGGTTTGTAGAACAAAAATTGTTTTAAGTTTTCATACGAAGGTTTTCGCAAAAAATAACGTTCAGAGAAAGAACTGGGCAGTTTACTCATCTTTATAATAACTTATATATAGGAACATTCATTATGTTGTATAATTCAAAAGCTCTTTCGATCTCACTTGAAGCTTTGAAAATTCTTTAATTTTGGTTCACTTAATTTAAAAATTGTTGATTCTTTTGCTGCAAATTTTTATTCTATTCAAAAGGGTGCCATCTCAGATAGACGCTTCCCAGTTATTTATTGATTTTGGTACAATATATATTTTATGTGCAATTTATTTTAATGTGATTAAAAAATATATATATTTACATAAACTTGGATTAATTGTTTGTTATCTAGCGTATAAATAAAGTCTTGTGATTTGCATTAACTTACTAATTTTGCATATTCTATATTTCTTGTTGTCTGAAAAAATATTTCGTTAATAAATATTCATCAAAAATAATGTCTATATATTGTTAATGTATTACTGTTTTCGCCCCACACAAATCTGTGAAAAGTAGACTATTGTTCCAAATACTTTATATTAGCTATTATAGCTATTAGCATATTAGCTATTTAGCAATCAATACAACAGTTATGTAGGTATATATATCATTATGGTATCAAAATAAAAAATAACTAACTGAGAAGTGTCTAACTGATAAGTGTCTAAGTAGAAAGTGTCTATAATTTGAGATGAAACCTTCAAAAGATCAATTAAATTGAATTCTAGATTCAACATTTATAGGGAGTTGCTTGCATTTATAGATATAAGTTTGCTAGTGATAGTGCGATAGAATTTTTAAGGAAAACTATTCGGAGCGTCTCTAATCAGTAAGCTATTGGTGTGTTTAGCTGCTATAATACAGCAGAGGTTTCGAAATTTACTACAAATTATTACGTATAATTAACAATAATAGACAATAATGACTTCCAAATAGCAGGAACTAACACTGTCAATATACTTTCTGACTTGCTAATTGCTACTACCAGCTTGATTGTAACATTTTAAATGAACAAATTAAATACTTTTACGAGTCTTATATCAGTTCAACTAGTCTCAATGCATCATTTTTGGCATGAATTGTGACTTACATAACTTAAACTGGTTAACCATTAAATTGACTTAATTTGACTCGCTGTAATTTCAATCCAGTTCTGGTTAAGGCAATTAAAGCTTCACTTTGCAGTTCCAGTGTCATTGGTTGCATTGTTTTTATTCCACATAATATATTATCATATTTTGTAATGATTTGATTTTTTCTACTATTTGTATTTTGTATTTGTAGGTATAATTATATATTTCGTAGTAGCATTCAAGTAATTATATATGTAATAGTAGGTTTAATATGCTGCAACTGTGCAGAAAAACTGACTTCAACATAACCATGACTTGAGTTGCATAGCTTCGAAGTTATACTATCTCTACTAACAATTATTGTATCTAAAAATAGCTCTGTATAAGATACGCATATTTACAATTAATAAGAGATTTACATTAGTAAACTGCTTTATAGGATTTTTAAAATATGGTTAATCATAGTACTCCAATGAGCTAGGTGCCAGGGTAGTGTACAGGTTCAGAAGTAGTATACAATACAATATAGCACAGCTAACGCATGTAGCACAATACAACGTATACAATGCATATAGAACTTCCCAATGTACATATTAGGGTTTTGGCTATGAACAATATAGTCTATTGATTTAACAAAGCTCAAGAATAAGGGATTAAGTTAAAAGGGCTAAAATGAGTTAATACTTATTATAGGTTATACCTCGATGGGATTAAAACTAAAATCATTATTTACTCATTCAGTTTTGATTGCATAGAATCAAATTACATTTTATAAAGTTGTTCTCATGGAATTATTCACTAAACGGGTTTCTCAGCCTTGGATTGTATAGTGTTTGCATTAAAAAGCATCGCATGCTTTGAGTTTCAAGTATGCACGAGTCTTATAGCGTGTCTAAACTAAGTAAGCTGCCGCCTTTGCTGTTGATCAGCTCATTGCATTAAGCCGTAGACATCACAGTTTACTGTAGAATTATAATTCATGCTAATAAAGGACTACGTGTATTTATCTATTTAGTAGATTTATTTAATTTTTCGACTTACTATTATATCCTTTCTCTGATTTTTTATTACTCTTATGCAACTAATGCGCTATTGTATATGTGATAGACTGCTATAAACAAGAGCCTAAACCACACAAAATATCACAATGTTACAAAATGCTCTTTTTGCGCAGTTGATTTTTTAGCAGTTGTGTTATTTAATTAAACAACAATGCAAGATAAGTTACTTTTTTCATGCTGAGAAAATAAAAACCTCATCATTATGAGAACTTGTTTGAGATCTACCAGTGTAACTGCATTGTGATACTTCTACCAACACATCCCACACTACACATGCATAGCGTAGCATATTCTGCTCATTTTGTATTTTACTGATAGTATATTAATACACCATCTTGTCTTTAGCGTATTGTTATGTTTTAGCAGTTTCAAGCTTTTATCTGTTAGTAAATTACCGAAACTTAAGTAGCTTCTTAAAAGAAATAAACTTAGCTCTGATGTCGGCTATATTTCATCCCATACACTTACAGTTGAAGTTGAGGTGCAATAAATAATTAGGTTAAGATAAGCTACATTATCATATTAAATGCGTATGGATGAAGTTTATAACCTATATACTATAGTGTCTAGTCGACAAAAGTAAAACTGTGAAGTTAAAGTGGAGATAACTATATGAAAGCAGATATAGGGTGCTCTTATTACACCACCTAAAGACATTTGAACTGCTGTGTCCGTCACATGTTACAGAAAAACATTTACAGACTAATTCATTATCTGTCCAATCTAAAAAGAGATTATTTAGCTACCGTACTTAGAAGTTATCTCTGCTTTGAACCACTCGCTATTTCTAAACAACATATTCAAGCAATTAAACATCAATCTAAAAGCACCTGGCATTTCAAAAGTTGCGTTTATACCTCTGCTGAAAAAAGTTTCCAGTTTCAGTTATATAATAATGCTTGTCCGGTTTAAGCAATTTTGAAATTCTTCAAAAATATTGGTTTATAAATATTGTAGTAACTTGTGGGTTATTGAATGCAATCAAGCAGAGAACATAACTCCTTGTAAGAGAAGAGATAAGAGAGTGTAGAGTATATTATAGTGTTTGCTGTAAGTTTTTATCGGTGTAGTTGATCCTGCCAGTCTGAGCTCAAAAATGTGTCTCCTTATGTATCGGCAAAATTGAACCCAACCATGCAAGTGCGTAAAGATTGTAAGTTGTAAATGTGGGAAAGGGATTAGCTATTTAAGCAAGGTATTAAAAAGTTACGCCAGGAACTTAGCTATAATTAAAGCATTCAGAAAAATAGCCATAAGTAATGTGTTAAGGGGGATAACTCTGATATTTACCACAATATCAAGGTAGTTGTTTGAAGTAAGGGGCTACTCCTTTTACAATAGCTAATAACAATTTAGAGTTGACCAATCAGATTACTGTAAGCTTTCAACAACACTTGAAGAAGTTATCTGTCCCTGCATTTGCTCAAGAGGCTAAATGTAAAAGCAGTGCAACACACTCATAACCAATATTATCAGCATGATTTCAGTGGCATGGGTAATTGAGTGCAATGCATAAGTAAAGATTTGCTTAGCTTGAGAATTCAGAATTTTTGGTTTGTCCCTCATGCGATCGAGCTTGATTTCTTCATTTTCATACCAGACGATTATTCATGCTATAAATATATTCTAGAATAATTTGGAAGCTCTTTAGCCATGTTAGAATTTGTTTAAACAACTCAAGTTTGCAAAGTTGCTTTAACTTTGATGTGTCATTTGGTGCAAAAGTCTGTTCTTTTCTACATAATCATTTTGATAATTTATTGCTATATTATTTACATCATAATTTACTACTTTTACACTTGTAACCTATTTGTATTGTACTTGTACCCTATACTTTCGTCTATATTCTTATCCGTAGAAAAACTCTACCCGAAAGTAAAACTTATGCATTATGTTTTATAGGTTTACAGTTTGAATATAGAGTCTACAATTCATGACATCTCGTAATGATCATGGAAGATTACGTGGTGAGTGGGAATATTAAGGCAGCTTAAATAGCTTTAGATAGCTGACAGAGAGATTTTTACTTGAATACAAGCATAGTTTATTATTATTAATAGATAAGGCTTTGCTGCATTGTTTCTTTGTATCAAAATTTTTTTGAGTTATTCATTGAGAAGTTTAAATTATATATTTATAACTTGGTGGTAAAGTGGGTGAAGGACAATTACATTAAATATAATATGGCTCACAGCTAGGCTATAGTAGTTTATGCTAGGGTTAGTAAATATATGCATCTAAGCACGTAAATTGGGGCATTCATTCTAATACTGCTCCTATATTATTGTAAAACTCAAAAAAGCACCTCACACTCATAAGAGATGTGAGCTTGAAAAGCTTAAACTATATATTATTATAATAACCATAATAAATGATATATAACATAATATATAACATACTATATAACATATGATATTATACTACATAATATATAATATACCTACATAACATATAATATTATAGATACTACATAATACATAATATACTACATAACATATGATATTATATACTGCGTAATATATAGTATACTACATAACATATAATTTTTGAACAGATAACTCCTGAAAGATTGAAGGATTTTAAGGTATCCTATTCCCTAGCCCCAGGTGGAAAGTACAACTTATCAGTTCCAGTTCCATACCTAGGGGAGCTGGCTGAAGAATACTTAGCCAAGTATGAGGAAACCGGCAACTGGGCAGATATTCTGAGGGTATGAAGAAGTGTTATTCACCACAATAGCTTATCACTACATTAGAAAACTATTGCGTGTTAGTTATTCAGAGTTGGCTAGGTCCAGGTTAATTTGCACCTACGCAATTTAAAGACTTATTTGGTCTACTTTGAAATTACTAAACTGCAAATAATAAGTTGCTAAATCTTACGAAGACATTTTTATTAAATTCGTGAAAACACATTTCTATATAAAGTTAAAACTGGGTGGTTTTAGCAATACGGGTAAATGCATACTTATGTGTTATATATATTACACTCAGAGTTAATATTGTATATGCAAGAAGCCTAAAATTAACTTTTGATGTTTGTAGAGCCACGCTTTGTGCACTGCTGTGTCAAAACGCAATCCTGAGATGGCGGAGGTTTGGGAGCGAAAAGCGTTTGAGAGACAAGCTCTTTACTTGCAAGATATTGGGGCATGGGACTTCGAGACTCAACACTCTATCACACGGCAGTTGGTAGATGACTTGGAAAAAGTCAGACAAGACACAAAAGCACAAATTAAAAAAACCCACAAGATTGTCAAGCGGTTTGATGCAAACGAGATCACAGATGATGCATTTGTTGAAAAGTTTGTGACAAGCATCAAGGAAGTTTCAATAAGTTGCTCAGATAAAGTTGTGTCATTTGCAAAAAAAGTATTTATGTTGAGCGTCGCTAGTTTAACTACTAACCCTCCTTGTGCGTTCTGCACGGTGGCGTTTGGCTCTTTAGCAAAAGGAGAGACAACTCCATACTCCGATTTAGAGTATCTCTTTCTAATTCAGCACAAATCTCCAGAAACCGTTGCATATTTTGAAAAGCTTGCCGTTTTAGGTTATTTCATCATTGGGAACCTGAAGGAAACTGAACTAGGTTACATGTCAATTGCAGAACTGAAAGGCTGGTTTGAAGATAAGCAGAAGAGTGGCTTCAAAATAGATGGGCTGAAAGAGGGAGCAGGAAATATTCCAACTGGCAATGGATCCCCTTCACAGCTCAACCACCTTATTCTTACCCCAGCAGAACTTATTCAAAAGTACAGAGACGTTTTGGATAACCCTAATGAAGATGCTGTCAGAGGAGACTTCACCGCTAAGTTGCAGTTCACTAAGCTTCTGTATTCCAATGGAGAAGGCGCTGAGCACTTCTTGGATCAGTTTGTAGAGGAGAAGAACCGCCTACCACTTAATGAAGAGCGACAAAAAGCAAACAGAAACATGTTTTTTGCCGACTCAAAGAAGTACGGCTTCAGACCCACAGAACACACTATAAGCAATGGCTTTTCGATAAATACCAAAAAGGATTTATACCGATACCCTTCAATATTGCTTTACAACATTCTGATCATATTCAACTTGTCAGAAACAAATTCCTGGCAGAGTTTAGACTGTTTGAGACAACAGAATTATATATCTAGCTCAGTGCACAAAAGTATTTTGTTTTTATTGTCTTGTGCTTGCTACCTTCGGCTTTCAACTTACACGTTTTATGATTCAGCTGAAAACAGACTTTCTGTACTGCCTATAAATCTTTTCAGCCATTCTAAGAACCGGCCATTTTTTCAACCAGAGTGCGACTCTGGTAAACGATGGTTTCTTTCACAAAAACTCTTTAACCTACATTGTGAATACTTGGTTCCACTAAAGAAGCACATTAGTGCATGCCAAGTTGAAAGTATTGAGTTTCTTTTGAAGGAGCAAGTTCAACAGGTTAACTGGCTAGTAAAGTTTCAAATATTTCACTCTTGCAACCGATGGTCTAAGAGCCAGGGTCTGCTTCAAAAACACATCAATACAAAGAATCTGCTTGAGCAACCAGAGCAAACCATTAGCACGATTCACAGCATGGTGAATCATAGTTTTGATGAGCTTTGGAATTGTGTCAAGGCTTTGACGTACTCGTTGTGTCAAGAAAGGAAGTACAAGGAAGCCCTAGCCTATCATTTGCATATCCAACACATGGCTGAATCTGGTGCAGAGTTGGAAGACTATCAAGAAAGAAACTTAGTTCTTGCTGAGTCAAAAACAGAGTCAGGCTCCTGCTATTATGGCCTCACCGACTACACCTCAGCCCTGAAGGAGTTCAAACTCTCTCTTCGAATTCAAAACACACTGCTGTCAAACAACTATGAACATTTGGCTAAAACACACCACCGCATTGGAAAGTCTTACAACATGATGTTTGAATACCAAAAAGCCCGGGATCATTTATTTGAAGCTCTACAAATCTGTTTTAATGAAACCTCTAAAGAAGTTGAATTCAACTACTATGGTGAAGTTATTTATACAAAGGAAACTGACCACTCCCTGGTGAATCTGCGTGAGAAATCTCCCGAAGAGAGGCTAAAATATCTCAACAACTCTTCTATCATTCTTGCGCACATCCTATGGGCTCTTGGACTAAACTACATGTTCACTAAGTACTACAACCTCGCGTTTCTTTACTTTGACAAAAGTAGAGAGATGTTTTATGAAAGATACGGAAGTGAAGCGTGTCATAAAGATATCTCACAGTTACTGTACGCCTTGGGCAGCATTAGCACTTTGCTTGGTCACCATGCACAGACAGAAGAGTACTTCCACGGTGGTCTTAGCATGGCAATTCAAGCATTTGGCAAAAATAAAGGACTTCCATCAGCTGCGTTGCACTGCTTAGCAAAGATAGACTTGAAGAAATATCACAAACTAGTGGTAAAGATTTTCTTTGAGCTGCCTCGTTTCAAAGTGGCTCATTCTCAGTCTGCCACAGTTGCGAGTCGCTACGGTTTGCATCTCCTTCATATCGGGGAACATTGCCTTGCAGAAAAAACACTAAAATTATCCCTAGAAACATACCGAAAGAGTGCTGATGAAGGAAATTGCCATTTTCCTTACGGCTACGTGTCAAACACGCTGTCACATCTTGCTCTAAATTACTGGAAATCTGGCAACATTGAGCAAGCTAAAGCATACTATCGTGAATCACTAGAGCTTCTCGTTCATGTTGATAGGGCAACTCCTAAATCTGCTGATTTAGAGCGAGGCGAAATTCTTCAAATGATGGGCTGCATGTTTGAATCACTCCATCATTATGATAAAGCACTCGAATGTTTCCAAGAGAGTGAAAGAAAGTTTCTCGCTGCGTGTGATGATGACAATCATCCAAAGATTTGTGAAGTGATAAGACATATTCAATCTATTTCTGAAAAAATTGAGTCACAAGCTAATAATAATTGCAGTTAGTTCAGAGTTTTATTTAAATGTAATTTACTGAACAATCAGCTGAAATGCAAACAATCAAACTGTTACCTATAAGCTTTTTAAACTGAATATTTTCTGAGGACAATGACAAGATCACAATCTAATATTCTTTTATTTTAATATGCCCAAATTATAAATATATATATATATATATATATATATATATATATATATATATATATATATATATATATATATATATATATACTGTATATATTGTATTATTATATTGTATTATTATATTATATTGTATTATTATAAAATAACACAATTATTTAAGTTATCAACTGCACATTTTCATATTTTGTGTCTATTATGTTTATTAAGCAATATTCTTACTGTAATAAATAAGACATATATAAAAGTGTATCCTAATACATTATTATGTTTAAAAAAAATTAATATTTTTTGGCAACAATGTTAGTCTTATGTGCTCATTCTTGAATTTCCACAGCAGCTGCACTAGGGGTGTATTATACAGGGATGTACCAAGGGTGTACCAAGAGCTTTTTAAAAAATATTTTAGTTATTTGTTCAGTTGTATAATCTACTTGACTGAAAGGTAAAAATTGAAAAGTTGAAACTTGAATCGTCTGCTATGCATTGAAGTTTGGTAAAAGCTATTCGTGACTTCCAAGAATAAAAAGCTGCGAGCAGTTCCATATTGTAGTTGTGAAAGTGAAGGAACAAACACACACTACAGTCCTTTGAATGTATAGCAATTAATTTGTATTGATTTCTTGGAATATGTAATACTATTGTCTATAAGCTACTATATTTAATTCAGATAGAAAAACATACGGGTTTTTGATTTCAGCTTTTACTACACAAGCCACTCTAGCTCCTGCACTTACAGTTATTAAATTTACAAAACAAGCTGTCACATAGGCTTAAATGCTAGAAGCAATGTTCCCCGGATTTATTCCTGGATTTGAGCCGCTAAGTACACAGTCTAATGCAGCATGACGGAAGGGTTCTAAAAGGGATACATGATAAATATAGCTAAAATATTGATTATGCAGAGTTGGTTATGATCGTAAGGCTATTGTGCTTTATAATCTGAATGCCTGTAGAGCTACATCATAGCTCCTTTACTCAGTCATTGTTAGCATTAGCATACTTATACACATCTATGGTATAGTAACCTTCTATCCCCAAGGTATTTCCCTCTCATAGTGTTCTCCTTTGTCTTCTGTTGGTTTATAAGTAGCAAGTTTTGCAAACAACTTTAGAGCTTTCTTTTTTAATTACAAAAACAGTTGGCATTGATCAACAAGTAGCTTACTTTCTTTTTCCTTCTAATTAGGGGGTCCTCGGGCCTCAGTTTATAGTTTTTTGGAATTTATTTTGTATTTTTGAATGAAAAGTGGATGATAAAGAAAATAATCTCAAAACAGCAAATTTTGTACCACAACTACCCAATTAAGTCACGTTTATTTGGTTAACATTTGAAATCAGTCACGAAATGAAAATATAATAATGGCACAGATATAATTCAACCATTTACTGTAGTGAAGTAACGTTAACAAATTAATTGTATCCGACATTAAATTGCTATAAAAAATTAAAAAATTAATCTACAACTTTTCATCAACATGTTATGATTATACAGATTGCTGAACTCTGAAAACTCTTGTTCAACCCATAAATTATTTAGCAGATGTTACGAGCTAGCAATTGCCAATCAATAAGCAACATTTGTGTAAACAGCAGTGATTTGAGAAGGTTTATAGACATCATGCAATGGTTGATCAACTTCAAAATGGAAGTAGCAGCGACAGTTGCAGCGTTTAGTAAGTATTTCATATATAAATTATTAAACTTTATCAATTACACACAATATAGCCAGAAGCAATTCAAATTAGTCAACTAACGTACCAACCATAAATTTGTAACAAATATTGCAGTGAATTTTACAGAACATTTATTATATTTGGGACTTTTTGGAATATACTGCACATAGAAAAGAGCTAAAGATTTTTCCTAAAGTCTATATTATCAAATTTGGTAAATGTACTTTCAACAAAAGTCTTGTTTTCTTGCTCCAGTCTAAAAAGTTGTTGTTTGCACCCAATCGTCCTTTTAGTTTGATGATAAATTAATTATTTTGAGTTTTTTTTGTATATCTTTTAGGTTACCAGCTTGTCTACATTTCCCATCATTTCCACATTCAATACCGTATTTCAATAAAATAAAAACATATTATCAGACTGATAGTTCTCTCTGTATATCCATATAGTCTCAGACAATATGCAGCATCAATTTACTCACTGAATATATTTAAATTCACAATTAGTTATTCCGTATAAAAATTTGCTATACACTATCGTATACAAGAAATATATAAACTTGAATATCTCAGTTGACAAAATCAATTCTCGCAGACTCAATTTTATGTGTACGATTTGTTTTGTCTAGTGCTTATTCTCCTGCCTTCAATTCTTGGATATCAGCTAAGACAATTCCGAGTTTTGGATGTGAAAGAACAGAATATGGTGTCAGCTTCAACAGCCGCTACTCCAGTTCATTGTGCAATAGCATGTCTTGAACATGGCTATTGTCAGAGCTTTTCGTGGACAGCTGGAGGAAAGTGCAAGATATCAGAATGTCTAAACCCAAATATATTGAATAACGGAAGTTCATCAGAGAGACTGTATGTAGAAGAGAGGCTGACAGCAAATCTATCTTTAGCTAGAGGTATTATTCAAAATTTATGTTTGACAAAACAAATGAGACATGTGGTCAATATAAACCAGCATTAAAACCTCACTTGAGTTTATAGTCACTGTCCCTGTGAGAATGCTTAGTGAAAAACCTAAGAAATTGTTTACTAATATTGTGGCACAAAGAGCAATTATGACTGGATGCCCTATATAGCATCACCAAAGACCTTTATCAGAGAGGTGCCGACCTTGTGTTTACTAACCCAGTGCTCTTTAACTCCTGGACCATGACTGCTTCGTGCTTGCACAATGATATGATATTTTATCAATAGACAACACTTTAGAGTATTTCTAATTTTACCAACAGAAAGCTGTTTTCCTATTTATACTTCTAGCTCAATAATAGAGACAGTCATATTGTTATGTTAGGTTGTTGTAATAAAATAAGCCTTTATGCAAATTTTGCTGAGCTGTGTATACTTGGATCATTACAGCTAAGCACACAGAACTGCAACTATTTTGATAGGAAAAGTGGAAATTAGTTTGCGTATGTCCAAATATGGGAGGAGTTTTTCGATAATTTATAGTATAAGCAAAGCTTTTAATTTTTTTGTAAAATTAAAATTTGAATAAATAACTAAGTTGTCTTATAACCTGCCCATATTTCACAGGTAAGCCAGCCTCTATGTCTAGTACATACCCTATTAGTCAAGCTGGTTTTGCTGTTGATGGCATACTATCATATAGCTCCATGGCTCATTCTAAGGATGCTGGCGAGCACCAACCATGGTGGAGAGTTGACCTGGAAAGTCTCAGGTGCATATGGGCTGTCAAGGTGGTGAATCGGGATGCAGGTTAGCGGTGGATCTAAATGTTCAAATCAAAATATAATACCTTGACAACTGATTAAAATATAACAGCAATGCAACTGTTGATGTTGATAGAATATTCAGTAAATATAGTAACTAGCAAATCATTAACTATTCAGCAATCTTAGTCATTAGAAAGAACTCTACCACAGACACGGTAGTATAGAGCTCAGAAAACGCTATATATATATATAATTGTATTTGTAGTTGCTCAACAAATTTGCTTGAATTTGATGGGTTAAAATAGAATTAGGTCAACTACTTATATTTGATAACACAATACAAAGTTAGGATTACTTGAATAATTCTAGTAACCATTTGTATTTCAAATACCATCATACATCTTGTATAAATTATTCTCTCTGGTGTAATTATATGTATTATATGTATTAATATAGTATTTTGCTGTTACTCTGGCATTCTTTTATTATAGTATATATGTTGTGTATGCATGTTTTATGTTCTTTTATGCCGTCATATAACAATAACACTATATATCCAAAATTTTTAATTTCTTGATTAGATTGTAATAAAAGCTACAGCGTCTAACTCATGGATATTGGTCAACCATTTATATGCATGGCATGACAAATCACAATATCAATAAGTGCATAGAAAACCAGCAAAAGCAAACACAAAAATAATATAAAACACAACATAATGCAATACAATGCACCTATTATTATCCCATATGTTTTAGTTATCAAACATGATTGAATCAGGTCTTATTAAAACCCTCACGCTTTCTTTCAATCTGGTGTATCAAACCATCAAAAACTCAATAACCTCTCTCATACATAGGTTGTCATTTATATTTAATAATATTGTAATCTTTTTTGCCCTATAATTTTATAGTATTGCATTTATCATTACTGCTATAGCGAAGTATGCTTTAACATAAAAGTTTCAATATAACAAAGTCTATGCTACTTTATCTAGATTGCTGTTGGGAACGCACAGTAAATGCTTTGATTACGGTAGCCCTCAGTGAACAGGAAATATTCTACGAGTCAGATAAAACTGGAAACTTTTGCGGGTATCACGAAGGACAGCTGAGCAGATACAATACCACCATCACCTGTATCACGGCCATCAAGGGAAGATTTGTTCAGGTTCTACTGAACGCTACAACTATTTTAAACCTGTATGAAATCGAAGTGCATGGGGTGTAGCCGATGATTAGTGAGTGTGTAGCGTGTGAGTGTGAGTGTAGCGAGTGTGTGAGTGTGAGTGTAGCGAGTGAGTGTGTGAGTGAGTTGCTTAAAAGAACACTCAATTATTATGCCTTTTTTCTTAAATTGAAAACTATTTTAATGTTGACTCATGTTCAGAAAAATCTTTCTGAATCTGAAAATTAATTCCGTTTACTATCAGTTTGTTAAATGAAGCATTGTGCCGCATAATAGTACAGAATATTTTTCTGTACTATTTATTCTTTTATTAATTGATTGTTACTTTTATTGCTATTCTGATTGCTGTTCAACAGTATAAGTAAAGGTGAGTGCAGTAATTGACAAGTTGAGAAACGCTTGCGTTATAGTTTAGAAATGTAACAAAATAAGTTGTTTTCGCAAGAATTTCAAAGAAAAGTTTAATAAAAAACAATGAGCTCATGCTATCTCAATTTTTCCACTATTGCTGCTAAATGTAGCAATTATTGCACTACTTGTACCGTACAAATTGAATGAAAAAACTAGTTTTTTGTTTGTTTCATTATGTTAAATAAATCAATCTTGAAGACACTATAATTTTAATAAATCTATTCAACTTTGTTAATATTGAAGTTTCAATAATTTGCACGTAGTACTAAATTAACCAGATAAAATCTAACTCTTATAGAGTATGATTATGTAAAGAGTGAGCTTGTTTACTGCACCTTGAAATGTCTGCAAACAAAAATATAAAAATCAAGTTAGTGTTTAAAAATACTGAGGAATAGATCAGCATAATTTTAAATTCGCTGATTAAAAGTACAGCTGCTATACACTATTGATTATATAAAGTACACATTTAAAAGCATATAAGTAATGAAATGTATATTACTGTATATTATTTACAGTAAGTATATAGCAACTAAAAATGTACATAAAGCTAAAAGAATTCTTATGTATTATTTAGTATCTACAAGCTACAAATAAATGAATTTGAACAGCTGTTGCAGCAGTTGATACCGTCAGTTGCAACATGGGAGAATTCTGAAATACAAGATGGATGGACAGGTTGTAACGGAAAGTCAATGGCAGGATCGCAGTAATTGCTCCTATGAACAAGATGGCCGCCATACATCCTCGATCCCATGTTTATATCAACAGATCTTTTGAAAATATTTTGAACTCTTTTTGCTTTCATCTTATTTATCATTTCGACCATCTGCTCTACAATTTGGGGGTGAGAATCGTATAAGTTCGTCTGCTCGTATGGATCCTCTGAAATAATATAAATCATAAGTACACTACTATGTTGGCACACAAGGTATAAGATAATAATCTAGCACATTAGCAGTAAAATTATATTTTTTGTTTTAAATTAAGCATTTGAAGAATTGTCAGAAGTAACAGCAAGACAGAAGTGGCAGTACTACATTTAAAGAAAAATATCTGTGTAAGTAGCTGCAGTTTTTCACATTGCTTTGTTTTTGCCTTTGGTGATTCTACAGAAAGAAACTCGAAGCAGTTGTTTCAAAGTTATTTGAGTTCGTCTAAAGAGAAACAGATTAGATAGCTCTAAGTAAGCATTGAGATGATGAAACAGTGAAGTGTGAGTTTAGATTCACCTTTCAGGTTGAAGAGACATCTTAGTACCTGGTTTCCCTCCTCATCCAACCTGAAACAAGAATCCCCTGTGATATCTGGTAGTTCTGGAGACTCTACAGGTTTCACCCACTCAGTTGGTACACCGTGACTCACTACTCCAGATTCTGTGCCGTACAGTAATTTCCAATCTTCAAACCTATTTCAAATACTTATTGAATTATTGCAGTATAAAAAAGGCTTTTATCTATTTTTTTGCAAAATGAGTTAAAAAGAGGTTTAGAAACGCTGTCAGTCTCTCTCTCCCGCTCTCACCTGAAGGCAGCATCTGAAGCCCCGCACAAGGTTTCGGTTGATAATGCTGAGTAATTAGTTAGAGAAAGCAAGACTTCTCTTCTAGCGCAGTATTTCTTCAGCTCGCTGTAACTTCCTCTTAGATTCCCATACTGAGAAACTCCGTCTATAGAAACATCTAAAAATAGGCGAGGATTTCATATGAACATCTATATGATTATGTAGTATATACATATAAAATAAAAAGACAATTAAACAGTTTATTAATATAAAGTTGTTGCTATAGAAGCTCACCGAAGCTATCATTCCCAGCCAGTTGCATCATTGTAGGCAACCAATCAGAGATGTGCATTAAGAAGTCTCGTTTAGTCCCAGCGTATTTTTGTGGAAGTCGGGTATCGAAGTATAGAGTTGGTACTTTTACACCCCCTTCTAGCATGCTGCCTTTTCCACTCCTTAGGGGGTAGTTATTGCCCGCTGCCTCGAGTAAGCCTGGAAATCTATATGGAAGGCTGGTTCCGCCATTCTGTAAAAAAATAATACTAAATAGAAAGTTATAAGAACGCAACTATTGTGATTCTTCCCAAATATCTAAAACTTAATTAATTTTGTAATAGTGTCAGCAGCTTGTAAAAAGAGTTGTGAAAATTGTGTCAGCTTATTCTAGCTTTCACTTACATCAGATGTGAAGATAATGACAGAGTTATTGTAGAGATCTGCATCCTTCAGAGACTGTATGGTTTCTCCTATGATGTCATCAACAGCTGAGACCAGACCTGGAGAGATACAGTCAACTCCATTAGTATTACAGCCAACACTATTTGTATTACAGTCAACACCCTTTGTATTAGTCAAAGTCATTTATATTACAGTCAACACCTTTTGTATTAGAGCTAACACATTTTGTATTACAGTCACCACAATTAGTATTACAGTCAGTAAACTTTGTATTAGAGGCAACACCCTATATATTGATAGTAAAAAGTAGCAATATAAATAAGTAAGTTGCAGTATGTACAACTTCTTCTACTATACAAAATTCCTGCAATAGTTTATATGAGCAAACACAACTGCTGGATTAGGACACAGCTACCAGCCTGTCATTTGATTAAACTTTTATATGCATAAAGGCTGTCACAAAACCATACCTAGATATTTCCTACGTTTAATACTTTCGGGCTCACTTCCATTTAGGAAGTCGTGAGTGTTGTACATCTCTTCGGTAGTCTGTAACACAAGGTATCACTTATATATGTTTATTCAGTTAGGTACCAGTAATAGCAGGTAGAATTAGTAGCTAACTATCTCTGCCTACTGTAATAGTCTCAAATATACTCAGCCTTTCTGATGAGTTTCAGTTAGCACGTCAAAGAAGCCTCAATTAAATAGAAACAATTATCTCAGAAGATTGTCACAAAGTTTCTGGAAATATTTCAGGTGAATGAAAGCATTCGGAAGTACAGCAAGCAATTTAATGTTCTAAACAGATGTTTCTATAAGGTCATTGCTCTGGTTAATGGCCATTTATATCGGGCCACTGATCTGTAAAGAATTTGTAATTTAGCACATAAATCAGCTTAATGGTTTTATGCAGATTTTAAGGGCTCCTACCCCTGGCCAAATCCCTTGCAACAAAACGAATCTCTTTTACTATGAAATGTCTAATTAATTTTAATATTTTAAATTTTAATATTATGTTAGTTAGCACCATGCAATGACCCAGCATATGCCTTCCATACTCAAGTATACTAGTTGTTGCTGGGCAACCGCTGGGTTAGTAGAGGACCTCACCGACCTGTAGAGGAGTGTGCGGGGCTGTAGTAGATACCACCATAAACAGTGCGGAATCATTGCCTTTGTGAGCTGTGATCATCTCCCTTACATCAGATTTCTCTAAAAGCTGCACAAAATAAAAGCAAAATTAGAGAATATTTTAGCATCACTACTACCACCACCACTATATCTGTCGCCGCCACCCCCACCTTTCTTATCACAACCACCACCACAACTACCCTTCTTATCACCACCACAACAACCCTTCTTATTACCACCACCACCACCACAACCACCGCCACCGCTACCGCTACCGCTACCCGCCACCACCACCACAACCACCACCACCACCACTATCACTAGTTCATATAACCTTCTCCCACTATATTATACAACAGCCATATTTTATTGATTGATTCAATGACCTTAGGCTAAGATAATGAGTCAACACTCACTGTAAGATGTGTTCCAATGTTTTCCAGAGATACTGAGTCATTCACATACCTTTCTACTACCCCATGTTTTTCTGTATATACTGCAACACATAAAATAGTATATTATAAAACCTATGTAGCTCTTTAAGCTTTCTGTAAATTAGCTCTTGGCTTTCAGTGCGTTTATCTAGACTATGTGTCTCAAGGAATAAATTGATAATAAGTCAAACGGCTGTTTACACTAGCTGTAGGCCCTCATGACATCACATAGTCTATTAAGGTCAGCATGGCCTAATTCACACTGTAACACTCCATAATCCATTTAACAGCTTATTGGTAAACTTCTTATAATATTATTTTATTTTACTCAAAAATGAAACCAGAAATTATTAACTTGCTAGACATAAATTAAACAGATTAGACAATTAATAACTCTTGAAGTAAACCTAAAAGATGTGTGGGTATAATGAAGCTTTTTTGATTTTGCAATATTTGGAAGCCTCAAAAAAACTAATAAAAACATAGGCTATACTGGAGCTTTTTATTTACTATAGTTAATGTAAAAACATGCAAATATCTTTTCATTGCTAACATAACTTAGATTCTCAAGTCTGTGAACCCGAAGCCCATTAACTTTTTTTAATAGCCAAACGCATTTCCTGTTCCTGCTCCTTCAATAAGTGTCACGTGATAAACATACCCCATTGAAAGTAATCAGCTTGACCAAACAGGATTCCCCTAAACTCATCTATACCTCTGTTAGTGGGCAGACAACTCTCGTGGCAGTCTCCCAAATGCCATCTGAAAGTATATAATTTAAAAACTAGTCTAGTTTTTGTGACAAAGTGGTTTTTTCTCTTAGTTTGAGGTATCTTATAATCAAAGTGGCATTGCTGCTTTTATAATACCTACTTTCCAACATATTTGGTCGAATAGCCCAGTTCTTTGAGGTATTGAGGGAGGATTTTGTGTTCTAGGGGAAGACAACTTTTACTCAAAGGGAAAATCACAAATTGCTGAAAAATAAGTATGGATAAGAATGCAAATAATTTATTTGGAAGCGTAGAAGAAGACACTTTAGTCACAAATTTTTGAATGGCTGAAATTTCCAAGGCTGGAGAAGGCAAAAACAGAGAGATTTTCTATAATATTGTGAAAAATACATGATCATATAATAATTTCTTTACACTTACGCTGAAGCCATTATTAGACGGATATTTCCCTGTCATCAGCGCTGACCTTGACCTCAATGAAATAAAACGTACACAAGCATAACATTTTCAAACTGAAAACCCTCAAATTCTATATCCATGCATGCGGCATGCGTATTAGTTTAATAAAAGCAAACCTGGAGGTAAAGTTATTCATTCATTTTTCAAATTTTTTACTATAAATCTTCACAGAGGTAACAAATAATAAGAAATGATGAAATAATCAACTTATACTGTAAGCAGTATGCTGTAGAATAAAAGCTAAAATATAACAGTTTCAAGCTCCAACTGTAGTGTGAAACCAGCTGATAAAGTTTTCAAAGAGAATTAGTAGTTACGGTGAGCAAACAGGCTGCGCGTAGTGATTGGTCAGTTCTATCCCTTCTTTAGCCAACCAATTCATGTTTGGAGTCTTTAGTTTTGGGTTGTGGAAACCCACATCATTCCAACCTAAAACCACGGACCAATAAAAAACCAGCTCACAGAATTGCATATGCTATATATGTCCCTGTCATGCTTGCATATATCTATAAAAAAGTTACAAAATATTTCTGTTTGTAAATTTGTAATCTACTTTATTTTAAATTTAAAAAGTTAAGCAAATACAAGTGAATATTATTGAAAAATCAACTTTTAGACTATGATACTTTCCATCGTAGGATAGCTATAATATAGGCAAACTACAGTAAATAATTGTAGTATCTATATGAGATAGGTATTTAGTCTACATTTACAGTGGCTTTGTAAACAATTCCTTTAATTTGAATACTCACAAGGTCCCCCCTCCATAGACTCCGAACTCAATGACATGACACCTATATAAGAACTGAGGCAACAGAAAATTGTTACAGTTTCTAGTCACTCACCTAGGTCATCTGCCATGATGAATATGATGTTGGGTTGCTTTGCTGCCGATACCAGGGTTAGCATGCCACACAGAGGCAGCAGTAAAGTTAGTCTCATAGTTACAATGTTGCGTTAAAGTAGAGGTTGTACTTTAAGTTCCTCTAATCTCTACTACTTCCACTGTTTACAGAGTCACTTCTTCAACTGAAACAAAAATACTGCAAATGCTGACAAGTAAAATATCTGGAGGATTCAACCAATCACAACAAACTGCCGTCAGCTCTATTTATAGACTCAGGAATTTATTTTGTTTATTAACTCTTCATTTTAACTAAACAACAGTAGTTTCTATCAAGTGATATAAGCTTGAGGTTAACTGTTGATGATCATAGAATTTAATGAAAACCATTCAGTTGAGGTCACATAGGAGACAATATCTAAGTTCAAACATCAGATTCTAATACATCAAAATCCTGAAACTTCGGCAAATCTATTTTTAGATTATTTCAATCAGATGGATAAATCGAAAGCAAGCTACTGACATCAACCTGTTATTTTGTCAAAAATGCCTAAACTCTTACTAAATTTTTGAAAATTCAATAGAATCATAAAAGTTCTAGAAATATCTTTAAGAAAAGCTTAGAACACAAAAAGTCTTTAGAATTTAGCTTTAGCCTTATTGCTGCTCATATCATCAAAGAGGAAGTTTTTTAATCCTAGCTTGGCTATAGTTAGAAAGATATGTTTATGGTAAAATAAACTATGAGTGATTAGATAATTCAAGTGAATGAGCCTTTGCGTGGGAAGTGGAAACGCATTTTGAAGTTATAAAATCTCTGTTTTTAATAATTTCTGCTAAAATTGCCATAAATATCTGTCATTGCAAATACTTCTGAATAGCATTTGATTTATTTCCATTTGGCTAAAAATTATTAGAATGTCTCAAATGTGGTTGTTTAATAAAATGAAACATGTTTATTGCATTGCCAGCTGGCAAAAATTATATAGCATGGAGCTATATAACATGGAGTTGAATGTTCTTAATAAAATTCAAATTGCAGTAAGCCTAGCATATTTGCATTAAACTATATAGACAAAGAAAGCTCATTTATAAATTGCCATTCTTACTGGAGTCTCTTTATAAAATGCTGCGCAATAGTCTCAATGATTTTAAAAGCTTTTCTACTTCTATAACTTATTATTGTACTTAGTAATAGAAGGTGGTGTAATTTGAATAACAATTTGTTTCAGTTAGCACACACTAGGATAACATATTTGGACTACTGGACCTTTGGAGCAATGGCATGGGTCTTCAGAATATTAATTCATCCTGTCAAACCAGCCCTTTGTCCTTTGTAAAGATAATGCAGGTGACAAATTACTAGCACTAGTAGTACTAGGCTTAGCAGAATTATTAGTAGTCTATTGTAGCAGCTCAGCTTATGCCTTATGGTATGCCTGTGGACTGAATAGTTCAATTGATTGTGTGTATATGTAGCCCAAATTCCTATCTTTTTTTCTCAGAAGGTTATGCTACAATATTCAAAACTTTCTACAAAGAACATTAGGCACCGTCGAGAACTAGTTGCTATGAATTTAGTGGGACAAACTTATCACTGCAACGAGACTTTACAGCATTAACATGTGTTGATATTCGTATATTGATATATTACACAACAATATCATTTACTAAATTCAATTTAAATTAGCCAACTAAAATCTGAATAACTATATACTTACCAGCACTGTATTTTTCTCCTAACAAGCTCTCCTTCCACAGAGTACAAATTAGTCAATAGTATAATATAATTGTACTGGTTACTTATATATAGTACCATCCCTACCAAAGGCTGGGAGTGACTGTTAAATGTTTCATCCTCGACTGCAGCCAGCATAATAAACCAATCAGGGATGAAGTTTTTTTTAAACTGTGTTGCAACATTACAGCTAAAGCTCAGACTAACGCAATAATCATGTCTAATAATTCGAGGAATGCAGTAATAGCTATTTATAGATACACATCACGGCTAAAACCACCATAAATTATTACTTCCAAAAACATTCAGTATACCACTAAAATCTAAATGATTATAGTAGAGCGCTACAAGTGCTCATGGAGTTATCTTCTCAATTAGGTTATGGCTAAATAGAGCAAGCAACTTCATGATTCTTCAACATTTTTGCTTCTTAACCGATTTATTATTTTATAGACCAACATTTAGTAGACTTATATTTCAATTATGCATAAAGCATTTATTTATACACTGTACACATACATATACAACAGATTCTGTCCAAGAGATGTCAATAATTTATACAGCAAGATATAAGACAATCAGTATTACAGCCATAGGGAGCAATAGCAAACATTTTGGCTCAGTGCCAAACCATTAGTTAATCATGATGGCAAATACTGGCCATAAAATTGTTTGATTCAACATCAAAACTTGCTTGCATTGCCTTATTCATATAAAATATTTCCTAAATTACACATCAACTTAGAGAGAATGTTTAAATGACTAGCTGAAACGAGCTGCACAACCCTGTACTCCACTCTCTACAATCTCCATTTCACTCCATGATAATTCTCAGGTGCTGCTCACAGAAATGCTGACCCTACAGCAGATATTGAGCTAATTGGGATGCTGCCGTTGTTGTTGCTGCTGAAGATACTGCATATACCGCTGTTGCTGCAGTTGCTGCTGTTGCTGCAGTTGCTGCTGCTGTTGAAGTTGTCTTTCATACTCCACTTTCTCCTGCACCATCTGCATCTGTTGGAAGTTCACTCTTCGCCCATCACCAACTCTCTACACAACAAACAATATCTTATAGGAAAGGCAATGGCAATGTGACTCTTATAGAGTTATAACAGATGAAATGATGAAGCAACAGAAGTACAGTTAGAGAAAAAGCTCTTGAATGAGATATAAAGTAACACAACTACACTGATTGGCAGAAAACCTCCAATCACTTGACCAGTCAAACTGAAGGTCTGATTTGAGTCACTAAACCGTAGCCTTGTCAGACGGCAACAGCCGTATTCTAAGTAACACTCAGTCTAAAGGGTGTCAGCCTAAAGGGTGTCAGATGGTGTCAGCCTAAAGGGTGTCAGATGGTGTCAGACATACCATGAGATGCTGCTGAAACCGTTGGTAGTTAACCTGCTTGCACTGAGCTTCAAACAGTCGAGTGAAATCCTCCCCCTGCATGGCTGGGAACTACAATAAGGTAGCGTGTGAAGAGCATTAGATACATACTAAACACGTGACACTTGATGCATGTGACACTTTAGGATGGCAGCTCATAGCAGGTTCTAGAAATGACATCTCGTTTTAAAATCAAAAAATTAGGAACTTGATATTGGTCAAGAAAGTAAAAACTAAATACTACAGACATGTATAAAAACCCTGGAGTTTACATAAAGTCCGTGTAGACTATTTTACAGTGAGAAGATGGTACGAGTTGTGACCGTCCCATAAATATAGACTAATACACAGTGTGGAGTCACAACTATCACTATTATTACAGTCAAGTAGAGAGCAGCAAGTCAAGATCATATCAGGGTCACACGAAGGACACACACCCTGTGTTGAAGGGCGGCCCTCATCCCCTCCTTCTCTCTCTCACTGAGGAAGACTCTGGAGAGAGCGGCAGCACTGTACACGCCAGGGACGCTGGGCTGGTCGGAGGCAGCAGCGGCAGCGTTGGGGGGAGGCGGGAGAGGCGTACGCAGCACCTTGTCCTTCTCCTGCTGAAACTCCTCCCACGCAGCCTTCCTCTCCGCCTCACTCAGTTCCTCCTCCACTTTGTTCTCCAGGAGGGAGTCGTGTTCCATGACCTTCTTGATGAGACTACCGTGAGAGTTGAGCAGGTCGGCCAATAGGAGATCCTGTAACAGAATATCAGTACATTAGCCAATAGGATATCATCTAACAATATTGTAAAAACATTATAATTTTGGTGGCATAAGCAACCAACAGTTAATCAAGAAGTTATAAATACAATACACTGCATTATATAACATAGTATACTATATAACACAGCAATCTAACAGACGGACATACTTTGGGTACGGCAGGCGTCTCACTCGGCTCATCGTCTGATCTGAAGGTGTAAAGCTCACTGAGGTCATTGGCCGTGAAGTGTCGGTCAATCTGACGCTCGTCCACAACTCTCTCGCTGAGAGACAACTTGGCGATCTGTCTCTCGTATATCTTCTCTTCCATCGTACCCTGGCAATACCAACACTATCAACTACACAGTGTACCCTGACAGTACTATCAACTACACAGTGTACCCTGACAGTACTATCAACTACACAGTGTACCCTGACAGCACTATCAACTACACAGTGTACCCTGACAGCACTATCAACTACACAGTGTACCCTGACAGTACTATCAACTACACAGTGTACCCTGACAGTACTATCAACTACACAGTGTACCCTGACAGTACCAACACTATCAGCTACATATAATGATATTATAGAATACCTTAGCCAGTAATCTGTACACATAGACTGGTTTCTTCTGTCCAAATCTGTACGCCCGGAAGATGGCTTGCACGTCAAAGGACGGGTTCCACGAGGCATCAAAGATGATGACTCTGTTAGCACCAACGAGATTAATTCCCATGCCACCGGCTCGGGTTGAGATGAGAAACAGCTTAGCACTGTAAGTAACACAACAGCAGTGTGAGTGTATAAGTAGAGTGTAAGTATAAAGTAGAAAGTAAGTATACAGTATAGTGTAAGTAACACAACAACCAGTAGAATGACTGCCTACCCATGATTCTGAGGACGGTTAAAATAGGCAGTGGCCCGAGCTCTCTGCTTGGCATCCACTGTGCCATCAATACGGAAATAGTTGGTCCCTTTTCTCCATTTACTGCTTCCGTATAGCTGTTGGTAAGAATAACACACGCTGGAGATATAGAAAAACATCCAATCAAAAGCTTTCTCATAATACAACCAATCAGAAGTTAAATAATGCTTCTTACAGTTTTCATGATTTCATCTTTATCACTGTTGACGGCTTTGTCAATCATCTCTAGAAAATCCTCAATGAGATCTAGAGTGAGTATTGATTGGCTGAATAGGAGACTACAATTAGCCAATGAAAACAAATTGATGAATAAAGACTAGTCAGATATTAGCCAATCAACTGCAAGAAAACTGTTCAACAAACATGTTGTATAAAAGGGTTATAGTGATTGGTAACAGTAAGCAACCAGTATTTAATACAGCTGTTCAAGTTGAGCACTTTGTTTGAATTCAACATAGAATAAAATGATTACAATATGAGCCCAGACTAAATTACACTGAAGTTGTAAATATTGCATTCTCGTAGTTGTCTTCCCATTAATGTGAGTTAGAACAAGAGAGAATAACTCTCAAGTGCAGACATTTTCTGTCAACAATTTTAGAAGCAGAAATATTTAAGGATTATAATTTAAATAGCATAATAATATATGACATAATAGCATCTATTAGTATAATAATATAATAATATATTAATACATATGTACTAATATAATAGTATATAATAATATATTAATACAATAGTATATAATAATATAACAGTATACAATAATATAATAATATCATATAGAATTTATCCTACACTTTGTCCCCGATCTCTTCACACTTCTTCAATATCTCAAGAAGTAAGACAAACTTATAGCCGAGGGAGATGTCATTCATCTTGATGTCCTTCACCTCGTCTTTCCACCATGTCGCATCCTCTCCATTGATGGGGGTGGAAGTGCCTACAACACATGGCCATGACAGAATGTCTGCGTGAAAAATTTGTGGGTGGGACATATGACAAGCGGGTGGGGCATATGACAAGAGGGTGGGACATATGACAAGAGGGTGGGACATATGACAAGGGGGTGGGGCATATGACAAGCGGGTGGGACATATGACAAGTGGGTGGGGCATATGACAAGCGGGTGGAGCATATGACAAGCGGGTGGGGCATATTACAAGTGGGTGGAGCATATGACAAGCGGGTGGGGCATATGACAAAAGGGTGGAGCATAGGACAAGAGGGTGGAGCATATGACAAGAGGGTGGGGCATATGACAAGAGGGTGGGGCATATGACAAGAGGGTGGGACACATGGGAAATCAGACATACAAGAGAAAAACCCACCAGATTTATTTTCTGCATCTTGAGACTTGAGTTTCTTGAGATTATTCTGTTTACCATCTTTTCCAGATTTCCTACAACAATACAATAGCAACACATCAAGTTATCACTCAATTACAACAATACATGGTTATCCAAAATATAGCTTCTGAAAACAAAAGAATTAAATATTAAAAATGAGCTCCAGCACTCAAACCCTGAAAGTTATAAATTGAATGACTGACAGGACAAACCCACTTTTTACTCGGCCTCCAAGATCCCTGACTGTCATCGCTGTCTCTGACGAGAATGTCGCTGCCATCTTCATTATGCGATGTGGACGGAGTAGCTTCTGACGTCTCGTCATCTATGAAATTATTTTCGGACTTTCTCTAAGAAACACAAAACATATGTAAATCAAACTGTAACGGGACTAGAGAATAGAACACTTTTCAACGTATCAGCCAATCATAGTTCAGAGGATCAGCTCACCTGCCTGTAGAGCTCCAACATCATTGGATGAGTCCAAACTCTGCCCAATATTTGAAAATCTTGAAATAGTTTTCCACTCACACCTGAGCAACCAAAGGAAGATTGAATACAGTTGTGGATATACTAATTATTGTTAAAAAGAGAGTAGTTGTTATCTAAGAAGGGTTAAAAACAAACACAAGTTTGTATTACTGCAGACAGCCCATAAGCTACAGGGAGAAGTGAACTGATAACTCTCACCTAATTTGTCTCCTTTTAACATGTCCAGATATCGCTGGTACAGTTTTACTTGTAGTTCTCCCAACTTCACACCCAAAATGTATTCGTATTTCGGAGGTAAAAATTTAATCAGTGCGGAGTAATCTTTCCTCTGTAATACACAAAGTAGAGCTGCCATTGCCTCTCCACACATCTACATAGCACTAATAATGTACCTGCACACATCTACATAGCACTGATACTATACTTGCACACATCTATATAGCACTGATACTGTACCTGCACACATCTACATAGTACTGATACTGTACCTGCACACATCTACATAGAACTGATACTGTACCTGTACACATCTACATAGTACTGATACTGTACCTATACAGATCTACATAGCACTGATACTGTACCTGCACACATCTACATAGCACTGATACTGTACCTGCACACATCTACATAGCACTGATACCGTACCTGTACAGATCTACATAGCACTGATACTGTACCTGTACACATCTACATAGTACTGATACTGTACCTGTACAGATCTACATAGCGCTGATACTGTACCTGTACACATCTACATAGAACTGATACTGTACCTGCACACACCCGGCCAGCATCTCATGCAGGACATGCGCCCGTTTCTTCATCAGTTTGACGTCGAAAGGCGTAGAATCTTCGTACTGGCCGTTGGTGATGGGAGCTATGAACCTGTTGTTGAACTCAGACTCTGTTCCCAGCAGATTGGGCTTCACAAAGTCCACCATACAGTGGTCTGTAAGCACAGTAAGAGCTGAGGCTAGCCAAGGACAGAAATGGGGTGAAGCGAGGGGAGACAAATACGATATGTGATAATTAAAGGTCTCTATTCGTCAACAAGACTCAAAGTATACAATTGGATTTCAATTGGATTACAACATATTTTGGGATTTTCGCATTAAAATAAAAAATCTTGTGACATAATTTAGACACCAACTCTCCAGAAGTAAACATTAGTATATCAGAAGTAGCAGTCTGTGAATTAGTGTTTAGTTTCACTCGTATAACCAGATAGAATAGAATAACCTACATTCCTTGAGATTGTTCTGTAGCGGGGTGCCAGTCAACACCACCCTCCTCTTGCTCTCTATTCGCATCACAGATTTGCGGATATTGGACTTTGAGTTCTTCAACAGATGACCTTCATCACAGACAACGAGGTCGGGCCCTGCGTCGTAGAGATACACAAATATAAACTAAATGTCTGTGTGAGTGAAGTAAGTGTAGAGAGGTAAGTATGCAGAGAGAAGAGTGTAGAGGGGTGAACATACAGAGAAGTGGGTATATAGAGGTAAGAACACAGAGGTAAGTATACAGAGGTACATAAAGGTAAGTATGTAGAGGTAAACATACACTATATAGAGGTAAGTAAGCAGGGGTGAATAGAGGTAAGTACCTGGTTTGAGCAGGTACTCTGTAAACTTGTCCCTATGAGCCGCCTTCTTGACGTGTTTGCCCTGCGTGAGGTTGCGGAACATCTCGTAGCCGATAATCATGATGCCCCCTGTGGAGTACCACCTCTGCAGTCTGTGCAGTCTGTCAACATTCTTCTTATTGGCCTGCAGCTCGTCCACCTGGCAAATAGCTGAGACGTGATTGGAGGATATCTTGACACAGTTTCCTACTTTGAGGAGGCAACTCTTAGAATAATAGAGTAGATTATGGGCAGTGATAGAGTAATATTATATCAGATAATTATATAATATTATACAATATACATTGTAGGAGATATTGAGATATAATATTATACAATATACATTGTAGGAGATATTGTCATATAATATTAAACAATATACATTGTAGGAGATATTGTCATATTATATTATACAATATACATTGTAGGAGATATTGTCATATAATATTATACAATATACATTGTAGGAGATATTGAGATATAATATTATACAATATACATTGTAGGAGATATTGTCATATTATATTATACAATATACATTGTAGGAGATATTGAGATATAATATTATACAATATACATTGTAGGAGATATTGTCATATAATATTATACAATATACATTGTAGGAGATATTGTCATATTATATTATACAATATACATTGTAGGAGATATTGAGATATAATATTATACAATATACATTGTAGGAGATATTGTCATATAATATTATACAATATACATTGTAGGAGATATTGTCATATAATATTATACAATATACATTGTAGGAGATATTGAGATATAATATTATACAATATACATTGTAGGAGATATTGTCATATAATATTATACAATATACATTGTAGGAGATATTGTCATATAATATTATACAATATACATTGTAGGAGATATTGTCATATTATATTATACAATATACATTGTAGGAGATATTGAGATATAATATTATACAATATACATTGTAGGAGATATTGTCATATAATATTATACAATATACATTGTAGGAGATATTGTCATATAATATTATACAATATACATTGTAGGAGATATTGTCATATAATATTATACAATATACATTGTAGGAGATATTGAGATATAATATTATACAATATACATTGTAGGAGATATTGTCATATAATATTATACAATATACATTGTAGGAGACATTGTCATATAATATTATACAATATACATACTGTATATCAATATTAAGTAACATTGTAAAACTGATGCGTAACAAGACACTGGTTATTCAAGTTGATAAGGTAGCCCAAATAATACGCCAAAAAAGTCACAATAATGGTAAACAAATATGGCCGCACCTAAACCACATGATCAAACTAATAACATAACCGACTCACGTCGATGTCTATCTCCAGATTCTCCGTCCACTTGATGACCTCATCCTTCCAGTTAAGCACGGTGTTGAGAGGAGCTATTACCAACATCCTGCGTAGGTTGAGCTTGTCTTCGTGAGCCAGTAGCGTGTGGACAAACGTAATCAACTGCAAGCAGATACACAGCTTTGTTCACCGACCTACTCATTCTGAATCAATTTCTGTCAACCGCAATCTCAAACAGGAAATGACATCACTAACCGAGAGCGTTTTGCCGAGTCCCATGCAATGAGCGAGTATACAGCCACCACTCTGACCATCCTTTACCCTCTTCACGGTCTCACAGACACAGTCCCAGAGAAACTGGACAGCTTCAACCTGTCACAGTGTGTGCGTGCGTAATATAGTATATATTACAGTTTGTGTAATATATATATTACAGTGTGTGTAATATATATATTACAGTGTGTGTAATATAATATATATTACAGTGTGTGTAATATAATATATATTACAGTTTGTGTAATATATAGTATAATGCGTGTAATATATATTACCACATTGTAATATATATTGCCGTGTGTCACACAAAATGAGGCAGCATATTATGTAATGTCACAGCAGAAAGCAAAGTAAACTGCATACTAAGAGTAGGAATGGGGTTTGTCGGATGAAATGGAATACCTGGTGGGGTTTAAGCTTCCTAACGAGATTCGGGTCAACTTCTACCACTGTCCTGCCTTTTGTGTCCTTCTCCAGTATCAGGTGATTGTACTTAGTAGGTTTACTCTTAGACTCAGACTGTACCAGCAACTCCTCGTTGTACTGAGGCACCCAACACATACCATCAATGTGACACCACAAAATATTGGCCATACTTACAGCAACTTTTAGAATATTCGATTAGATTTTGCAGTAAAAATATACAATGAGAGAACAATTCAAAACAAAAACACAGCTGGTCAAATTAAAAAGTTGGTGAATTACTGAACAACTTTATAGAGAAGGAAGGGACTTTCTATTATGTAATGTGAATGATATTACTCTACTATAATAAATAATACACATAATACAATGTACAAAAGCTGTGCGTGTTGATTAGAACCAGTAAATTTATCACAAATCTGCTAAGTGGTAGAAGACAACTTCAACACATAAAATGTGCACTAAAACGAGTGACAAGAATGAGAAACACGTGTACCTTCTTCTGCTTCTCCTCGATTCTCTTCCGTCTCTCCATCTCCAGCCGATGAGCACTTTTTGTGGAGTTCTTCAACTTGCTGTCGTCCATAACCTTTCTGATCTTATGCCTGCCTTTCAGGGGACTAGTAACCTTTATGTCGCTGTCTGATGATGAGCCACTATTGCTGCTAGAACTGCTACCAGTACTGCTGCTGCTACTTGCTCTGACCTGCACTCTACGTCGCACCTTCTTAGTCTTACCCTTGTGTCTGGCGGTCAGCTTCTTGTCTATCGCATCAGGAGAGCAACTTCCACTGGAACTGAGAATAAATACACTCTAAATATACGTCTCATCCAATCAGCAAGGAGACTGACATTCTCTCAATGCTCATTGGTTAAAGCCATGCCTTGTTCCACTTTGCTGGTTATATGAGTCATCAGCTTTCTCCAACTCAGCTTTTTTAGCTTTCTTAGAAAAATTTCTCCAGTAGCAGCCAAAGACTACTCTCTATAGTCTATAGCATGTGACCTTCAACTTTCTTAGCAGAATACACAGCCATTAACTGCATACATACTTTCAGTTTATGAGTAAAATCAGCTCCCTTAAGGCTAGCTTTACAGCTTCACTGTAGATTTGTTGAATAATGACAAACTCCATACAATAGGAACAATAGGAGTTATACTCTCACTACACACTAGGAGTTATACTCTCACTACACACAAGGAGTTATACTCTCACTACACACCAGGAGTTATACTCTCACTACACACTAGGAGTTATACTCTCACTACACACAAGGAGTTATACTCTAACTACACACCAGGAGTTATACTCTCACTACACACTAGGAGTTATACTCTCACTACACACAAGGAGTTATACTCTAACTACACACCAGGAGTTATACTCTCACTACACACTAGGAGTTATACTCTCACTACACACTAGGAGTTATACTCTAACTACACACCAGGAATTATACTCTCACTACACACTAGGAGTTATACTCTCACTACACACAAGGAGTTATACTCTAACTACACACCAGGAGTTATACTCTCACTACACACAAGGAGTTATACTCTCACTACACACATGGAGTTATACTCTCACTATACACTAGGAGTTATACTCTCACTACACACAAGGAGTTATACTCTCACTACACACTAGGAGTTATACTCTCACTACACACAAGGAGTTATACTCTCACTACACACTAGGAGTTATACTCTCACTACACACTAGGAGTTATACTCTCACTACATACTAGGAGTTATACTCTCACTACACACAAGGAGTTATACTCTCACTACACACAAGGAGTTATACTCTCACTACACACAAGGAGTTATACTCTCACTACACACCAGGAGTTGTAACCACGCCACTGATATACTTTTCTTAAGATAAATTCAAAGCAAACCTCCGTATTTTTCTTTTCCTGGATGAAGGGATAATTTCAGAGCCGCTACTTTTGAACTCGTCATCATCTAATTGGTCGGCCGCTTTGTCGTCTGCAGAACTCGAACTGACTCTTGTCTTACGACCTCGTTTTGATTTCTCTTCTCCGTCCAGCCCAACCAACTCTAAGGAGTGAACTTTTTTCTTCTTACGATTGTATCTGAGAAAACACAACTCCCACGTCAAGTTAACCGTAGTCTGATCACTACATCTATGTTTGCAAAACATTCGACTTGATCATCAGGAAAAATTTCAACAATGAAGTATAAAAGCCGACTAACAAGCCTAAGTAAGTTGCTGAGTGAGCATTAGTCGGGTGGGCTATAGACGCACCCAACCTCTAAACACATCACTGACACTAGGGCTAGACAGTGAGTTTAGTCCTGCGGAAGGGAAGTGAGTGACTGAACCTGTTGTTATTAGATTTCTTGTCCTTCACAACCGAGCTGTCGGAATCTGAAGAGCTGTCTGAACTAGCCGATGCCTTAGCATCGCTGTCGCTGTCAGTGAGCGTCTGCAACAGGTTCTTCATGGCCTCTTCGTTGTCTAGCTGCTCCTAAGGAACACAGGCTACACATGTGTATGATGTCACACATAATACATAAAAGGTACTTCTCCACGTGACTGGTGACTCACCTTGTCTGGGATGAGAATTATATCAGCGGAGTTGTCCTCCATTTCACTGCTAGAGTTTTCCTCTGCCTCAGAGTTGTGCTCACTGGAAACTTCTGACAGACTGTCGTGAATTATCTTTCTGATCTTACGACGGGTTTTCACTTCTACAATAATGCGGTACAACAATACATATACAATAACACAAAACATACACCAATACAATACATACATGACAATTCCACAGTTAGGAATGTATAGTACAGTTTAAATTCTGTACTGTTCTAAGAATGAACAGCACAGAATTAAACTGTACATTAATACCACACTCAAATTACTATCAGTATAAGCTACTAAAACTAGGTTTTCTTTTTATCATTCACTAGAAACTTGAGATTAACCGATTCTACAGGAAAAAGCTAGATATACTATAAAATAAACAACATGACATAAGAAGGCAAATTCATTGCTCGGGGAAACGTATTATGTAATAATGATTGTTTCATTTGTTGTACAACAGATATCTGCACCTCTGTCTGCAGATATTTGCACCTCTGTCTGCAGATGGGAAATGACCTTGACCAGCAGTAACGTACCTTTCGGCTTCGAACGTTGAATGGCAGACTTGTTCCTGTTGAGGAGAATGCTCAGCTTAGAGAGCCGCTTTATTTCCTTCTCGACATCGCTGTCACCCTCACTCTCGCCGGCATCTTGACGCCGTTGGTCGGCAGCCGTTTTATTCTTGGCTATCAGCTCGCTGACTGACATCGTGCTCTTCGAACTCTGCATGTGAAGGTCAACCAGTCTCCTCACTGCCTCCTCATTCTCCACATCTATTCTCTCAACCTTTACTTCGGGTCTGTGAGAAACAGGAACATACTGTAGACTGAATCGTATTTTCACTTCTGTTAAGCTGAGAATAAACAAACTAGATTGTGTATGATAAGGAAAAGTGACATAACTCCATGAGCTGTTTTCAGCTATGAACTTAGTCTAAAACTGAATTCATAGATTATAAAATACAAAAGGCTTTTGCTTTTGTCCTATTAATGAATATAATAAATATTATATAATGAATCATACTATGTGTATTATAAACATATTCTACTATATCTATATCATAATATATTACATATTAGTTAAACAATAAAGGCATGAAATAGTACGCCCGCCTGGGGACCATATGACATTTCTTATTCTTGTGACTGAAAATAGTTAAGAAGATAACAGAAAGTAGAGGATAAATTTATAACAGCATATATTACTGAAAATATGAAGCAAAATTAATATTACTGTAATTTGAGAGTCAGCAAGTAAAATTACTATTTTATTTAGATTTAAAAATCTATCTAACTATTCTATAAATTTACTAGAAAAAGCACTACTTTGAATAATAATAATAAGATTAGAATCTGAGCACCTGTGACCAGACCAGTGATACTGTCCATACCTCATCTGTAACTTGTTGAGAGAGTCCATCTCAGCAACAGACTTCTCTTCGATCTCCTTCACCAGTTTCTGTAAGGCAGTCTCCTTCTGCTCCCTCAGAGAAACCAACAGCCCGGCAGTTCTTCTCCTGATATACCTGGAAGAGATAGCAGAGAGTTGGGGGTCGCGAGGTCAACAGAATGTTCTGCCAACAAAGGCTCTAGTATCATGAGAATTGAGGCTTATTCTTTAAAGAAAACTTAGACACAAGATTGTGAAGCCTTAATAATAATATTATATTTCCCTCAACAAATGCGGAAAAACAGAGCAACATTTTGTATTTCTATATCAACAAGGCTAATTTAACCCGGCCACCCACGCAGGACCACGGTGGTGAAAGGTGACCAACAGCGTTAATTTAACAAATGAATTACTGGTGAGAAATTCACAAATGATATGTCTATTTTGTTTAATGTATTTTATACACATTTATTTCTTAGCCACAATGAAGTTAACCCTTTGGCCTTTATTTGGCTTCTTCACCTAATTTTGTTTTAGTTTTCATGTCGCCTTTCGTTAATGATAAATCATGGGAAAAACTGCCCTTTCACTAAGTGTACTTAAGCACTAAATAAGTCCTAGCTGCCTCTTCACGCAATGTCAGCGAGTCACTATACCACCAACAGCCAGACTATTCCTCACCTCTGCTGAGCCGGGTTCAGCTGTCGGAGTTGCTTCTCCTGCTGCGCCAGTTTACGCTCGGTCTTGTTCTCTTTCGACTTAACTCTTTTAGAGGGAGACAACTTCGCTTGACGACGGAGAACTCTTCTCGGAGGTAAAACATGGTTAGAGTCTGAGTCTGAAGACATCAGTGCGTTTTTGAGATTGTTCATCGCCATTTTATTCTCGGCATCGCTGGGCGGTGCGTCACCACTATCCGGGACTTCTTGGAGAGAATCTAGACAGTATTCAAGGTAAATAATTGGACAGGTTAGATACAAAAAGCTGGTCCTACCATACTTGCCTATCACCTGCGTTGGCCTATTTACACCTGTGTTGGCCTATTTAAACTTGTGTTAAACTATTCACAGCTGTCTAATCAAGTACAGGCTCACACTCAAAGGTTAATAATCTAGAATAATGGGTGTCGGTTTTGAACATTTTATGAACAGTTTTGCGATATTGTAATGTAATCTAATGTATAATTAATATCATGTTGATCTAAGACTCTTCATGTATACATAAAATACAGATAACTAAAATATTATACTTTTTTCAATTTGCACTAAAATAGGAGAAACATGCGTTTTGATGATTGGCTTCAATTATACAAAAATATTCATTTGTCAAAAGTATTACCGTTTTCATTGGCTTTGGTTTCGGCACCTTTATCCGTTTTTCTTTCACTCCGATGTTTTTTCTTCTGATGCACGGATGTTGACTCTACATTTTGATGATGTGACTCATCGATGTCGAGTAACAAGTCATCATTGACCTCATTTAGGTCATCAAGGTCATCACTATGATCACTACTAAGTAGACTGCTTGCTTCCACAACTTTACCACCCGTAGACTTCTGCTTGATTTCAGTATCTTTGTCTGGGACGTCTAAATCCTCATTGTCAGAAATAACACCATCAAGAGATTTCGAACTCATGGGTTTAGAAGTCACAGTTTTTCCAATCTCGTTCAGTGACTCATCACAAATTTCTTCGACACTAGATGTTTGGGGCAAGTTTTCTGTCAGTGAATCATCCAAACTTAATCTGCTAGTCACTTCCGCCTCATCTTCACTGCTCTCAACAGTGGCTGCTGATTTGGGCGCCGTCTTTGATGCACTGGTGGGCGACACCTTTTTCTGCCTCCTCTTGCTTCTATTCTTCTCTTTGCTAGGACTTTTCTCATCGGTGGAGTTAGCACCGGGGATCCTGCTAGGGTCAGCACCATGTATCCTACTAGAGTCAGCACCGGGAATCCTGCTAGAGTCAACGGTCACAACAGACGCTACAACACATTCAGAGAGTTACAGATACAAGAACTGTGTATGTATTACTCAGTATATACAACTAATAGATTGACTATAGTGAAGTTAGAGATGCAATCACTATGTATGACTAAAGTAAACACCAAGAATGTTGCAGACGTTGAATACCTGTTGTCTCTTCTTCGCTGGAAGTTTCTACAAACTCGGCAGTTTTTGGTGTTTTGTCCAACACTTCTAAAAACAATCACATTTTACTACATGATTTCACCAACCAGTTATTAGAACAATTTAGAACAAGCATGAAGGAATTATCGGAGAGATAAAGACACAATCTACAATCATTTTACCAGTATGGCGACTTGATGTTTTATGGGTAAGTCTTTGCTTTCGTGCAGACTTTTTCTCAGCACTTCCTGTTTTCTTAAAGCAATCGACTGCAGATAATGAGTCATCCAGAGCAGTTGAAACGTCTGCACTATCCATACATTCCATAGGAGTATGGGAGTTGTCTTCACTCATCTCTCTGTCAGACTGAACACTTTGGGTGAAAGTCTCTCCGTTACTAACACTCTCTGGATTCTCACGAGTGACATCAGCACTCCCAGAGAGTTCCTCTTCTAGACTTCCTGGTTCAGACACCGCCCTGTCTGGAGTTGGTGCGAGTTCATCATCAGAGGGTTTATTAGTATCAGTATTAACACCGCTGCCGGTGACATCATTGTTTGTGACTGCTGCTTCTTCGTCAGCAGCACCATCCTTCTTCTGAGTATTGGCTGCCTCTTCTGATTGCCTCTTTAGTAGCAGCTTCAGTCCTCTTTTCGTCAAACCAGAAGGTCCAGGAGTGCTCGCCAATTCTAATATAAGACTCAGCTTTTACTTTGTCATATAATTGGCACAGTCAATTACTAATAACACTAATAATGAAATAAGTAAAATATGGCAAATAAAACCAGCAGTGTAAACTTAAATCTAACACATTCAAAATGACAAAACTGTCCACACAAGCTTTTGTACGTAGCCATAAGATATTTCATTGTGAAATTGGATAAAATTAGTAATTATTCCTACGATGAAAATATGAATTAAAAATACCATCAAACGTGGGATGCTTTGCTGAATCAGACATGGACTTTTTCTTACTCTCATCTGCAACATTTCAACATGTTTATCAACATTTCAACATGTTTATCAACATTTCAACATGTTATCAAGTATTTTAAATTAAACTCTTCGGCCTATATTATACACATACACAATGTACTAGTTCTTTCTGTGACTACAAGGATCCTCAGACTATATACAAGGCCCCCAACTCACTCTATCATGTGATCACATGCTAGCTTGGACAGGATATAGACTATACAGACACTACAACGGCTCTCTACGCACCATTTGCTGCGGAGGAAGTTTGGTCAGCAGATATTCTAGTGGATCTCCTAGGGGTCACGCCGACAAGGTCATCGCTGTCGTCACAGCTGTCAGCAGGCTGCAGCGCCAGCGGCGGGGCATCGTTCTTCGGTATCAACTCCGAGTCAGTCGAATCAGATTTAGGCGAGCAGAGAGGATCTGCAGCAGATTTAGGGATCAACTCTGACTCAACAGAATCTGCTCTGGAATCTACAGCAGACTTAGGAATGAGCTCTGATTGGGTGCTCAGGTGAGAGTTGGACAACACGGCACCGGCTGCAGACGTTGTATCCGCAGACGATTTAGAGACATGACTCATCCCCTCTGCAAGCCGTCTGCAACTTTCATCATCGCTATCATCTGAGCACAGATTTATCACTTCCTTCTCAATATTGGATTTCTCTTTCTACAAACACAATCAGACGGGTAAAATACTTTACAGTGAGCGAATTCATATTTCTCTCTACCCTACAGAAATGTCTCTTACCTCGTGAGATATCTGTTCTGCTATCACGTTGTCGGTCTTGTCATGATGAGTGAGCGAACCGAAGCAAATTTATATAAACAAACTGCCACTCCACTTTCACAAACCCAATAAATGGCTATATTGATGAAATGTTACTCGACTGAAGTATTGCAATACAAGAAATTTGTGCTCTTCCATTTGAGATATTGTCACCCGCAACGCAAGTCAATTAACCTATTTTGATCAGCCAATGAAAGAAGGCAGGACATAAAATCAGAGCCAGGTATTTCTTTAGTTAAACTGTATTTATAAAACTGATTAATATTTTCAGCAAATTGTAAAAACTTAGCAAACAATTTAAGAAAGTTTTCTGTAACATACATATAGTGGATACATCCACGCTATCCGTAGTTCAATACAGATTAAGATTGCTTGATTAAAAACATTCATGAAGAAATTATTAGAAATTGTCTTCTTTAAATGGCCAGTATAAGATTTAATTCCACTAAATTGTCTATATTTCCCCAGCAAACAAGAGATGGCCCCTAGCATACATTATATATGTAGCTACCAGCTGCAGTATGTTTATAAATTTGTGTTATTACTTTATTCTTGCTTAAAATTTTCAAAAAACTTGCATTTATTTACAAAAAAATAGTGTTGTTGACGGTAGCTAGACTGAAGAAAGAAGACAATTTCTAGAAAGTGTAAAAATAAAGTCAAAACAACTATTTGTTGGAAACAATATAATTTTACAAGACAGTTATTGGAAATATAGGCTAATAGCAAGCATACCAAACAAGATGGTCTAACAATTGCATAGCATAGTCTTAATACTGTGCATAGATTGTATGAATATTGGAACATAAAAACAAATGTTATCAGAGAATGCTGTTTCAATGTTATAACAAAAACTTCAGCATACAAAAGTACCAAATAATATCAGTAAAGTTTACACAAACATAACAGTACTTCATCTCTAACTAAGTAATGAAAGTTTTCTGTAATTAGAGTAACAAATGGACAGTTTAATCATGTTAGAGCCTAGAGTTAGAGTTTAGAGAGTATTATCTGTACACCTTTACCTTGTTATTCTCTTTGCTCAGCTCCCCGATGTCGATAAACTCTCTGCTAGTCCGAGAAGTGGCAGCAGCTGCCCCAGTAACCGCTGAAGTCAGCAACGGGTGGCTACTCGGTCTTAGTTTTACCTGAAAAGGAGAATATAACTGAGTTATGAAGAAAGAACTTCAAGTTACAGGAGGGGTCTGCAGTAACAGCAATCTACAGCCACTAACGGCAAACTATCAAAGATACTATCGTAGAAAAATATCACTTGCAGATATGAATGTGGATTTGCGGGAAAAAGTAACTAAAACATTGTCAGTTTGAAACTGGTTCCAATCATCTTCTTCACAATACAAGTTGACCAGATGCTACAGGTATGCTATACTCTGCTATACAGGTATACTATACTCTGCTGTACAGGTATGCTATACTCTGCTATACAGGTATACTATACTCTGCTATACATACAGGTATACAGGTAGATATGCTACTGGAATAAGACAGAGAGAGACAACCAACCTCGCTGCGAGTAGCCCCGCCCCTGATCAGTGAGGACACTACAGTAGTTGACATGGGCAGACGACTCACGCCTCTACCAGCAGACGTCTGGACAGGAAGTTGAGTCTTTGAGATTACGGAGGGACGAGAGACTACGGCAGGAGAACGCTGAGCCGCGGATGACTTGGCCGAAGCCTTGGATATAATTTTGATGTTGTTGGTGACACTTTCGGCCATCTTCCTTTTCATGGCGGTGCCGAGGACTCGACACGTCTCTGTATACGTATTACGCGCTTCCCGGACAGACTAGAGAGTGGAGAAACACAAACGAATAGTACAAATATTCTGGTGGGAAACATTAGACAACACAGCATTACTCAACAGTGTTGGTGTCTACATTCACAACTTGTAAGATATTGTGTTAAGAGATGCTCATGTATACTAGCTGACTATCCACCACTGGGTGGGTCTATACTTATCCACCACTGGGTGGGTCTACACTTATCCACCACTGAGTAGCGGCAGCACTGTGACCAACCTCACTGTCCCCGCTGACTAGAAGATGCCGACACTGCTGCTGTGCTGCCAATAGACTCTCCTTGATTAGCTTGAGCTCCTTGCTGAACCTGTTGTGCTCCTGGATTACGGACTCGAGCAACCAGTCCTCACACACCACGCTCTGTGCGTTGATATACTGCGAGGCTATTGTGGAGAGATTCACTGTCAGTTTGGCTGTAACGTACAGAGTACACAGTACAGAGTACACAGTACATAGTATACAGTACAGGGTACACAGTACAGAGTGTACAGTACAGGGTACACAGTACAGAGTATACAGTACAGAGTACACAGTACATAGTATACAGTACAGGGTACACAGTACAGAGTATACAGAGTATACAGTACAGAGTATACAGTACAGAGTACACAGTACAGGGTATACAGTACGGAGTATACAGTACGGAGTATACAGTACGGAGTATACAGTACGGAGTATACAGTACGGAGTATACAGTACAGAGTATACAGTACATAGTATACAGTACAGAGTATACAGTACAGAGTATACAGTACAGAGTATACAGTACAGAGTATACAGAGTACATAGTACACAGTACAGAGTACACAGTACATAGTACACAGTACGGAGTATACAGTACAGGGTATACAGTACAGAGTATACAGTACAGAGTACACAGTACAGAGTACACAGTACAGAGTATACAGTAGAGAGTATACAGTACATAGTATACAGTACAGGGTATAGAGTACAGAGTATACAGTACAGAGTAGACAGTACAGAGTATACAGTACAGAGTATACAGTACAGAGTATACAGTACAGAGTATACAGTACAGAGTATACAGTACATAGTATCAATTTAGCTGACCTTTAGGGTTGACGGACAGCCCAGCTGCTGTCGGGATGTTGATGTGTATCCTGCTGTCATACTCGGAACTCTGAGAGCTGTCTCGGGGTTGTGACAGGGCGGCAGCGGGCAAAGCAGCAGTAGGCGGAGCTTGAGTAGCTACAGCAACATTGTATACAGTTACATAATATATACAGTTATACCATGTATACAGTTACACCATGTATACAGTTACGTCATGTATAACCTATCAGCTTACAACATGCTTTGTGATAAAAACATGCCACAAAGTAAAATAGACCTCTACAACTTTTTCAACTCAAGAAGGAAACCTCAACACTAACGAAGTCAATGTGTGCTGTGTTTAAAATAACTAAATCAAGTTGTAGCCTATTACATTACCCTACCTGCCCTACCATACCCCCATGCCCTACCCTACCCCACCTGCCCTACCCTACCCCCTGCTCTACCATACCCCCACCTGCCCTACCCCCACCTTACCTGGTATTTGTTTTGTCTGGTTTAGTGAATGTGTAGCCACTACTTTAGGTCTGGGCTTTTCAGATGCAAGTCTTTTATACTCTTCTATAGATTTCTTAGAAAATAAAATAAAAGTGATAATAGTAAATTACACAAAATATATATTTCAGCTGAAAATAGAACATTGCTAAATCAAGAGGGTAAACTATCACACATCAACTAGCTGGTGCCTCAAAGCTTATAGAAATGTCATATTATAATAAACGCTATGCTTAAGTTTTTGCAGATCAGACTACGAGTTGAAGGACAGACTACGAGTTGAAGATCAGACTACGAGTTGAAGATCAGACTACGAGTTGAAGATCAGACTACGAGTTGAAGATCAGACTACGAGTTGAAGGACAGACTACGAGTTGAAGGACAGACTACGAGTTGAAGGACAGACTACGAGATGAAGATCAGACTACGAGATGAAGATCAGACTACGAGATGAAGATCAGACTACGAAATGAAAGCCTGTGGGTCTCACCTGGAGGTCAGAACAGCGAATGACGTGCACAGCTAACGGTTTTGGGTCACAGATGAGACATTTCCACTTGACAGCCTCTTCTATCTGCTTGATCATGTCTCTCTTGAAGTTATTCTACATTAGCCAATCAGAATACAGAACAAGTTGTATTAACCAATCATAGACACAGTTTAAAACATGCAGTAAGGCCACATGAATTCAACCAATCACTAACAACACGCATACAAGCTTACTCTAATGCATTTCTTGCAGAAGGCGCAAGTGCAGAAATCACAGATGAGCAAGTTTCCTCCCTCCCCACACCAAGAGCACTGATTGTCGAGTCCATCTTCATCCTTTGTGAATTCACCGTTAGTGTAGAACTGATAGCAGGACTACAGTAACAAAATACAGTAATAAAAAACAATATGATATTGACAATAAAATTTAACCCCATATCTATGGATTGATGTCTAACACACAGTTCAGAGTATACAGTGTTTATAGTTACAGTTTCTATAATTATAGTATCTATAGTTACAGAGTTTATATATTTTCTATGAAAAATTTATTGTTTCAACACATTGACATAGTAAAGGTTCTTCAGATTGCAGAGTTATCTCACCTTGCATACAGTGACCTTGAGCTTTGGATGTGTTCTAATATTGTGAAACATTTTAACGTGAAGGGGTTCCCTGCATATAGTACACTGGTAGGAGGGGTCTTTCACAGCCTGCCCCTTACCTCCGAGTTCGGGTCCTGAGGCTAGCTCAGAGCCTTGCATCTCTGGGTTGACCTGAGGAGCCTGTTTCTCTTGCTCGGCGCTGGGGGCCTCCGGATTTACAACGATAGTCCCTGGTGCATACAGAGTATGCGATATAGACAGAGTATGGGACACACAGACAGACAGAGTATGAGACACACAGACAGAGTATGAGACACACAGACAGAGTATGAGACACACAGACAGAGTATGAGACACACAGACAGAGTACGGGACACACAGAGAGAGTATGAGACACACAGGCTTCTAGCGACTATGTTTCTTAACCAGCCTACAGTTACTTATTCTAATATTATCGTCAGAGTTGATTATCTTACATTTTCCATTCTTTTAGAAAAGAAAATGAAATAAATAGGAGAATAGTATATTGGTATCCTATTTATGAAGCGTAGTGTTTAGTATAATGTGTAATGAGGTGATAACACTGAATGCAGTACAGAAAAGTTCGACCCAACAAAGCAGGGTGACTGCTCCTACTCTGTGGGTGAGTGGGTGAGTGAGCGAGTAGGTGAGTGAGCGAGTAAGTGAGTGAGCGAGTAAGTGAGTGAATGGGTGTGTGAGCGAGAGTGTGTGCGTGCGTGTGTGTGAGTGTGCATGTGAGCAAGTGAGTGGGCGAGTGAGTGAGCGTGTGTTATTGAGCGAGCGAGTGAGTCAGAGTGAGTGAGTGGGTGATTGAGTTAGTGAGTCAGAGTGAGTGAGTCAGAGTGAGAGAGTCAGAGTGTGAGAGAGAGAAAGCCGTGCAAAGGATGCTTAGATTCAGCATTAGAAGTTGCTAGTTCATATTTAGAATCAAGTTCTCCTGTTCATGCACATCACAAGTTTACAGAGAATAAGTAACCGTATATTCAGTGCAGTCTAGTAAGTGCAATACCTTCTGGAATTATCTCCTCTTCCGGAACTGGCCGGGACAGACTTTCACTAAAAACCAATCATATGCAGTTTAATAAACCATATAGACAAAAATATTGATGTGAAGTTAGCAGAGCAGCAAAACTCAAGCTAAACAGACAACATACCTAGTAGTGGGAGGTGATGCAATATCTCCATTAGGTGTGAGATTATAAGACACTCTGTCTAAGTCTGCATTGCATTCGTCTACCTCCATGTCTTCATCAATTTCGTACTGCACACACGTCGATACAAAACTGCATTACAAAATCCCAGTTAAATATAAAACCCAATTCAATACGCAATTACACAGTTGATATATGATTTCCAGCCTCAAATGCACTTTGAAGTAGCAATTGGGTTTATCATATTTTTAAAACACTAAATATTAAATTTAAATTTTTAAATTACTAAATGCATAGGATATTCAAAACGCACTTTCATTATTCTCCAAGTTAGGAAATGTTTAGTAGAATAAGATGAGCTGCAGGATAATTCAGCTAATTGACTAACCTGACGGGGTTGCCTTTCCTCCTAGACTTCTTCTCAGAAGCAATATGGTCGCCGCTGCCCGACGCAGTTGGTCCAATTGGGGCAGCGGATTCAACTCGAGACTCGCTGTCATTGTTAGGGTCTTGTGGAAGAGGGGTGGTCTTAAACTTGCTAATGAGCAGCTCCAGACTCGAGCTAAAGAAGTAGCAGACAGTATATCATCCCGGTGGAGTGTGAGGTAACAAAATGAATACAGAGACCATAGCTTTCGCAAACTGCAACTGCTTTTCTTTTTAAACCGATACTGAAAATATTAAAAACATTGCTTTTCCTATTTGTATTTTTGACCAAAATACATTTCAAGATCGAATACAAAATTACTAACCTTTTAGATTGTTTGGAGGTGGCAGCTGAAGCAACATTAGCCATTTGATACCCTGTAGGGTTCCACTTTTTCGCTTTTCTTGTAGATATTTAGGAATGTTGTTAGCAGTCTTCCATGCACCTGCGAGCACAACTTGTTTTTAGGAAGCGGAGATATGTTGGCGACACTCTGCATTGATTTTGGGTTTATTAACATTAGTAATTAGCCTCGTGCATCTGATCTGAGCCTAGTGATTTATTTTGTTTAGGTCTACGTTATGTCTTTCAACACCCTCCAATGTAATGGGAAATGATTTTATCTATGTAGAAAGATGTAGAAGTTTTGATTTAATGATAATAAATTAGTATGACTATCAGTATGACATTGACTATCACTATGACTATGAGTATAACTATCACTATGAAGTAGGAGTATCACTATCAGTATGACTATAACTATAAGTATAAGTATCAGTTACAGTATCAGTATGAGTATGAGATTGAGTATGACATGGACAATCACTACCAGTATATTACTATTACTTTGAGCATCATTATCATGATCAACATTAACACAGACAATAGTATTAGTATTACTATTATTAACCATAAGTATGTCTATTGCATCAACCATGAACATGGTGATGGTGTTAATTTTCCTTTTTAGTTCTTCATAAGATGAAGATAACAAATTGAAATACAGTTTAAATTTAGTATCACCAATAGTTATAATAGTCACGGTGAATATTATATTCATACTGGCGGTAAATAAGATTGAAGCGGTTGCTGGAGCATGAGCATTAACCATTGTCATAGAGTATTACTCAGATATACTCATAATGATAATATTATTTTCTCTTTGTAGCCCAAGTCACCAACAGAGAAAAAGAAACTCGACCCTCGCACTTCAACGCGCAGGTCGATGATATATGTCGCGACTACAGTTGCCTGGCTTTTCCGATTCTCTGTAGTCTATTCTATAGGTCTCGAGTAAGTTAAAGTAACAACTGGTCTAATATTTTATTGTATTTTTATTTTATGTGTTTAAATGTGTTATTGTTAAATAACATCAAGTTTTCGATATTTATTGTTTTTGCTTCTTACAATCTAATGAAACTATTTGAAAGTCAAGCCTGGGTTTACTTGATAATAATTGTCAGATGCCATCGGTTCAAGAGCGGCCTTTTATCGCAGGAGGGCTTTACCGATTTGAAAATGACTTACCAGCGGGAAATAGTGTTGTTATGTTTTTTAAGAAGTTGCTTTCCCTCTTTTTTTAATATTACTCTAATGAACCAAAAATGTTTTTGCTGTTGATTAGATATTAATTTTGTGCATTTTTAAGTTTTGTACATTTCAAAGTTTTACACGTTTTTTGAAGTTTATCAATATATATTTTTGCGTGCGTAATAACAACACACCAAAATGCATTTTGCTTCATCCGGGTATTCCTATTGAAAGCAAGTACCTGCTCTGCGTAGATACTGGGTCTAGTAGCTATTGACCGGCGAACAGTGCCCGTTAGTTAAAAGTTGCAAGCTGCAAGTGTAGTTGATAGTAAAACGTCAAAATGGCTAATAAAGAAGTTGACGGATATGTTGATGAAGATGTGGTTGAACGCAAAGAAACATGGAAGGATTTTATATTCAACTCCGACAAGGGAACATTCCTGGGAAGAACAGGAATGAGCTGGTGTAAGTTGAACTATTGTCATATTGATATTGATATATATTCATATTGAATTTGATGTTAAAAGTGAAAGTGTTATACTTATTCATAATCACAGACATGATGATAATACTATCACATCATTGCCATATACCAATAGAATATAACATCAACTGGCACATTGATTGTACGGTTAACTAGTAGCAATAGCAAGAGTCTCGGGCAAGAGTAACATCAGTGAATGTGATTAACATGAAAATCAATCATGAAACTGAATCAGTTTTTAGAGACAAAGTAAAAGTGTGGCTATTGTTGTATTATATAATTTTAATATAGCAATATTTGTTTATTTTGCAGTTACACGTATTGCATTCGATGTTACGGCTCCATGCTAGCATGCCATTAGACTTAGGGATTCGATATTTAGTTCAACTTGACACACAACTTGGTCTTGTCTTTCAGTTATAAAATGATCGACCCTAAAGCAAACTCCAACTCACTTTATGAAGTTGTTTTTTTAATTTCTTCTAAGTAATCAGAACAGCGTAGTTTTCTGTTGTATTATTTGGCCATAAACTGAAACATGTCAAATATTGTCAACTTGTTTATGCCAACATGAAATTGAATTGTGTAAAAGTTGAAGTGTTTCTAAATTGATTTTAAAATATTAATTTTAAAGCTTGGGAATGAGTTAGAGACAAGCCAACAATAACTTGTTGGCTAATATTCTAATATAAAGCGTAAAGCTGCTGCGGTTTACCGGTATTAGAAGCTATAATGCCAAGTTTAATTAGTAAATCCTTCAGGATTTATAGCATAACATTTATAGATTTGACCAATTATTGTTAATCAGTCTCCTAGTCTAAAAGGTGTCCATATTATATAGACTATAATGAGAGTAATTGCTAGGATTGTTAGCTTCTGACACCCACAAACTTGTGAACCCCTTTCCTTGAATATTCACTACCCAATGCATGTTTGGTCACTGGAATTCAACTACAATAATCTGTACCATTATTTTAATGCAAACAGGCTGTGTTATATAATAAGCATATGTTGTTACGTAATCATAAACATACTAGACAATCATACAGGACCAGAAAACAGCTGAATATTGCCGGCTCTTCAAGGCAGTGTCACATTATTTGTCAACTAGTTATTCTACCCAGTAAGGCACCAGTCGTTTATCCAGGTCATGGGAATGTGGTCTCGGCTTATCATTTTATTACTCCACTCTGTTTATTCAAACAGTAATTCTAGCTTACCGCATGTAAAACACATCAACTATGCGCAGATACAGATGCTATGCCCTATCATAACAAATGCCGGCAATCCCATGCTACTGTATGACAGTGCCCGGGCATACTGCGTACAGCTGTTGACCTTTTCCATCAGTTACATTCAAGCTTACTCCTCCCCATAGTTCTTGTAGAGTGCAACTTGTAGCTAATAACTTGTCATAAACTTGTGTACTGGTGATGTAATATGTGGTAATGTTTATTTTCTTCATTATGAATATTTTCCCTTTGCAGTGAAGATTGGGGTCTTCTATCTCATCTTCTATGCCTGTTTGGTGGGTTGGTTTGCCGGTCTGTTACACGCCTTCTATTCCACTCTGGACGAAATAGCTCCTAAATACTATGGAGTTAACTCGCTGCTCCAGGATAACCCAGGTGAGTGCTGACTTCCTGTCAGCTGGCTGACCTACATCAACCAGCAATACCTGCGTCATATTGGACTGTGAAATGTTAACGGCTATGAGTACATTATATAGTAAGTACAGTGTGTAAAGAGTATACTATATAGTAAGTACAGTGTGTAAAGAGTATACTATATAGTAAGTACAGTGTGTAAAGAGTATACTATATAGTAAGTACAGTGTGTAAAGAGTATACTATATAGTAAGTACACTGTGTAATGAGTATACTATATAGTAAGTACAGTGTGTAAAGAGTATACTATATAGTAAGTACACTGTGTAAAGAGTATACTATATAGTAAGTACAGTGTGTAAAGAGTATACTATATAGTAAGTACAGTGTGTAAAGAGTATACTATATAGTAAGTACAGTGTGTAAAGAGTACATTATATAGTAAGTACAGTGTGTAAAGAGTATACTATATAGTAAGTACAGTGTGTAAAGAGTACACTATATAGTAAGTACAGTGTGTAAAGAGTACATTATATAGTAAGTACACTGTGTAAAGAGTACACTATATAGTAAGTACACTGTGTAAAGAGTACAATAATTGAGTCCCTGTTGCAGCCATCGGTGTCAGGCCCATGCCCCTCATCGACTCCACTCTCATCCGCTACACCTCTGGGAGGAGAAGCAGCTACCAGCCTTACACTGACCACCTCGAAGCCTTCTTCAAAAGTAAGTTTCTCTTTCCAAAAGTAAGTTTGTTGAGCTAAAACCCAGCTGAGAAGGTGAAGATGCCAGTTACCGGGGCTTCTTCTCAGCCCACCTTTATTTTGTCTTCAACTTTGCAAAACGATTGATCAGTTATCTCCTCATGAAAGAAATGTTCTGTAGTTATCAAGTCTGTGTAACCTGCTCCTTACCTGAACATCCAGGCCAGCTTCTCTGGAACCAGCCACAAAATCAGAGTGGAAGTGACTGAGACAAATTAATTAGAAAATAAGTACAGTTAGTTCACCCTGCCTTCTAGTAACCACTAAACACCAGCTCTACTGTGACAGTTTCGAAATAAGTTACTTTCTTGCAACATCATGAATAATTGGCAAATATGTCAACAATAATAACATTGTGTGGTTTAGAGATTAGTGCAGTTTTATAATATTGTAAGGAGGATGGGGTTTCACAATCAGAATTGTCAGTCCCTGCTTAGTGTTTACTGTGGATATAAAGCACTTGTGTTGGGGTTTAGGAATAGCGTATAATTTCACTGAATATCATGGACTTTTACATTACATAAACTTACAACAGAAATACCGGACTTCAACATAGGGTAGTTAGTCTGTCAGCTTATTCAAAGGTGAAGGTCAATGTCCTAGCTGACTAGAGAGAATTACACTTGCAGTTGGTTGGTAGCTGGTTTCCTGGCAACTGGTAGTTAGGGTTGTGGGGGGGTGCCGTCTGACTTGATAAGCTAGCCTTGTTTCAGGGGGTCTACGGCTAGGGCATGCACCTTCTATGATTGATTAAATTGATGTAAGAGCTAAGAAAAGCTGGTATCAATGACTTGAAGGAATATAATCCATCAACTAGAGTATAATACACCTTCTCTTAGCTGGTTACATATCTACCTGGTCAATACCCTGCAGTGTTACTACTCTAACTGTTCACTCTGTATTCAGCAGTATAAACTCTTTATGACACTGTCAACTGAACTTCTGTTGAAGTCTTATTCAGGCCAAGCTCACTGATCTCTGTATATTCTAGCCTGTGTTCGTTCCTCTGTCTATTCTAGCTTGTGTTCTCTGTATATTCTAGCTTGTGTTCTCTGTCTATTCTAGCCTATTTTCTCTGCCTATTCTAGCCTGTGTTCTCTGTATATTGTAGCCTATGCTCCAACACCCAATCTCCCCATGTGCAATGAAAGTAGTCCAATCAGTGAGACTGAGGGCTGCAACTTTGATGTCGACGGCTACTTGGAGAGCGCAGGCTGTGGTAGGGACACTGACTATGGATTCAAGGAGAACAAGCCGTGTGTGGTGCTCAAGATGAACAAGGTGGGGAGGCAACTCTATATCAAGTGGTGTTGGCTTAAACAGTGTGCTGCTCTGTATTTCTCTGCATTTTTTGCTTACAGCTAGCTTGTTGCTAACGAGAATTAGACATCACTTTAAAAATGTAGGTTGTGATGTCCATCAATTTTCAAATTATCAATGGGAATACAATTTCCTACTCTATTTTCAATAAGAGTTGCCTCCTTTTTAGTTGTATGGATTTGAGCCCAAAGCTTATGACTCTAAAGCAGAGATAATAGCTGACCTCAACGATGATGAGAAGTTCAGATACTATTCCTTTGTGCCAGGTACGTGACTTCTGATTGGTTGGAAATTCTTTGGCTCAATATATGAGCTCCATTATTATCTCTTGTCTCTCACCAAGATTTGTCTTCTCTCTGTGTCGAGTGTTTCGGAGTTGTTCTCTCAATGACTCAGTGGTATCTCCTTGTAGGCAACGTTGGAGTGAGCTGTGACGGGCAGAATGCAGTGGATGCCATGTACCTTAGAAACATCACCTTCTTCCCCACCGACGGCTATGACAAGGTAATGATGTGACTATGTAGTTCTGTGTGTGACCAAGTAACTCTGTGTGTGACCATGTAACTCTGTGTGTGACTATGTAACTCTGTGTGTGACTATGTAGCACTGTGTGTGACCATGTAGCACTGTGTGTGACCAAGTAACGCTGTGACACCACATATTTTCCACCCACCGCATTCTCGTATATGTACAGTTGTTACCTTTTCTACTTTCAGAAATTCTTCCCATACCTCAACCAGGTGGGCTACAGGTCGCCTATCATCCTGGCCAAGTTTGAAGACATCGAGAAGGGAAGCACCGTTCAGGTAGGTTTCTGCGCAGGGAATCCCCTCACCGCACCGCCATGTCTTCAATTGCCTTCTGGTATGATCTTTTAGTTTGCACTGTAGAAAAAAGTCATGCATTCAACTGGTCTGTTTTGTAGGTTCGTTGCATGTTGTGGGCCAAGAATATTGACAGTACTGACGGCAAGGAGAAGAAAGGAACTGTTCACTTTGAGTTCTACATCGGGACGGAATAACTAGCTCTATGTAGGTCACCGTACGTGCAGGAGTAGGCAATTCTCACGTCATGCTATCTTACCAGTATCTGACAACTCCCACAATGACATCTCCACCATACTATAGCATTACTCTAACTACTCTACTGCCTTCGCTCTAACCTATCGTATAGACTGCCTATTAACTGTGTGCCAAAACAATACTAAACTTATGTCAACGGCTGTATAGGCTTGTACTTATTTGTGGCAATACAATCTCACTGCTACATTATATGCGTTACCAATGGTAACCTACATTGCGTCACTTAACTAATGTATCAGAGGACATACTGCATGTTATATCTTCACTTGTTCCTGTTAGTATTAATATCCTCATGTTGTGTTGTTTTGCTCTTGAAGCTACTTATTGTATCCCCTCCTTTAAACTCGTCAACTTAATATTCTATTTTCTGATGTAACTGATAGATAATATATTGTTGAAATAGTATTTTCTCTGATATATAATATATTTGTTAGTAGCCGACCAGACGGCGGCCATGTGTTGATATTGACTGTAGCTTGTAAACATAATATAGTTGTCATATTTTACTATGTCATATTTTTATGTGTATTTACTTGTAGTTTTATATTTTGGTAGAATACTGCTCTTAATAGTCAATAAACTGTCTGCACTAGCACTCCTGTATTGTGTCTAGTCCAAGTGTTTCACTGCAAGTGGGAGGGCTGAATGAATATATCATAGTATCTATAGTTCTATGTAATCCTTTAATTAGTATGCGACAAAAGGCCTGGCCTCACACGAAATCGTCTATTTAACACGAAAAAAACATTCATACGAGGAAATTAGAGAGACTTCAAACGAAATCTTTTTCGTTGAGTGTACACAATGATGCTTATGGACGAAAAATCACAATCAACGATAAGTACCATTTGATTGGTCAATAGAATTTTAGCAACAATAATAATTTCATTTCCACCACGTTTCTCTATCCAGCAATTTTCTGCTGTTTGTACCTCTATGAAATATGTTTGCTGCTCTAATTATTCATCTGTTTCTGAAAAAGGAAATGCTTCATGGAGTCTTACAGCAATATTGGTTGAAATAATTGCAGTCATATAACAGTACATTACTGTTCATATAATTACATAACACTCTGTATATATTCTGATCAATGCTAGTAACATGCTGTAACATTTCCCAAGAGTATTTCATAGGTTGCTCTCCTTTGTACTTTTGAATGGCAGATAGATGCTGTGTCAAAATAACTCAGTATTGTACTCGTTGTGGTTAATTAATTCATTGACAGCTTGTTGACAATCAAATTAATATTCAATTGAGTTTGTCTACTCACTGGCTCAACTGACTGGCTGATGTCTATTGTAGGACTCAAATGGTTGTCTAAACAATCAATACTACAGCTTCCCCTATCATCACGGCTAACTAAACTCAATGACTGTCAAAATAAATTACTTAGTGAATTGAAGCTAACCTTGACCTTTCAACTGTTATATTTGTGAGAAAAACAGTTTTTAGATCTACTGCTATGAAAAAACTTTGATAACTATACTTAGTGTTTATATGAAATTGTAGACACACAAGCCAAGGCAGGGAAATAATATTTTTATATAGTTCTGATTTTTCTCTCTTTAAAGCTGATATAACCAGCCATTAAACCTTTACATTCTAAGAGTTCTAGTCTGTGATAAGGCAATGAAGTAGACAAAGCAAGTGCATAACTCAGACTATTATAGTGAATGCATGCTGAGATATGACTTGGGCCCACCACCAGGGGGCTGATTACAGAAGACGAGACTGTATCAGGGACTCAATACTGTTTGACTATGGAAGGTTAAAGGTTACAAGCTAGCTTCATTTTATCAATGGACTGGAGCTGTTGGTAATTTGTTAATTTTCCCCCCAGTGAGGATCTCCAGCTTTATACTCCAAAATATTGCAACATCATTTTCTCCTTATACCTTACCTCACCTTGGTTGTAACAATATATAAAGTTGTGCGACACCTTTCAATATACAATAATGGAGAAATTTCAATACAAATTCATCCTAGAAAATATTGCCAGTACATTGATAGTCACGAAGGCTTTGTGTACTCACATATACCAAGTGTCTAAAGACAACAATGTAGCAAATATAACAGTATTATTGACATAGTCAATCTGGTTTGTGCTGCAATCACACTACATTATTGATCCTGACCAAAGACAACACAACTTTAATTAAACTGACAGGTTATTGCTTCTAGTTTTACGTTACTCATTTTATTCTGCATGCACCTGCACTGTGTTTGTTATTTCAGGATATTTTGCTTTTACAAAAAGCTGCCTAATCTTTTCTGCTTGTTGGTAAAATATGTTCCAAGAAAACGGCTAATTATAGTTTCAGCGGTTGTTTGCTGCCGGTAAAGAATATTTACTCAGTTATGTAATAAGAATTGAAGAGAGGAAGGGTTAAGAAGCCTCTGAAAAGACAGCATGCAGCCCATTCATAAATTTTAAACTACAAAGTTAATAAAATTCATTTTGCCTACAAATTAAATTCTGCGATTGTTACAAAAGCTAACACAAATAAAATAATGCAAAATAGCTTAGCTAAATTGAATAATTTTGGTTTTCATCTGCAGTATTCAAATTAATGGTTGTTGTTAAGCTGTTAAAATTACGTTTTACGTTCAGATGTAATTAAGTTATTCTAGCTAGAGTTATTATTTAAAAATATGCTTGCAAAATAATCTAGACGAATGGTAAAATATATTATAGGTATATTACTATATGTAATGGTACCAAAATAAATAAATAGCGTCTATCTAAGATAACACCATTAAAACCTTGAAATATTTCAGTTAAAGGTGATAGAGTCAAAGTTGTAGCTGCACATTCACCTAACATAAACTAAACATACTTTATATGCTTTCCAATCTCACTCTGTTTATGTTCAATTTAATTATTCATTATAGCTGGTAGTAGCTAGACAGCTAGAGGTAGTAGCTAGACAGCTATAGGTAGTAGCTAGACAGCTATAGGTAGTAGCTAGACAGCTATAGGTAGTAGCTAGACAGCTAGAGGTAGTAGCTGAATTTTTGGCAGCAGTAAAGCAGACAAATGGCAGCACACGATTCACTACTATTTATTTCACCTGACGCCTTTAGGTGTTTCGTATTATCAATTTACCTTTTGACAAATATTTGCTTACAGATTATAGCCCCATGTTTTACTTATGGAGTAATAAAACTATGCAATAAAATAATATTATAACAAGACAACTTGAAGGATTAAAGTGGTTGATTGACATGCGGATTAAGGTAGTAAAAATATTATTGGCATATCAAAATAGAATGCATACATTGTCAATAGTAAACATTATAGTCTTTGATGGGAAAGCTACGCAGTATAAGCGAATGATCTGTATGGTCTTTGGTCTACATTGAATTTATACAATGCGTGTACAATAATAGTAACAGCTGGAGCAGCAGCTATCACTGGTTGATAAGACACTGCAGGGGTTTGTACGCAGAGGCAGCGCAGCTACTAGAATATAGAGCCAGCAGCACTGTAAGAGATGAGTTGAGAATTACAAGATGATGTTTGATAGAGTACCACATGCTTCAGACTGCATAACGTGAAATAAGTAGAGGTAAGTACACTGTGTATAAGTAGAGGTAAGTACACTGTGTATAAGTAGAGGTAAGTACACTGTGAATAAGTAGAGGTAAGTACACTGTGTATAAGTAGAGGTAAGTACACTGTGTATAAGTAGAGGTAAGTACACTGTGTATAAGTAGAGGTAAGTACACTGTGTATAAGTAGAGATAAGTACACTGTGTATAAGTAGAGGTAAGTACACTGTGTATAAGTAGAGGTAAGTACACTGTGTATAAGTAGAGGTAAGTACACTGTGTATAAGTAGAGGTAAGTACATTATGTATAAGTAGAGGTAAGTACACTGTGTATAAGTAGAGGTAAGTACACTGTGTATAAGTAGAGGTAAGTACACTGTGCATAAGTCTAGTTTCTACTAGCATTTTACTAGGACAGGTGCAGCTTTTACCTAGATAATCCTAATTGTGAAAAGATAAACATTATTTTTGTAATTTTCGAATGCCCTTATTTACAAAATGAACATTTCTAATCCTAACTAGCAAATTGCAAGCTCTATTTAAATATTTTAAAACTAAGAATGTAACTTTAAAACATCGATAACAACATTTGAGTCTTAAACTATCACTGCTTATATATTTCTCTGTATTTAACGCTAGCTTCATCATTACGCAGGTTTTTTGAAAATTGCAATGGGCTTTTTTTTAAAATGCCTGTGAAGATTGAACAAAACTTGATTTTATAAAGCTTTTTCTAAGCATCAGCTTTTAGCTGCTAACAAGAAATGAGATTATAATCAAAATCATAAGTTTTTGAAATTCAGAAAAAAATTGGAAATAGCATATAAATATGACTGCATTTTCTTATATAATATTTCCAGAGTTCAAAAATATAAGATTTCCTATGCATTGGCAGATTAATTAAATCAAACAGGCTTTCATAGCTTTTCTACTCAAAGATAGTTATTCTTCTCCATATCATAGCTAGTATAACGTTACAGGAAAGTTTTATAAGCCGTAAGAATTCACCATCATAAAACTATATTTGCTAAGCATAGAAATTTAATGAGTCAAATATTATACTTTGCTTAGTTTATACTTTTCTCTGGGAAAATCAATAAGTTTGTGAAACCAAATTTATTGAAAAATTCCGTGTGCTGTTTGTTTTTCATTAATATTAACAGATTTAGCAAATTAGTGGCTTACTCTCAATAACTGGTTATTTAGCAGAATATGATAAAATAGTTTGTATAATATATAGTTTCATATATAGTAAATATTCATAATATTCATATATGTATAGTAATAGTTTATAGCTTGTATTCCATGACTACTGATTCTACTTATATTAATTATCACTGGGCACTATCTAAAATAATTTTCAACATGTTAGTTGCAAATCAATTAAACAATTTAAAAACTAATAGGAAAATAGTATGTTTAATGGTAGTTTGACAAAAGGTTTTCAAGTTGAATTAAATTTCTAAACAAATCATCAATATAGAAACATTAAGCCCCTAAAAGCAGCAACTAAACTTGGATCCACTCCTTGCAGTGACAGCACATCCTGACAGCAGTTTGAGTACAGATCAATTATTAATAAGTTGAATATTGGTACAGTGTTGCCACTTTAGCTCCTCCTTGATAGGTTTCAATACAAAATAGAGAATAATTCACAAACAGTTAGTAGAGCAAAATCTCAAGAGAAATGAATTATATTTGAACATGAAGTGTTGCTGCGTGTCGTAGTGTACTGTGACACAGATTCTCACCAAATGTAGCTCTAAAGTTAGTGTTTTTTCTGTGAATGGCAATTTTCTCATACGAGCTTCAGGTAAGCAAGTTTAGACTTTTTCAATTTATATAATTTTTCAATTTTTATAATTTTTCAATTTTTATAATTTTAGTAACTATTAAAGTAAGATAACAATAGAATGATTTGCTTTTCTAGTATATAATAACAGGAGTTGTGAGAGACTTTTGGGACAACATAAAATATGAGCTAATTAGCATTGTCCTTTAATCACAAAGAGTTTTCAACTTCACAAAAGGGCAACCAAAATATTATTACAATAATTTCTTCAATAAAGTATAGTTTAGTAAAATAATATTCTATAAATATAGCAACTGCTATAATATTTTTCTGTTAGGGAAAAGCTATGCATGGTGTAATGGCACAGCTAATTATTGTTTTATTTAATATTGTATGACTGTGTTGAATCATATTATAATATTTGGTTATGTAATGTTGAAATGTCCAGGGAGCAGCCGTGGTCTAGGGGTTAGAGCGTTCGCTTTGTGAACACGAAGTTGTGGGTTCAAACCCGACAAAGGCCATTGGTGATGTTAGGAAGAGCATCCAGTCTTAATTGCTCCTGTGCCTCATTTGAACATGTCCTTAGCGCGTTCTAATAAAAACCCCTTTCTATCAGGGGTTTCTCACAGGGATAGCGACTATAAACTTGCGTGAGTTTTTAATGTTGGAGTGTCCAATTATTTGATGTTTTCCCAATGAGTTACACAATGCAATACTATTATACAGAATTTTACATTATATTATATAACTCATGTTATATAATATAATGTAAAATTCTGTATAATATATAATAACTATAAACATAAATTATCAAAATTGGAAAGTTTTTAAAATTTATTGGATAGTTGTGGTAAACGTTGTGTGCACAGAAAATTTAAATATAATTTGTTAGAAATTCATTTACCCATTCTGGGAAAAAGAGGCAAGAAAACTCTGCTAAAATAATATTTCAACTATTGCCATCACATGAACTGACTATTATTACTAAACCACATCCAGGTGTTCATAGAATAATACTTAAAACACAGCGAATATAATATAGTTGTTTTATATCTATTTTTATTTTATGTTAGAAAAGATGGCTGCCGGGGTTGCTCTGCTAATCTTAGTTGCTTTTGCTGCTGCTGACGCAACTTCTATATTGGCTTTATACGATGATTCTCCCCAACAACTAGCCTATGATTTAGCAGTTCAGGAGCTGTCTAATGAGACACGGATAGTCTACCAACTTTACCAGGTAACATACGTAATCTCTGTACTCTCAGTCTATTTCTCAGCTTACTATAACATGCTCTGCTAGACCAACCAGTTCAGCAATATATATTATTCTATACAGATAGCTGGAGAAAAGTTCTTTTGCTGCAGCATACAATTATAGCTCTATAGTTTATTAATAGGGTTATATGTAGTGCTGTACAATATGTCACATACCAACATTTGCAGTGCATGCAGATAAATAAGTTTATACTCTTTAAAATTGGCTATATTATTATAACTACAGTTCATTTATATATAATATAACTTCAATTCCAATATTGCATAACCATGCACTGCACTGTAGCGGAGCTGTTTATAGATAAACTTTCTGCCAAAAAAGAAAATAAATATAAAAAAATGAAAATATAGTTTCCAAGCTTGCTCACTTGGTTTCTGCCAGTTAAATAAAACTCAATATCGAAATTTGTAACCAGCTAAACTGCTTGCATCAAAAGTACTTCGTTTCAGTTACTATTTTATTGCTTTGAAAATTTTAGTATAGATAGTAAGAGATCGAGATGAAATTTTCCTTCTTGGACTAATTTAACGTATTTACCTAAAAGCTGTTGCTTACTTAAATGAAAATCACACAACCTAGTCTTTGACGCTAATATGTAAAGCTCATGCTACATTAAATAATATGCAGAAACAAATTTGCATCTAATCTCCAGTTCTTATTGTAATACAGGTAATTGTTGTCTCAGATCTAAGGCTAGTCTAACAAACTAATTACAATATCAGCATTCAGAGGAATATCTAGCATGTCGTGTGATTCTAAATGATAAATTGAAATACAAAATCAATGATGTTTATAAATTGGCTCTGCTGGTGGTAGTATAAGCTAGCAGTTGGCAGCATATAGCAATAAATGCTGCCCTACATTCTACCTATATAACTTACGTGTGCATAAGTTAAATGGTAAATAAAGTGGGTGTGACTATCAATCATGTTACAGCGCAAATCACAAATCAATGAAAAAATAAATATCTTAATATTTACCTTTGTACCTGTTTGTTTACCAGCAGCTGATGAGTTTTATTGATACTTAGGACTATCAGCAGGCCTAGTGCTTTTAACTAACTATGTCTTGTTGTCTATTCTTTACTTTGCGGTGTTATATTTATTAGAAGAGTGTAAACCACAGAAATGTTATATAATTCAGGCTAAACATTTTTGAGTTTCTTTTTAAATATCACAAAGTTTAATCAAAAGAATAATATAAATAATAGGTTGTATGAGTTAGTTTTACAACTTTTATTCATTTACTCACTAGATATATAGGCAGGCTCATGTGTTAATAATGGTCTTCCAGTAGAATAGGCAAGAAGTTGTACGGTATGTGAGAATTGTTGAATTATCTGCTTTTATTTTGATCTTGCAGCCTAGCGCGTGCTATAACTAATATCACTATTTTACTAAAATACAAAATAATAAATGGTTTTTTAAACATTTGGTAGTCTGTCGTAATTGCATTTCGTAAACTAAAAGTAGCAGCATTTTTATGCAATCTTTATTTTTCTTAATTGCTACTTACTTTAAAATATAGCTGAAATTTTATTAATTGCCTATTCACAAACAATTTGATAAATTAATTTTCCAATTTAAGCTTTTACTCGCAATGTAATACAGTATGCTTGCGCTCAGTGTAGAGATGGTGAAATCAAGGAGTACGTTAAAAACAGTTCATTGGATGATGTCATAGTGGTGGGAGGATGCTGCCAGAGCTGCAGGTACCCCCAGGTGAGTAAAGTGTCAGTATTGGCAGGTATCCTTAGGTGAGTAAAGTGTTAGTAGTAACGAGTACTCTTAAGTGATTAATGAGGAAACAGTACTCTAACCACCAAACTAACAGAATTTTACGTGAAGTATCATTATTATAAAATAAGTTGACGAGGTTGCATGCAAAATTTTATTGAAGATATTCATTTAAATATTGAAAAAGCCAAGTTTACAGTCTGATTTTTAATGATACTCAGTTACATCACACATACTATAATATTACTCAGTTATATTACACATATTCTTATATTACTCTACTACATTACACATACTATAATATTATACACATGCATACCATGTTTGCAGATTATATGCAGTAGAAAGATGGTGAAGCCGCAGCCTAATGTGTTCAACATCATGCAGACATTGGAGTCCTTGTATCCAGCACTTGTAGCTATTTTAGAGGAAATGAGATGGGACACTGTATGCATCCCCCACTCTGAAGAACATGCACAGGTAGGAATTGAAGGCTATGCCTGTATTTTCAACCTTTTCCATTTTGAATTGTTGAATGCTTCAATAAATTTGTGGAATGTTAAAGAATCCACATGGCCCATTTTATGTATGCAATATTAAAATATTCTTAGCTATCTTCTACAGACTACTTGAGGGTTGTATTCTCAAAAGATTGTTTTATAATAAGTTTTTTGCTTTGGCTGATTATTGTATAATAGAACTAATAATAATTATTGCTAATTTTCATTGCATGTTATTCCTAGCTTCTGCAACACACACTCTAATCACTGAGTCGACTTGAAAGGTTGTAATCCAGCTCAGTGATAACTCTGTGTCAGGAATTCTTAGAAATATCTCATCAGTGCTAAATCATATTGCTATGTCAACATTACTATTTGCATCAACAGTTGATGGAGTTGCCCACTCTTCAATTTGCACAAAGCATCTTACTAAAGTTCTCTCAAATCACTCTAAAACTAATTATTTTCAATGGGGTTTTTTACAGGAAATTGAAAGACTTACTGATATACTATCAAAGAGAAAAGTAACGACTATACGGAGCTTAGACATAGAGAGCAAATCATGCACCATGATGTCTAAGGTTGTTATATAACTACTTGTGTTGGTTTTTCATCTGCTATGTTGACTTTTCAATACATTTTATTTACATGTAGGCAATAAGTTTTTATTGCAAGGCACAACTAAACGTTTTAGTTATGGGCTACGCTATGTTAATCTACACTTATGTGGCCCTTGAAAGCAAAAAAAAAATATTTTTCTGCACACGTATACGAATTAGAGTAGAAAAAACCATCTTTTAGATATATTATTTATATACGTGCTACAAAAAATGCAGCCTGCAATAATTATTGAAACTTTATTGTGAAATGCTTCATAGGAAGTTGGAATAAAGTAATTTGAAAATTACTGATGCTGTGACCCAGTCCCCCCCAGTTCAAGCTAAATTTCCCAATGTGGCCCTTGCACTGATAACGTTAAGGGCACCTACGCTGTCACAACTTATAAATAGTTTGTAAACACAAGGCTAGTGACAAATCTCTAGCAGCTATTAAATTTTTAGCAGGTAATCAAATAGTATAATTTTGTTTACATGTACATAAAATATTTTTATAAATAAATTTAGCTGTTATTTAATTACATTATTTGTTTTGCTATTCTAAACTATTTCTGTTTTCAGGTTGTTATTCTGTTTGAAGAGAGAATGATTTGCTCTGCTTCCACTCAGTTACCAAAACTATTATTAGCTTTAGAAAAGCCTGAGATTCTGTGTAATAGTGACAGCGCGTATAAGGACTCTCACACATACTCCCTGTCTTCCAGAAAATATATAGTAGATACACAGGTATTGTAGCTATTAAATCATTGTATCAGTTCATTCAGTTGCACTACAAACTAGTTTTGTAGCAATTTGTAGTGATATTTTTGATGTCAGTTTAAGCATTGCATCCTGTTTACAATATTTTTTGTTAAATATTTCTCGCATCTTTCAACTTCATTCAGCAAAAGATCAACTGCTATTATTTTGCAGCAGTGATTAATATTGCTATTATACTGCTATTATATTGCTATTCTATCGCTATTCTATTGCTACTCTATTGCTATCCTATTGCTATTATATTGCTATTCTACAATTGTTTTAGCTATACACAACCAATATTCCAGTGACTACGGTTTAGTTTTTTGGTCAGATAAAAAAACATTTTCCAAATTTTTGTTACACATTTCTTGTCTTTACATTTAAGTTGTGTTTTCTTTTCAATGATATATACACGGAAAATGATTGAACTTTGGAGTTGTCCAGTCTATATATGTTGCATATTCTTACTTTTAGGTCAGTAGAAAGCTGGGCTATCACTTTCTAGCCAACTTAAACACAGACCTGACTAACCTAGACTCAGCGCTGTGTAGTTACGACTCAATGAAGTTGGTGTTATCCGCCCTTGCCAAGAAATCTCTTTCCCTTGAAACACTGTCACAGCTGGAGGTAACTTTAGCTATATTTACATTAAAGTACTTGGCATATCAAAGTTTAATGCAATACACAATATTCTTTTTTCTGAATTACATATTTTAGGATTCTACGTCCTGCATTTGTAGTACCTTGTAAGCTATATTCTACACTCAACACTTTAACACATTATATTCTACGCTCTACACCGGGATTTCACTGTCTACAGTCTATATTCTACACTCTGTACTAGTTTATAATTTTGGTTTATGATAGCATTTTGCGCTCTGTATAGTCTTGAGTTTACGGCCACAAAGCTGTTTCAACTGTAGCTTACGTGCATTGGCTATATATTATATTTCTATAGCCTATTTTCAGTCACATTTATTCTTTAATTCAAACTGACACAGCAAAATTCAAAACTCTTGGCAATCAACTTATAGTGTCAGGCTGCACTTTGGCAATCAAGAGGTGTTTGACGTCAAAAGTGCATTAAAATTGTTCTGTTTTTACTATTAAATTAACAATAATTTCTTGACTTAGAAGTTCTTTTATCCTATTTATTAACTAAACTAAATATTATTCCAACTGGCTCAAAAAAATATCAGCATCAGGGAACTTAACTTCTAACAGCCTTGAAACTTGGCTTTTAAAAGCCTTATATATATAGGACTTTACTTTTATAACTAGATTGTTGATTTGTGCAGCTTCATAATTTCTAGCTAGGGCCAAAATTATTTCACGGAGTCGAGTAGCAATTACTCGATTTGCATTCTATCCTGTAGCTGTAAACAAACATCATATGCTAGTCATTTGAATTTTAGATAGTTTTATAATACACCTGAGGTCTAAATAATACGTAAGCCTTTATTACAAAGTAATGAAAGTTATTTGTACTATATCTAGTAAGTAATGAAAGTTTTGTAAAGAATATAATGTTTGTAATCAGTTTCTGTCAAGTGTAAACATATTGTTGTGATAAACAACAGCTCTGAAGAACCAACATAACTCTGTCAGGAAGTAGGGCTAGCCCTTCCTATAGTGTCCAGGGACTTTGGCAACAGAAATACTACTTCTCATACTTCATTCTAGATCTTATAGTGCCATATGCCTTCCATCAATCACAGCATCCATTGATTTGCACTGGTAACCTATGATTCACTGCTTAACAATAATTAAACTTTTCCTTGTCGCAGTGGTGCCTTTGCGACTTAGTTGAAGGAAAAGTCTCATCAGGGTTTGGACTTTAGAATAGTCACTTCAGAATGTGAAGCACCTCCAACTTAAAATTTAATCACAATTCTCGGAGTTTGGTTAACATTTACTCGCCAAAGTGCGGTACAATCGCACTTTCAATTTCACAGCTTTGATTGGTTGATATTCTAATTAAAAAACTGAAAATAAGTGGAGCTAAACCATCGAGTGTGTAACTTAACAGATAATTGTAACCAATAGTTCTTCTGGTAGGAATAATCTACCCATTAATCTTAATAATACGGATTTTAATTCATCAACATTATATTTATATCTTTACACACAGTGAAGTGTAAATGCTATCTCTGCATGTTAGGAGATCAAGCTTTGAATTGTTATACAGAACTAGAAGCCGCAATCTTACTGAGTAAGTGTGGTATTGCAGAGGGACACTTTGCTATATATGTATTGTATTGTATTGTACTCTTGGTGGCAGAAAATAAAGTCTATATAGGTTTTTTGTAGGATGGCAACAGGTAGTTTTGTCAAACTGCTATATTGATTCAGGAGTCAATCTGACACATAAAATATCACATACAAATATATACTATCAGATAACATTTAAACAACTTCTCTCTAAAGAGTTTGCAACCTGTTTGTGAATTAATCTCAATTCAAAATGAACCTATCAGAATAGAAACTTGTTAGATATGATTGATTGTGGCTTTTACCTCTCCCTAGTAGACGTAATGTACAAAGTTTACAAATTCGTAAAGATGAAGGTTTTGCAACTCTGGAATTGGCACAGCTAGCCATTATATTTGACAGCTCGGAATAAATTAAGCAAAATTAGAGGATAACATCTGTGTTTTGATTCAAGGACTTTTTTTAGTAAAATTTCACAACAGCTTTATTTGAATTATTATTATAGTTATTGTAATTCAGATTTGAAAGCAAAAAGAGTTTTATTTAAGTATTTCAAATTGAAAGACTTTCAGCCCTTGTGCATATATCATATATATTGTATTATATTATAAGTAATGAAGAAAAAACTAGAAAAGAAAACTTAACCTCATAGTTGAAATCAATCAGTATCCATTTCTTATTTGCAATGGTGTGAAATCTAACAGCCTATAACACGCAGTAACTAAATTCTCAACGACGTGGAGGTAGAATTGGTACCAGTATTTGTTGCAGCTTTTATCCCCCAAAATCTAGCTATATAATAGATATGTGGTTTGCTTGGTTAGTTGTTCTATTCTTCAGCAAAACATAGCCTAAGGTCAATGCATTCCTGTAGTAAGATCGATTTCCAGAAGTCTCAGTATTACCTTAGATTTGGTGTCTGTTACTAGGTAAGGAATCAATGCTTTGAGTTTCAACAGAAGATATATTTACTAACCTAGTTTCTTCTTATTTGAATTTCAATTTGCTTTGGCTTTTTTAAAAGCATAATCTTTGAAGCTATAAGTTTAAAGCCACAGTTTAAATTTGTGTGGATATTTTATAAAGTAACTGAAGTGTTAGGATGTTAGCTACTGTAAGAATTGTGCTTTTGATAAGAGCTCCACACTCCTTCGTATTAGCTACATTTATCAGGATTAACTGCAGCTTCAGTTTAAACAGCTCAAAGTCACGTGACAACTGAGTAGATATAGCTGTAGTCTACTTGGTGTTTAAATGCCTTCTCATGTTGCCATTGTATTTAAAACTAATTCCTTTCTAAGAAATATACGGATTAAATTTAATTGACGGACCAAACAAACAGTAACTGCTGCAATAAATAACAAAATTAATAGCCTACTAATTAAAGTGTGAAAACCTTAGGAGCAGTCCTGTTGCACTGACTGGTACAAAATATATAAATATTTTACCATGGGTTGGTCATTAACCAGGCATATCTACTGAGTTTAGACATCAATGCAGTAGTCAACTTCAGAGTTGAGACATTAGTGCAGTAGTCCACTGGTGGTAATAGCAACTCAGGCTTAGCTAGTGGATGTTTAGGTACCATTGCACTGGTCAGTCTTGAGTTTCATTATGAGCAGAGGGCATGAAATTATAGATCCAAAAATCTTGTTTCTGCTTCTGAAATTCCTTGTATAAGAATAACAGTATTTGGAAGTTAGTTTTGTGTTATAAAAATTAACTACCAGAATACGCTGTTCAATTTAATTCAAATGAACTAAAATCACTGCTTTCATGGCCCAAATATTTAGATACGGTAGAAAATTTATTAATTAAGCTTAATTTACAAGAAAGCCAGTCAATTTGCTTCCTAAACTATTTCAAAAACCTATATTACTTTAACTTTAAAATCTATCAATTTTTTCGCATGTTTATTTTATCCAAGAGGTAATTGACAAGTGAACTCTTCTCAGCTTTCACTCATACTATGACGTATTCCAGTACTTCAATTTGAGAAAATTATAACTTCCCTCTCAAACCATTGAACCGTAACTATTACCAATCCATTAGCAACTAGCTAAAGCACCGTGACGGAGAGAACACTCCCGCAACCATTCACAGCTGAAGTCCTTAGGCTAAGCACTTGACTTCGAACCCGTTCCAACTCAACTATTCACTCGCAACTCAGCTTGCTCAAAAACTCGACACTTCAACTCACTGCTCCTTTGTTTTCGCTTCAAATTGCATTTTATATTTAATGGTTTCTGTCAACACTTTATAAATACTTGTCCAGTTAATGTTGGGTTATCAGACAGGTGCTAACCAGCTAAGGTAAGGGTAGTGATTCTTACAAACATCTATTTATTGGGGAGAGCATTTACTGTAGAATGTATTTATATAAGTGTTTGGAACTTAAAATAGACGTTCGGCCTACCGTGAGATTGCATAGCTTTAAGAGTTTTGTAAGTCAACCAGCTTTTTAATTTTGAGCCTATAGTCTGTTTTTATTCTTGAAATAAACAAGTTTGCATTCTTAGTTTTTAATTTGAAGAATTCTACCCATTTTGCAGCTTTTATATAAGTATGATGTCATGAAAGGAGAAGAATCTAGCTGTCCCAGTTATCAGATCAGCTAGAAATGATAAACAATTTCATAGTCATTAGTTGAGCTAGAATTGAAGCAAACACCGTAATTTAGTAATTTTCTATTTCTTATTGTAAAGCGATTTAAAATTTAGTTTAAACTTTAATTTGGTCCCACGTACTGGGCAAGAGGTTATATAGGCTCCATACTCCATACTCCATACTCCTTTATACTGCATAGTGTCTGCTTTTTATTGAATTAATGTCTGCAGTGGTAGTCTGCAGGGATTTAAATTAGCAATTTTCTGATGGAACTTCATGTTTTGTCTGCAGTGGACCAAGTGGCTACCTTGTAACCTTGCTTCAACTATCTGCTTGCATTTTGATGAAATTTACTGTTGCATACGAGTGTTTGTGGCTATTTCGCAGATATTAAGTAAAAACCAACAAATGGGGGATAGAGTTGAGATACATTTCTTGTCCGTTCTACTAGCTGTAGTACAGAACCTGCATGGTGTTTTCTGCCACCATGACTTTAAATTATGTATTTCATCTTCTGCATTATTTATGTTAATGTCTAATTTAATATTTAAGAGATTAAACTGATATAAATGGCTTCGTGTGTGTTCTACCTGCACTTAGGTAAGGTAACTCAGGTAGTCTTAGCTCAAGTGTTATGTTCATCATTCTCAAGTACATCCTATTATTTGATGACAAGGTTCTTCTTTATAGCATTACAATTGTCACTGAAATCATTACATCTGGAGCCACTGATACTGTCTTATTTCAAAGTCACGTCTGCGATAATATAAACTGTTGTCAGAAGTTTCTAGAAAAAGCTATCTTTCTGCTCTTAATTGTTTTTTTAAACATTATTTACTTTTTTTCTGAAATCTTGAATGGGAAGTTACCAGTTGGTTTTATGGAACCCTACATCCTAACATCAAAGGATATTTATTCATTCTCCCAGCTCTTATGTAATTTAAGATTATTATCTCGTGAGAAAATTGAAAGTAATAGATATAATATATATCCTATTTGTATTGCTAAGGCTAAGGCCGGTGTAGGGTTTTCATAATAACTGCATAACGAAAAAAAGAAAAAAATTGAATTCAAATTTTTTTGAAAGATATTGAAATTGATTCTTTGCCAATATTTAAAGGATACTCTAAGATTAAACAGTTATTACTATTGTTTAGAGCTCATCTGACACACTTTACATGTGACACACTTTACATGTGATACACTTTACATGTGACACACTTTACATGTGACACACTTTACATGTGACACACTTTACATGTGACACACTTTACATGTGACACACTTTACATGTGACACACTTTACATGTGACACACTTTACATGTGACACACTTTACATGTGACACATGCACTTTACATGTAATACACTTTACATGTGACACTTTACATGTGATACACTTCACATGTGATACACTTCACATGTGATACACTTTATATGTGACACTTTTTACATTTACTCCAGTTTAAGGAGTTAATTCTGGCACGAGGTTCCCTTAGTTTTTTATGTTCACCCAAACCGTGCTTTTAATGGTAAATGTTAAAAGAAAACAAGCTAAAGCTTACAAAAAGAAAGACATTAATTGTTGCTTTTGTTTATTTTACAACAAAAGCAGCTGATACTGGCTTTTCTTCTGTTAAAACTAGTTGAGTTATTTGTATAAAACTGAAAAAGAAACAGCGTAATAATTGTACAGAAAGCACGATAATATTAGTGAAACTGAAACCAACCTGTTTACTAAAGAAAACTGATTATTTTTCATCTAATTTAATACTAACTTGCCTTCTAGTGTTACGCATTAGTATAAATCCTTTAGATAAGCTATTAAATAGCCATCTGTACATAGCTTTATACACATGACTTCCCTTTTTATAATCTGACAATAGTATGAACATTGTTGACATACCCATGGCAAACTGTTGGGATCCAAAAACAATGCATTCATAGTATTCTATAACTTATCTATCATATTCAATGGTGGTGAAAACATTCCATCAAATTCCATTCACTAGGAAAACTTGCCATTGCATAATAGCTGCTATTTTTTTTCTTTCTCTCATCTATTGTATGATTGTTCCTGAGAAGTGATAGACTCAAACCAAGAAAGACAATTACCAGAAGAAAGTTTAGAGTTTTCTGTGTTTTATGCATCCACACTTTTTTGTTTTAGAAAGAAGTTGAAACTCAAAGTGTGAATTTTCACACGAGAGTAAGATCAATAGTTTTGAGTCATCACTATGAATCACAAGACGCTATAATAGCTGAGTGGACAGAAGATATGGGTCTCAATATGACAGGTGTGTGCAGGTTGTTCCAGTTTCTGTTGTGTTGCTTTACCCCCTTGCAACTTGAGTTTGTGTTATAAACGTTTGAGTTTCATGTCTAGTGGCAGGTTGCTGCAGGTTCTTGTTTGATTGTTCTGCAGCCAGACTGTCAGTAAAAATAACAACCGATACTTTCACTTCTATTTGCATAGTTTTGTAAAGCTTTCTCGTTTTATCTCATAGATAGTTGAACGCTTTCCCTCAGTTTGATCTAAATTGACTAGAATCTAACAGAAGATTGAAAGTCACGCATGAAAACATTTCAATTTGCTTTAAACTTCAATTCTTTGTACAGCTTCTTCTATTCAATCACCCTATCATCTCTGACTTCTAAGACATCATTGCCCACAACTTTGGCACTCCTAATAACATGGAAAAATAACTCACAGTTTAAGGATATACTAGCTTATTGATTCTAACACTAGAAAAACATTTATTATAAAAACTTCAGTATAAACATCTTTCGAAATATAAATCAAAATGTGAAGATAATAACATGACTGATATATGAGGTTAGTTCTGTCAGATTAAAATTATATAGGTCATTGAAATATCTAAACACCCACCAGAAATACTAGCTCAGTATGCTTAGCTTCAAACAAGTGTGCCAAGCTTGTGGAGAGGGCAGGCAAACATTTAATAGCTGTAGGCAAAAGTCTGATTTACTCGACAAAATTTGGAGAGAATGAACTAGAGTTCCAACGAGATGGTGCAAGTTTCTTGTCTATACTATCAATTCTATGGCAGCATGAACATTAATTTATGTAAATTTTTGACATTTCAAAAAGTAAATTTTGCTGAATAGAGCCAATTGTAAGCATATATATTTAAATCCTAACCTAACAATGTTTAAAAGTATCCAATAGCTGTTTTAAGAGACAAAATGAAGAAAGTGGCAATATTACGCTAGTTTGGAGTTCTGTAGTTGTAAAGTTGTGAATAACAACTTGCCACGTGCCAGAATCTGATCTACGTGTATTTAGGTTCTACGTAGAAGTCTTAGCTATACACAAAATGATGCGCCCATATCTATAAATATTACCTGCAATTTATTTATTCAGTTTCCTTCAAAACATCTGAATAAGACTTGTATGAATTAATTCAACGTGACTCAAGTTGATGGAACCGTGACATTGCTCACTGCATTGTTGTGGGTGCAGCGGTAAGAGTTAGGTTGAAGTAAAATAATTTCACGCATGGCATCTCAAAACTGTGTGAAAATGGGACCCCTTTGAGTTTAGCAGTCAGTAAACTCAAAATACTGAAACCGTTTTATTGCATTCCAATTATATTTGATTATAGCATAAATGAGTAATAAATCAAAGATACAAATTGCTTTTTCTCAATGGAAAGTAAGTTAACAAATTGCTTTATTGGAAGATAAAAGGCTTAGAATAATTCATTCAGATAAATGGGTTTATTGAGATGGTAGCAGGGAATTGTGCAGTACCATGAAATAGAATGTCAACTTCTAACAATTCGTATTTACCAGAGCATTGCAACATGAAGGTAAACAGAGGGTGCATTTTGAAGTGGCATTTTATAAAATAAATCACACAGTTGCAGAAATTATTACTTGGAGCTAAACATGAGTTCTGAGCCACTCAGGGTGAGGGGGGGGGGGAGAATACCCTCGAAAAAGGTCAATTGAAAAGGCTGTGTATATTTATTATAATCTATCTGCTGCTTGACTGTATTAAATATAAGACAGTGAGCAGTATTTCCAATATTAGGCTGTCTAAAAACTTGTATTACCAGATTAAAGTTGAAATTACTAGATTGTAAGTTTAAAAATTTACCAATTAAGGAAGTGAGTGACACAAATAGTCACAGAGCAATTCAAAGTCCCAGCAGATTACAGTCACAGCATATCACAATGATAACTGTTGCAATAAATCGAAAGGAAAAATATGCGTTACAGCAGTTTTATAATGCAACTTTCACTATTAGTCTATATTGTAATTATTTGGTTATATTTATTTCATTATAAATAATTATAGCTAATGTTTACAGCTACATAGCTTAGAGTTGGCAAGGTGCAGGTTGCAATCAACTTGGGAAGAGCAGGGGATGATTCAACGGTTGTGTTCAGCTGAATCAACAACACATTATAAATTCAACATTAATTTGTCATCACTAGATATTTTGATTAAATGCATATGTAGAAAATTTACTAACTTTTGTTTAAAAATACTCTTCTTGTTTACAACAACTGCAATACAAATGGCTGAATTTGTGTCCAATCGTTACTAGGATGTATTCAAGGCCGTTTTGAGGTCAAATAAAGAATTTTGGCAGGCTGTTCATTTAATCACGACATTATGTTTCTCGGGGCTTTAAAATCTGAGCTTTTTCAGTATAGATATCAGTTTTTAATTACTGAAATATTTTAGTAGATTTGTGGCTATTTGAATTTTAATTAACCAGGAGTTTGCATGCAGACATTATGTAGAATTGCATCAATTAAATTAAATAATGTTACAATTCATAGCACAATCTACGTGAATCTACATTTCAAGAATATATTAACATAAATTATTTATATATAATATTCTATTTCATAGCACATATTATTATGTTTGCTATCTCTGAATAGCTCCATTCCACTCAGTAAACAGATTATATTTTACTGAGCCATTAGTTGCTTAAACCAGTCTTCCAAAACATAAGGTTTTTTTAACCAATAGGTGATTTAAACTTACGTCATAGCCATAATAGAATATTTATAGATGTGTCTGAAAAAGTTGCAAGGTGCATATCATTTTATTTGGATCTAGTTTTAATACCGTTTTCACATTTACCTGTAAGACACGACAGGTAAGTTTGGGAGGGAAATATCTAATGATATGCCAATCCACGCTTACACAGCTAGAATAATGCACACCTGTATTTCCTTTAATGTGGAGGAACCAGCCCGTAACTATAGTTACCAGGAAACATGCAAAGGCTTGAAATACCTGCATTATTTACCGTCTCAACGCAAACAGTTTTCTGCTATTCTTAGTTCCCAAATATGAAAACATTCTTGAAATTCTTCTCTCGTGGCTGGCTGTAGTATTTGTACTAATTCTCAGCTGTCTGGCTCTTGCCAATAATTTTTGAGGTGGCGTTGATGAAGGAATGTGGTGATGGTCTCAGTTCCACCCTCCAGCCAACAAGAACAGTCTAAATCAATTCATTTTTCAGTTTAAACATTCCTAAATTTTAAAAATTTGTACACAAACAGATATTTGATACATCTTCATTAAAATCATATTAACAGTTCTACAGTTTAATTATAAATAACACAAATTATTCTTGTAAGTTAGTTCTGGTTGAATGATGAAAAAACATTTTATATAGTATCATTTATTTGTAAGCAAATAGTTTTTTGCTTAAATCACCCAATTTTATGCCTCAATCTGAGTTCACCTGCAGGATGATGAGTCATTCAAAGTCTTTTGAAGTCTAACTGGAAAATTATTGATGTTTAATTTTATAGATGACTGATATTTTGACGAATTTTGCATAATTTAGTACCCAATGTTTACAGCATTACATGTACCTTAATTGCTATTCGCTGTATTTTATATTTAGATAGTATTATTAATGTGCTACTTTTTGTTACATATATACCTATTTGGCAATAATTATTTATGTCATAGTGTACTATTTATAGTTAAACTATACTGTTGAATGATCATTCTATATAGTTTGTTCAACAGTAGACATATTATATGTTCATTAAAAAATGGTTTGACCATTGTATACATTGTATATTTTCTTTGATTTGTGAGATTACATGAGTTTGTTTTTTATGGGAAAGCTATCATAAAGAATAAAAATATAACATACTACAACATATGCATAAAAATAAGTTTAATAAAAATATTTTTTCATTTTCCAGTTTGAGTTTTCATTTTCAATGAAACAAAACAATGAGCTTACCTTATTGCTACCTGTTTTTGTAGAGAATTTAACATCCACTACTCCTGCTACTCCAGAGCCAGTTACAATGGATTATGATACGTCATTAGCAGTGTTAGGAGTCATGTGCTCATTTGCTTTACTTGGAGCTATATACTCTGTTGCTCTCATAGCCTTCAACTGCTCTAAAAGTAAAGACAGGTAAAAATATTTCTAGTTTCGCCAACCTCAGGCTATCATTCAACTTTTGTCAAAACTGATACTAGACAGAGTCGATTGGGGGCCAATGTCTCCGTTAGTGCTTTTCAATTTTTCTTTACTTATTCCTAAAAATATATGTATATCAAAATGTTTTTGATATAGGAAGAAATTTATTTGCTAATTTGGTAAGTGAAGGACAAATCTTAAAATACTGCTCCCAATTTGCTTTTAATATTCACATTGTACTTCCTGCTAGATTGTGCATACTGTAAGATGACCCTGGGAAGTTAATTTTGAAATTAGTTGATAAACACAGACAAAAGGAAAAAGCTGTTCTCACTTTTTCCTGAGATTAATCCAAGTCTCTTAGTCTGGCAAGATGACAGCACTTTACAGCTGCTATAGACAGTAACACCTTTTTGCACATCCTCCTAGCAGAGTTGCTAGAAAGTTAAGGGCAAAGTTCGTAACGTCCTCATTATCCAGTTTCACAGAGATTGTAAGAACATTAGCTATCATTCTTAAACTTTTAAGATTTACTGCTAGAAATGTTTTTGGTCTGAAATGTGTTTTATATAGCAGTTTTCTTTAGATAATAGTTTGTATAAAACTATTCCTTAGATTCAGAACTCTACTGGAACTGAATTTAGTATTTAAATTAGAGCAGGTTTGTGACTAAATGCTTGTAGTGTTTGTAGGGCTAATAGCTGTAGCCACTCATGCAATGCTGAACATCTGGTTGGCTCATTAATGTCTTCAAGCTGAGTGGTTTGAATGGTAAATTCTGGTTATTCAGAGCCTACTTGAGTTGTATTGACAGGTTCTTACCAAATCCTTCCGTAAACAGATTATGTAATGGCATAGTACTCAGATAAATAAAGATTTGGATGTTAGCAAAAGTCAATGGTTTGACATGGAGGATTAGGGATATAAACAATATGCATACTAGCTTGCAATCTCTCTTATCTTGTCAACATGTTTACAGCAACAACTGTGGGTTTTGCACAATTCTTGTAGAAACTTATTTGATGGTAGCAATTCATCACTCAGTATAATAATGGTGTGGTTACAATAATGACTTATATATTATGCTGTTTACACCACAGTTACAAGTGTGGAGGTTTTATAAAAGCGGCAATCTTATTGGCTGAATCTAAAAAACCTTTTCGTTTATTCGTTTTAAGCTTCAATCACAACATGAATGAATGATCTTAAAATTTTTATGCAATACCAAAGTTATTATGAGATAAAGCGTCATGATAAAAATCAGTATAAAAACCAGATAAAGACAGAGTCAATCATGTTTTGTTTACAGGCACACTGGTTTTGTACAGGACTTGGTTTTATTTTGTTATGTTTAATTAGACAACTTACGAAGTTATGAATCACCTTACTATATACCGGTTTTACAGATATGCAAATATCAGCTTCAATGGTAACTTATTTTTAGCTCACGATTCTATATTTTCAAATTTTGTATTTTTAGAATCATAAAGCTGACGAGCCCAAATATAAACATAATGACATGCTCTGGCAGTCTTCTAACACTCTTTTCTATTCCTCTGTTGGGTATTGAGCGTCCAATCACTGATGACCTAAGAATTATAGCTCAAATGCAACAGGTTGGTTATTGTTGATATAGTGGAGACAACTTGTTCTGTGTGCATAATATGCTTCTCTCTGTGTATGTATCTCTGATACTTTAGTCCGCATAGAATATTATTATATTGAAAATGATTTTGTTAGCTGGTAACATAGCAACTATTAAAAGAAATGTTTTTTACTGCTGCAGAAGAAGTAAAATTATATATCAATTTAATTAAATACTGAAAGTTATTGACATTATGTCTCTCATTTAAGTTTTTTTTGCTAAAACGTTTAAAGTGACATATATTTTTTTGAGCTGTAAAGGTAGAAAAACAGTAGACTGACGGCATTTCAGGAAAAGGAAAACTAAAATAAAATATGCCCAAAAGAGAATTAAGAGTAAAATTAGCTGATGTAAAATTTGGCAATGTTCCAGGCGGGCTTGTTCACCGTGAATGTTGGCATCACTGTGATCTACTCCAGCATACTTGTCAAGACTTGGCGAGTTTACAGAATCTTTAAGAAGATGCATTTGAATAGCAAGGTATTAGCTTACTTGATAATGAGTTAACAAGGACCTGCCATGACCTGGCAACAACTTGCCATGACTTGACAATGACTTGTTATCAGACTAGGGTGTGTAGTCCAGGAAATTCCAGAGCTCAAACCCATAAGGTTCGCTGTTGAGAGCAGGAAAAGTCTCATGACTTGACATGATATACTCTGCTTATACAACTCATGGAACTAATTATAGCGACTTTATGCGGTAGAAACTATCATTTTAAGAGGTTTCTAATTTTATTTAGATTAGTAATTTGACTGATTAGGATTATTAATGTACTAACCTACAGGTGTGAAGATTATATTACAAGTTTTATTAAAATTATATTAATGGTGTGAAATACCTTTTAGATATAATAACTTAATCCATAAAATTAGCTGAGCAACATCCTTAATGCTGTAGCATCCATCATTTGGTAACACCTATTTAGCCTTCCCAATGCTGGGATTTAATTAAAGTGGAACTGGCTTTAAGCAAGTGTTGTTTATTTGAGGTTTGAACCACAAACTTATGGTTCAAGATCATCTTCTGTATTTACAATTTATGCTTTCAGGGGTCGAAGGATGAGCATCTCATATTGAGCATAGTTGGACTAGCTGTAATAGACATGGCTATAAACACGGTGTGGAGTAAAGTTGATAGAATACAATGTGTCCTGCCTAACAATGTGAGTTTAAACAAGTAATACCCACTTTAAGCGTTACATAATGTTTTTACCAAAAAAGTTTCTACCATGTTGAAGTTCTTGAATTCTTGCACCCTGTAAAGCAGTGTGGATAAAATTTTTAAAATCAGTTCAAATCAAATCTATGCCCAATTACTATGTATTAATTCATTTATTAAATAAATTTGTCTTGGTTTTGAGTTTAAGTTAGACATCCGGTTAAAGATAAATTCTTAACTAAGCTATAAATATTAAATCGATGCTGGCACCTCTTCAGCATGTGATGAACTTGTTCTGCATCACTGGCAGATAGAAGTATTGTATAACCCGAGTCTCTGTTTTCACTTAGAGTCGGCAGTTGGTGTGCAGTAGCTCCTACCATATCCTGTGGATGAGTTTACTTACTACCTACAAGTTACTCCTCACAGCTCCGACTCTTTTCTACGCGTGGCATATCAGACAAGTGAAACTTCCCAGTCTTCAAGATTCTCAGTAGGTCTTATTAGTAGACATGACACTCACATTGAGTCCTAACTATTCAGTCAATACGCTCATAGTCATATAGCTACTAGCTTGAAATTCAAACCACTTGATTTTCAGGACATAAGTAAAATGTTATTCTACCTTATTTGTGTTAATCCAGACAGTGTTTTAGATTTTATGTGTATAAACGAATATTATAAGAGTACATACCATATATTTTTGTTGACACGATGCATTTATGGTTGACTATTTTTATTTTTGTAGTTTTATATTTACCAATAGTCTGGTGTTGGTAACTATTTTGCTGACTAGTTTACCTGCACTAGCATGCACTGGGACTATAAACTCTACTAGATTTTCTACCCTTTCCTTGTGCATCCTCATGATGGTGTTTTCAACCCTTAGTCTGCTGTTGGCACCAAAGGTATTACTTGCTACCACTTTGTAATACTACCTAAACTATTTGTAATATGCTAATTGTATTAATTATCATCTCTGTAACTATTTGTATTACTACTTGAATTTTTTGTATTACAACTTGAAATTTTTTTATTATCACTTGGAATTTTCGTATTACATCTCATACTATTTGTATTACAACTTGCATCATTTGTATCATCACTTGAACAATTCATACTATTTGTATTACAACTTTTACTAATTGTATTACCACCTATAGTTGTGTACAACACTCTGTAAGTATAAACATTTAACTTATCCTTTTATTCGAGTATATCTATGTTTAGGTTATGTTGATGAGAAACAGGGATGACTCAAACTCTAAGTCAGCAGCTAAGTTCCTCTTCCGTGAGTCAGTCAAGCAGAGAGAAGATTCCGGAAATAGTTGCTGGGCAAAGTTAAAACACTGTAGCAACCAATCAGAGAGCAATATGGGGGACTCGGTCTTGTGCCAGGAAATAGAGACCCTGAAGCAACTAGTTAAAGAGGTAGGTAAAGAATGGTCACATCACGCAACTGAAAGCAATTTTTTGCTTTGATGCGTAAGCGTTGCCACCTCAAGAGTGTCTAAATTTATGCCAGTTTAGAAAAAAGCCTTACTTACAGTTTCCAAATTGGCATTACTAGCTTCAGATGATCTCAAGTCTTGGAGAAATTGTCAAGAAGTTACACTAATAATACCTCAACTGATTGGGGGAAAGATACCGCAATTAAATTTAAAGTTGTCAACAACTTGTGAACTTCTTGCCTTGCCATTTTTAGATCTCAAAGTATAAAATTAATAGCTCTTAGATAGGTCAATAAAAAAGTTGTTGCATCTTAATGTCAATTATTTAGTTTCAAGTAGTAAGAATGAAAATTGCCAAAGTTTTTTAAAATGAGAAAATAAATATTTGCCTGTAACTTTGATAAATTTAATAACCGGGTTGGTGTGACAACTCTTTAGGAATCCTGAATATAACTGAAAATATGACAAACTAGATAAGCAACTATGTATAAGGTATACTAAATATATAACATATATACATAATATATCATTATTTAGGACACACTTTAGTCTGTGCTGGACTACAGTCATTTAGGTAAGAGAGTTCAGAAAATAATATTGCAGTAGATGATGTCTAATAATTATTTTTATTTGAATTATTTTCTACAGAAAGACGAAACTATCCGCGAGTTAACAGATCGGTTGTTCTTTGGAGCCGACAGGTTCAAGGCGTATGTCAATCAGAAGACGAGTTCATACAGACGAGTGACGAGTCATCCAGCCAACCTACAGAGCATAAACATAGACACTAGTCCAACATGGGAGGACAACTACAAGACTAGCAGGCATAAAATTGATGCTTACCAAACGAATGCGCCAGTCGAGGAAAGCTATCATATGACTTTGCCCGAAGATGGTAAAAATTTTTCTAGAAGCTTGCAAGAGAACACTCGAAGAGATTATAGAAATAGGTGAGTCATAACTGCTAGTTCAGCACAAGCATAAATTGTGTAGCTGGCTTGTGTATTTCCTGTAAAAATCCGCTAGCTCAGTAGTATATAGCGCTAGTAACTGACACATAGTACATATAAAATAGTAGTAAGCTCTGTGCATTAACAATAATATCATCTACTCTAATAGACTCTATGTTATATCTGATTATGTGAGACAGATCTGTAAATGAGGAAAATAACTACTTTGTTCACAGTGTGACCTTCATGTACTTTTGTGTCTATATCAAGTAGTAAAACCAGAAGAACTTTGGTACTTGTAGACAACATCGGCACCAACAACGCCTCAACCCGCACTCTCAATGTTCCCCTGTGAGCTCAGTTGACTCCGGTACTGGTGAAGATATCCTCTCTACTCGAGGGCAATGGAAATCCTACGGAAACTCAGCGTGTTTCACAATAGATGGATCAATGACTGACAAATATCGATTGAATAGAGAAACGAGTATTACATCCAATACCCTTCCACCAATCAGGGAGCTCAGTGCAACTGACTTATCTAGCCACAATAGCTTTGAAGATGCCTATAAAAGTCATAACGAAGTCGAGCGAAGTATGACGCCGACAACCGACAGCGCCATCAACATGTCTCGCAGCGTCAGCAGCTCCGAAGACGAGTCAAATTCTCACAAGCCTAGAAACCAAACGCCAAGTATCTATGAAGTTGCTGATCGAATCAGTCAAATTATTTTGAAGGCAGGAGACGAGGAATCTTTCCACTCCAACTGCAGTTCTTCTGACCAGACTCTGCATTCCAGCTGCACCGTGTTGACCTCTACTACACCTACAGAGGAACCTGTAGTCACTATGGAGAACTTACAGCATACTCTAGACAGACAAGAGAGGACAATCACTAACAGAAAAGACGATGCGATTACAAGCAGAAGAGAGGACATAACTACAGACAAGAAATGTGATACGAATAAGTCTCCAATAGTGTTGGAAAGGCTAGCCGCTAGATCACATAGATCCAGATCTGCAAGTAGTAAGGGGTTAGACAGAGTCACCCCAAATGTTTATACTATCCCCTCCAGATCACAGCTAAATCCAATAGTAGGAGACGAAGTAGAAATGGAAATTGTCCTCACGCCATCCAGCCAAGTCTGATTGTAAATAGTCTTTACTCCAGACAACCTACATTAAATTCAGTGCTATATGAGTGACATATGAAGTATTTAAAACTATAATAAGTGATATTTTGGTATTTGCTAAATGTTAGACTCCTCAGCACATTCCTGCAATTTATAGCCGAGTCTCAACTTTTATCTATGAGAACAAATTTTAATTTGTTTTGATTTTTTAAATAATGGAAAAATTGTGGCTGTGTTTTTAAACATCATATTTTAGCACTTGTAAATGATATCGGCCATTTTGAAATGTCACATTTCCTGTACATACTTTGTCATTGCATTGCTGTGTTGTGAATGAAGGAACAATCTGCAGTTTTAAGTCAATCAAAATTGTGTTCGCTGAAATAATTCATCATTGGCATTTATATTTTTATATTATAAGTATGCCAGTATTTTGTTAATATAACCAAAGACGTATATTTATTTTTATTTGATGAATAAATTAAATAATATTACATAAAACTAAAAAATATTATGAGTAGTAAACCATAGCCCAGTAATATTACTAGACGAATGATATAAAAATACAAAACCTAAACAGTTACGTGTGAAGAGCTATAATTTACAAAAATACAGAATGGGATATGATCAATAAATTTATATTATTTATATAAATTAACACATAATTAACAATAAAAGATAAAATCATATTGGTAAAGGATATGAGACCGAGTTTGGAGACGAACAGAAGGAGGTTGGCTCAACTAAACATGCTTGAAGCTCTTGAAGGGCTTCCTGATAGAAGACGGCAACCGCAGTTTGGAACCGGACCCTTTCTACAAAAGTTACAGATTCCATAAACAAGGAGCAGACTAGGGGTTGTCTGCCCAGCACAGATAAACGAGAGAGCTAACAGTTTCTAATCTATTAATCCATCAAACTACTGTACTTTATCTCCAGTAATTCTGAGTAAATAAAAAATCACACTAATAGATTGCAGTAAATATTCACTCACAAATATAACTTTATAAAACATTATAAACATCGACGTGGAGTGTCTACACTCGTTTATTACTAAGTGAAACTATAACACAGAGGTGCCTCAACTTAAATGGGAGTTATCTCATTCCAGTTAAGTGCTCGCCTTCACAAAATGTTAAATTGGAATTCAGATTAAAACTGAGCGGATTTTTCATAGCAAAGTTTAAACAAATTATGTTTCACAATTTACAGTCATGCATAAAACATCAAGTAGGCCCCATTCACCCATGCAATAAACAGTAGAATATGATTAGGTATAAATGTATACACAATTTGCGAGATGAAAATGCAAGGGGAAGCAATAAGGAATTCAGGAGAGACTGAAGAAGTAAAAAACGAACAGAAATAAATTAATAAAAAGTTGCTGAGGAACAAACATAGAGTTGAAGGGTTTACCTTGAACAGTGCTATGGGACCCTACAGTATATAATACTACAGTGCACTTACTACAAGACCACACATGTAGGTAGTGTTCACACTAATACCACACATGTAGGTAGTGTTTACACTAACACCACACATGTAGGTAGTGTTTACACTAATACCACTCCAAGACCACACAGGGTGTTGTGCACTAACTCTAAAGCTACACAGATGTAAATGCATCTAAAGTACATTAGGGTGCACTGTACACTACTCAAACACTTACAGAGTTTATACGCCCCTGAACGAGGGCGAACAAACTTAACAAGCTTCGCCATTCTCGATGTGCCCTTAATAAAAAGTTTTAACTGGAAGAAACTGAGATATTTCTGTAGAACTCATTTGAAAACAGAAACCAAAAGTGGAGGAATAAGAACTTACCCGTTCGGATGCGCTGGAAGACATGGCGATCTGTGAGGAAGGAAGTAACGTCTGTGGGGGTGTTCTGTCGTGACTCTGTAATTAGTTACAAGACTATACTATAACTATACTATAACTATACTATAACTATACTATAACTGTACTATATATATACTATATACTGTACTATATACTGTATACTGTACTATATACTGTATACTATATACTGTATACTATATACTGTACTATATACTGTATTATATACTGTATACTATATACTGTACTATAGACTGTACTATGCACTGTATACTATACTATATACTATATACTGTATACTATAACTATACTATATACTGTACTATAACTATACTATATACTGTACTATAACTATACTATATACTGTATTATAACTACACTATATACTATATACTGTATACTATATACTATATACTGTATACAGTATACTGTACTATATACTATATACTGTACAGGTGTGAGTAGACAGAGCGATCTTTACACAAGAGCGCATTGTTTAGTGCGGATGAGTTTATTTTACTCAGTAAAAAGTGAATAAACTTGTGTAAGTGATAAGCTGAAGGAGAGTGAGTAGTTAAGAGTGATAAAAGTAGTTAGGAGTAATTAGGTAGTTAAGTAAGTGACTGAGTAGTGGAGTGACAAGGTAGTTGATCAAACGATGGAAGAAGAGAAATTACTTTCACTCATCAACCTGCCATGTGTTAGAACTGTCAAGTGTCTTATTAGATGATTAAGTAAAGAGAAAATACTCAATTTGTTGACAGAAAGCTGAATAAAACAATCAAATACTAAATCAGTGAATAAGTGCAACTGAAACAAGCTTATAATTAGCAAATAGTTGAAGTCTCATAATTACCAAATTCCCAGCCATGAAACATTCCTAAACAATCAGCAAAGTAGGTTTAGTTTTACTAGAGAAACGTGATGTGAGAATAGAATCAACAGTTCAATAGACAAGTAGATAATATTAGACAAGTAGATAATATTAGACAAGTAGATAATATTAGACAAGTAGATATTATTAGACATGTAGATATTATTAGACAAGTAGATAATATTAGACAAGTAGATATTAGACAAGTAGATATTAGACAAGTAGATAATATTAGACAAGTAGATATTAGACAAGTAGATATTATTAGACAAGTAGGTATTAGACAAGTAGATAATATTAGACAAGTAGATATTAGACAAGTAGATAATATTAGACATGTAGATAATATTAGACAAGTAGATATTAGACAAGTAGATAATATTAGACAAGTAGATATTAGACAAGTAGATATTATTAGACAAGTAGATATTAGACAAGTAGATAATATTAGACATGTAGATATTATTAGACAAGTAGATAATATTAGACAAGTAGATAATATTAGACATGTAGATATTATTAGACAAGTAGATAATATTAGACAAGTAGATATTAGACAAGTAGATATTAGACAAGTAGGTATTAGACAAGTAGATAATATTAGACAAGTAGATATTAGACAAGTAGATATTATTAGACAAGTAGATATTAGACAAGTAGATAATATTAGACATGTAGATATTATTAGACAAGTAGATAATATTAGACAAGTAGATAATATTAGACAAGTAGATAATATTAGACAAGTAGATAATATTAGACAAGTAGATATTAGACTAGAATAAATAGAGAGTGTTGAATCTCGAGTAAAGGAGGAGAGAGAGAGCAAACCTGGGTGTAGCAAATAGAGGAGAGAGAGCAAACCTGGGTGTAGTAAATAGAGGAGAGAGAGCAAACCTGGGTGTAGTAAATAGAGGAGAGAGAGAGAGCAAACCTGGGTGTAGTAAATAGAGGAGAGAGAGCAAACCTGGGTGTAGCAAATAGAGGAGAGAGAGCAAACCTGGGTGTAGTAAATAGAGGAGAGAGAGAGAGCAAACCTGGGTGTAGTAAATAGAGGAGAGAGAGAGAGCAAACCTGGGTGTAGTAAATAGAGGAGAGAGAGCAAACCTGGGTGTAGTAAATAGAGGAGAGAGAGCAAACCTGGGTGTAGTAAATAGAGGAGAGAGAGAGAGCAAACCTGGGTGTAGTAAATAGAGGAGAGAGAGCAAACCTGGGTGTAGCAAATAGAGGAGAGAGAGCAAACCTGGGTGTAGCAAATAGAGGAGAGAGAGCAAACCTGGGTGTAGTAAATAGAGGAGAGAGAGAGAGCAAACCTGGGTGTAGTAAATAGAGGAGAGAGAGAGAGCAAACCTGGGTGTAGTAAATAGAGGAGAGAGAGAGAGCAAACCTGGGTGTAGTAAATAGAGGAGAGAGAGAGAGCAAACCTGGGTGTAGTAAATAGAGGAGAGCCATGTAAACATATCCTCGTCTGTTGCAAAGCAGATGCTCTTTCCAAAGAACGGGGAATCCTTGTACTTTGACTTATCATCAGTAGACGACAGGAATGTGATGCCATAACTAGAATATAGAAGACATGTGTTGGAACACTGGAACATATAACTTACTACACGGAAATATGTCAAACAGTCTGAATGGTTTTAAAGACAGTACAACAGGAAATGGTGTTGGACGTACAGAGTGGGAGGTTTGCGCTTCTTCTCCACACCAATGTATATGGAGATATCGGTGATGTTCCACTCGTAGACCTTGTTATTGTTTCTGTCTTTATAACATATGAGTTGTGACGAGCTTAACTCAAAGTACATTTTCTTCCAACTTCTTTTGTCACTAAATTGTAGCTCAGTGAACCGAGATATATCTGGACCTGACTGTAATATATATTGTGATATATGTAATATAATATATTGTGATATATGTAATATAATACATTGTGATATATGTAATATAATATATTGTGATATATGTAATATACATTGTGATATATGTAATATAATATATTGTGATATATGTAATATAATATATTGTGATACATGTAATATAATATATTGTGATATATGTAATATAATATATTGTGATATATGTAATATATATTGTGATATATGTAATATAATATATTGTGATATATGTAATATAATATATTGTGATACATGTAATATAATATATTGTGATATATGTAATATAATATATTGTGATATATGTAATATAATATATTGTGATATATGTAATATATATTGTGATATATGTAATATAATATATTGTGATATATGTAATATAATATATTGTGATACATGTAATATAATATATTGTGATATATGTAATATAATATATTGTGATATATGTAATATAATATATTGTGATATACATTACAATGTAATACCTGACCAAATTATTTGTGCAATAATCCTTATATTGTACTACGTAACACTATATCGTATATTGTACTACGCTGCACTATGCCGTATATTGTACTACGTTACCGTATGCTCTATACAGTGTCTGAGTGCGTCTTCTTTTACACAAAGATAATTTCCCTTCGTATGTTCCACACTCCAGCTTGTTTGAGCTAGCGTAGTTGACAAAACCTATATGCAACAGAAAGTAACTGCTGTAACCATAGTAACTGACGTAACCGTAGTAACTGCTGCCGCCACAAAAATTAGTGTGCTCAAAGACTATTACAGCACAAAATCTGGAAATGATTTAAAAAGAAAACCTAATTGCTTATATGATTTTATAAGACATCTACTAGAGTATTATAGTGACGATAGTTACTATATTATTCTGCGATATCTACTTCACACAACTATAGTAACACACACGCATGTATAAACAATATATGAAACTCAGAGAACGTATAGTAAGCACCTTTTCTCTCTCACTCAGGGGACGCTCCAATTCCCCTGAGCAGACAATTTCAAACAGAGAATATCCATCGGCTCGAGGGATTCGCTGGGCACTCGCCACGTCTGCAACAATCTCAGAGGCCGTCTTCTGCGCCGAGACCTTTAGAAAGACAAAATTATCTCATAGACCTCTGAAGTTACATTACTAAATAGCCTAAATATTACCATGAAAAGATACAAGAAACCTGATACGCAATACTATAATTATATTTGTCTGTCTATTTTTAGATTTATACCACCTTCACACAAACTAGTGAAAATAAAACAGACCTTTGCATTGATAGGCTCCCCCATATTGTTGAACACGTATATCCCTAATATGAACTCTTCACACGGTGCAGCTGTCTGGGGTGCCAGGCTTTTGATCTCTTCTATTTTAGCCTGGATTTTGTTTTCTTTTTCCAGTTCCTCTTCTTCAATCTACAAGACATGATCACATGACCAACACCTCGGCATCTGTAACTCTTCGCTGGGTATTTCAGTACACACAAAACCACAGACCGTGTGACTACTACCAGAGGTCATGTGACTACTACCAGAGGTCATGTGACTAACAGCAGAGGTTAAGGAAGTAAAATGACTCATTAGCCAATGATCTCTATAATAATAATTTCTTTATCAACATTCGCTAGCCGACTATTAGAGAACTTGAAGCAAAAATTAACCAACATCTAAATGGAAAAATTGAGTTACTAAAACTAAGGCCAAGGAAAATAAGACAGTGATGAACTCAGCTAGCAGATTTCTTGAAAGAGTTCATGACCGGAACCGCCCCCTTACAGAACCCCTGCCACCACTACTAACAGAACCCCTTCCACTACTAACAGAACCCCTTCCACTACTAACAGAACCCCTCCCACTACTAACAGAACCCCTCCCACTACTAACAGAACCCCTCCCACTACTAACAGAACCCCTCCCACTACTAACAGAACCCCTCCCACTACTAACAGAACCCCTCCCACTACTAACAGAACCCCTCCCACTACTAACAGAACCCCTCCCACTACTAACAGAACCCCTCCCACTACTAACAGAACCCCTCCCACCACTTACATAACCCCTCCCACTACTTATACAACCCTCCCACTACTAACATAACCCCTCCCACCCCTTACAGGACCCCTCCCACGACGAACACAACCCCCCTCCCACCACTTACACAACCCCTACACTTACAGAGAAGAGCCACTGGTAGTAAGTCATGATGTCATCAGCCAGCTGTATCTCGTAGTTGGTGTTCACAAATGAGTTCTGAGTTGGGTTCTCCGTGGAGCTGCCCGACAACAACACAGGCCCAAACAAGGTAGCCAGGTTAAGCTGCGACATCTTATTCTGACCATGATTGGCCGCCACTCTACAGTGAAACACACAACTCTACAGTGAAACACACAACTCTACAGTGAAACACACAACTCTACAGTGAAACACACAACTCTACAGTGAAACACACAACTCTACAGTGAAACACACAACTCTACAGTGAAACACACAACTCTACAGTGAAACACACAACTCTACAGTGAAACACACAACTCTACAGTGAAACACACAACTCTACAGTGAAACACACAACTCTACAGTGAAACACACAACCCTGAGCAGATGTGACAGTGATATACCTGAGCAGGTGTCCGATGATCATTTTCAGAGTTGCAAAGTTAACGTCAGGAAGACTTTCTAGCAGCTCTTTGTATCGGTTCAACTTTCTATCGTGATCGGTTTGTACTTCAAAACAAATATTATAAGCACCATACTCTTTATAGTTACACCTATACATATTTAGTGTTGCAATTGAAATTATATACCAAGTGTGCTATTTTTAGTCAGAAGTGTACTATTAATAGAAATAGTGTACTATTAATAGCCAAAGTAAGCTATCTATACGCAGTGAGTGTTAATCACAAGCCATTGCTATAATTCTACATATAAATTATTAGTAGGTGAATAATTTCCGGTTGAATCACGTCTCATAATGTTTGAAGAAAGATCTGGGTTGGAGTTAATAGAAGGTTCAAGAGATCTTTCACGGTGCAAGAAGAAGGTAAGACAGTACAGAACATCTACTGCAAGCCATAACTAGTGTGCAGGAAAGAACACAAGAGGCGGTCAGTAATATAAGAGACGAAAACTCGGAAGAAAAGGCGGGTGAGTTGGGGCAGCACTTACCAATGGGAGCTGTCGTGTTGGACGGAGTCAGCACTAATAAAATAGACATCAATACAAATAGCAAACACTAGAATATTACTAACAGAGCAGAACAAGGGTGGGCATGTGTCATATACATAAAATATGCTATGATTATCGATTTAGGACTTACAAGAGATGTGAAAAGATTATATTTTTGCCGTCTAACTGATGTGTTTCCATAGTTAATAGTATTCTAGTTACAGTAACCATCCACTGGGAATTCACCTCTATAGTGCACATGTACTAGTATTAAAGTCTGTCCACGTTGGGACATTTCCAAGGCAAAACACGGCTGTCGTTTTGCACAAAACTAGTTAAATCATATTCACAGTGCGTGCAGAGAAAATGGTGTATTGGAGTATAGATTCTGACCAGCCAATTGGAGTACATGGATTTTGAAAATTGCCGATTTTATCAAAATATTTATGAATCTGGTTAAAGACGACAGCAGTGATGACCTGCAACAACTGCTTATTGCAACGTCTTAACGTGGACGAACCTTCACAGCTAGTATGTGTTGCTATCAACTCTAGTACACGGTACAATGTACAGTAATACCTGCCACTGTATATCATAACTATATATTGTATTCTATCACAGAATGAGTCAAGAGTTTCATAAATTATATAAGACAAAGTATGTATAGATCATGTGACAACATTATGTGACGACATCATGTGACAACATTATGTGACGACATCATGTGACGACATCATGTGACGACATCATGTGATGACATCATGTGACAACATCATGTGACAACACCATGCATAAGAGAAGTGTGAACAGAGTGAGAGAGAGAGAGAGAGGACACAATGCAAGGAAAGGCAGAAACATGCAGAGATGAAGTACAGAAATAGATACATACTTGCAGCACTTAACCACTGGCCATAGAGAAGGGAGCTCATGACGGGCTCCTTCAGATTCCTGAGATATCGCTTAAGAACATTGGCTACATCGTGCACAGTGTAGTCTTCCTGCTTTATGTGCACTGAGCGAGCACCTGCAAGGATATGACAAGGACATGACACAGCAAATAACAGATGAGTATAACAGATAAGTATAACAGATGAGTATAACAGATGAGTATAACAGATGAGTATAACAGATGAGTATAACAGATGAATATAACAGATGAATATAACAGATGAGTATAACAGATGAGTATAACAGATGAATATAACAGATGAGTATAACAGATGAGTATAACAGATGAGTATAACAGATGAGTACAACAGATGAGTATAACAGATGAGTATAACAGATGAGTACAACAGATGAGGATAACTTTGGAAATATTTACCATTGATAAAATCATTGAGGAGTCCTGTCACTTTAGAATGAGTGCCACTGAGCCTGTATATCCCTTCAGATGTCATACCTGCAATAGAGTGTCATAACTAGTCATACCTGCAACAGAGTGTCATGACTAGTCATACCTGCAACAGAGTGTCATAACTAGTCATACCTGTTATACAGTGTCATAACTAGTCACACCTGTTATATAGTGTCATAACTAGTGACACCTGCAACAGAGTGTCATAACTAGTGACACCTGTTATAAAGTGTCATAACTAGTCACACCTGTTATACAGTGTCATAACTAGTGATACCTGCAACAGAGTGTCATAACTAGTGACACCTGCAATAGAGTGTCACAACTATTCATACCTGCAACTGGGTCACAACATAAATGTGTATTAACACATGGTTGTTACATTTTTAAAATAATATACTAAATTACACAACGAAGTAATATGAATTAAATTATAAGTTATTATAGCGCCGATATGAGTGGTTCGCAAATTAAAATTTTATATTAACAACAATTCTGGAAACATATTTGCATCATTTAAATGAAAAGAACATAATGTAGCAGTAGAATAGTGTGTTAGTGTCAGTACTATAAATACTACAGTGATTTACAAGTTAACATTTACCATGTAAAGAAATAAACTCCACGCATTTCTCTACCAGAACAGGTACATTGTCTTTGTTCAGCTGCTGATCTTCCAGATTATGAGACACTTCCTGTAATAGAATAGTAGCAAATGAGTGGAGCAGTACATAGTGGTGGTATACAGGTAGAAAGATACATGGTGGTAGTATACAAGTAAAAGGTTACATGGTAGTATACAGGTAGAAGGTTACATGGTAGTATACAGGTAGAAGTTGTCTCACCATGCAAGCAGCCTCCAGTACTTTGTGCCATCTATCAGTTTCGTGTTTCAAATCACTCTGAATATAGACGTAGTGGTCAGACAGACATAGGACGAGCAGGGGGCCTCCCTCTTCCCCCATACCTGCGCTGGTCGTCTCGTCAGGAAACACTTCAACAAACCATAGTAATGTATATACATACATAGAGATGCACATGCGGGAACACTAGATACACTCTGCTATGTGTGGATACACTATTCAACCCACATTACAGGTTATCATGACTACTTTGCTCCAAGTTGATATAAGTGCCACCATCAAGTTGAAGCAAAGTGCATTACAATTAGACTTTAGTCTTTCAACACTTGGAATAAAATGTTTATTTAGTCAAGACTTTCACTTTCGCAAAGTTTGTTGAAGCCCTTACCTTGAAGAAAGTTAGACCAAGTATACCTAGAGTTAGACCAAGTATACCTAGAGTTAGACCAAGTATACCTAGAGTTAGACCAAGTATACCTAGAGTTAGACCAAGTATACCTAGAGTTAGACCAAGTATACCTAGAGTTAGACCAAGTATATCTAGAGTTAGACCAAGTATATCTAGAGTTAGACCAAGTATACCTAGAGTTAGACCAAGTGTAGTTGCAGGTAAACCTACCCAGAGTCAACTTGAGTACTTTACGCAAATCAATCTCCTCGTGCCAGTTGCTACTCGAGTCAATCAAATAAAGTTTCTTCTTAGTATTCTGAAGCCAACACCATTTCCAAACCTTCGGAACATAAAAACTTCTATCTTCAGCAACAGAAAGTTGAATACATTTTAAAATAATTGATTTTCAATTAGTTTGGATTTCTAAGCTTTTAGCACAAATCTGTAAGATGTTGGATAGTATAATGGTGCTTAGAATATTGTGTAGAACGTGCAGATCTATATAATAGTACAATCATGTAGGAAGAGAATGAGCAAAGTTGAACAGACTCAGTGACATGCACAGGCAGCAGACAGAGCGGCAGCAGGACCTTGTAGCACCATGTGATGTGTCATCAGAGAAAGGAATAAAACCAAGCGAAGACTACAACTTGTTAAATGTAATTCATTTGGAACAAGAGCATAAATTAATCATAAATCTAATTGGGAAATTTACGTGAGAATGAAACACCCAGAATGTCTGCAGATTCCCTCCCTTCACACAAGTGTAATCAACAGCTGTTTCTGTCAAAATCTAAGTAAATGCTGCATTCACAGTATGAAATGCCAGAATGTGCAAATAGTAACTAAAGCAGCATCACTAGAAATGACAAATACCTTAGATTGTTGTGATGTCTAAAATAAGAGCAAACACAAAGGAGATTTACCCTAGAAAAGGAGATTAGATAATCTGAAGATATGTTTCAGATACAACCAGTTTAGGATCTTCAGGGTTAATCCTTGAATAAATTCATGAATGAGTGCTGAAAATATTAACTATTCTACACAAATGCAAGCCTTCTCAGGGTAAAAAGCAATATGTATATCTACTTGTTGTCATTTGTTACCATGGTAACAGGAGCACCATTCTGTATGTTCAGTAGAGAGAAGGATGCACCAAAAGAATGATTTCACTTAATTTACATGACAGAAAACAAAGTGGGTTGTTTGATGTAGATACATTGTAGGTTAGGAGAAGATACGGGTACCATACACCCCATGCTAGTGATCGTTATACCAACGTAGAACACCAACTTGAATAACAAAAAGGAAGGTGAGTAAAGGAAGACTTACACCCAGTGAGCCGCGCTTACAATGCACATGCCCGGCCTTCGTGAAGTTCAGGCCTAGATTTTGGACTTGGGGATTGGCTGCGACCAGCTACAATACAAACGACAGGAAATGCATTAAAACAAGAAATGGGAACGACCGACAACTTGTGTTTAAAGATGCTAAAACTACAAAACAAGCAAATTTAAACGAAAAAGACTGCTAAGTTAGTGTTTTTAGATGTTCAACTATTGACAGTTGAAACTACAAAACAAGTAGTGGATAAGACATAACACCAGCAAGTATCAGTGTTACGTAACGTGGTAGACGGAGGCTAAGAAACCCACCTTGTGGATCTGACTCATCCAATGATATATCTCCTCCTTGAGCTCAGCCCCATAGACATGCGTACCTCCCCCGCCATTACACACCAACTCAAAGCAAGGCTCGTCTCTACGCATATGAAGGAGGACATAATAACTAACATAGAAACAGCCATGTGCATTTTATACCTGCATAAATGCCACCATGAAACTATCATCGCAAGCCAATGGGATGGCATATACATTATATAATATTATTGCAGATAACACAAAACACAAAGTATTCAAGTCACACAAAAATGACATGTTAAAACAAAATATTCTAAAACATGTGATGAAAATATTAGATTTGTCCCCTTTTTCATACTAATATGCAAAAAGTACTTAAACTAAGTCTTGAGAAGTACTTAAAACTGAGTCCTGAGAAGAGGCACTTAAAACTAAGTCCTGAGAAGAGGCACTTAAACTAAGTCTTGAGAAGAGGCACTTAAACTAAGTCTTGAGAAGTACTTAAACTAACCTTTCAGTTAGATAGCACAGGTTGATAATACTTTTACAAGGAATGAGAAGCTTTGGCTCCGGGTCGACTTCATGCTCGTATACTTTGATAGATTTAGTAGTAAGAACTATCCAATGACGTGGGTAGAGGTCTGAAATATTGAGAGCACGAGTTGTGATAACTCCCAATTTACAACATCTTTAAAGTTATCTCCTCCAACAGTTTGAAGAAAATTCGTAGAAGATGAAAAAACAGACCCATAGATAATATCGAGTAGAAAAATAATACAAATATTAAAGCCTATAAACAATACAAATATCACAGAGTATACACGTCTGTATAACATTTTTAAATTAAAGATTCTACAACCTTCCACAAGACAAACAGACACAACAAATATAATTCCTTTTTAACTACCGAAAACACCATCTACCTTTTTTATTGTTTTGAACTTTAAACAGATACCCGGACTTGAGAATATTGTTGTTGTCTTCATCCTCAGGGAGTTGTTCTCTCTACAATTTACAAGGAAAGCAGAATATTCCAATTCATGATTGGATAAACGCAGCATAAGAATTGGCACTCATATTTCTTTGTAATAGTTTGACGACATTGAAAACTCAAAGCTTGAATATATACAATTTAATACCTTCTACAACATAAAATATTTACAAATGAATAAAACGTTTAAAGTTAATTATATAATGTTATATAACATATTATACATATAGAATGTTATATATAACATATTATACATATAGAATGTTATAAATAAAATATATAAACTATGCCATATATATATATATAATATTGAGAGAAACGACAGGACACTTACCATCACAGCCCAGATATCATCATAACTTTCATGTTCCGCCCCGTTGAGCTTTAAATATTGAGCAATATTAGAATGATTGTAAGACTCCGCGAGTTGTAGAGCTGCAACAGTCATCAGTTAGCATATTACGAATGAGGAGTTGTCGCTTTTGCAGAAACAACATGCAAAAACATTGTATGGTTTTCATAACATAACCTTGTTTCAAAAAACACTGAAATAGCAGCTAACAATATATCTTTAAAAAACATTAAATTTGATGTAAATTAAAACAAGTAAATGTTGATAGAGCTGGCAATGTTATCAAATAGAATAGACTGAGAAATACTGTGGTTAGCCTGAGTAACCTACGAGTTTGTTGTGAAGGTGGAATGGGCTGGCGGACACTAGCACCTCTGTTTATTAGGAAGATAATATCTGGCAACTGTCCCTGTTTGATGGAGTTGGAGAGTTCCTACAGGTAAAGCAGCACATCAGGTTACGCTGTATAATGTACCTGCTGCACACTACCCAACTCTCACACACATGTGGGACAGACAACTCCATAGTCTAGTGTAACATTAGGGAGAGAATTTCACTGGTAGATTATAAACACTAGTTAAATTTCACACTCCACTGTAAATCATGGCACTATATTCCAAATATTACACGGCGAAGTAAACTATATCCCTAATATTACACGGCGAAGTAAACTATGTCCCAAATATCACACACCAAAGTAAACTATGTCCCAAATATCACACACCAAAGTAAACTATGTCCCAAATATTACACAGCGAAGTAAACTATATCCCTAATATTACACGGCGAAGTAAACTATGTCCCAAATATTACACAGCGAAGTAAACTATATCCCAAATATTACACAGCGAAGTAAACTATATCCCTAATATTACACGGCGAAGTAAACTATGTCCCAAATATTACACAGCGAAGTAAACTATATCCCAAATATTACACAGCGAAGTAAACTATATCCCTAATATTACACGGCGAAGTAAACTATGTCCCAAATATTACACAGCGAAGTAAACTATATCCCAAATATTACACAGCAAAGTAAACTATGTCCCAAACTAGCCTCACCTGATTAAGGTGTCCAAGAGAAGGTTTTACCGGAAGATTCCGGATAGAAAGAGGGAAGAATGCTTTCCTGAGATATTTCTTTAGAATGTACGTCTGCCGCTGCGATCTGCAAATATTTGAGCTGACGTGATGAAAAGCTGTTGCTGCTTCGTTTGATTAGAGACAGCGAGGGATTTTAGATTAAAGTAGATAGAAGAAAATTTAATTTAGGTTGAACTTTTTTTGGGAACTTTACATAACTCAAGTGTTTAATTTTATAAACTTCGAAATTTAGAAGTAAGCTACAGATAAGCAATGAGTATATAAAATGCAAAAATACACACACGCGCGCGCACGCACACACACGCACATATATATATATATATATATAGCTTACGAAGTTGCTGTAGAGTTGATTTTATCTGTAGAACTCAAGTTGGCCTCCCATACCGAGTTGATTGTCCCATTACCCACGGCTACATACAGCTACAACACACAATATGGAGAAGGTACAGTGACTATATATACTACGGCATCGCTGATTGGTCGGTTGGTATTGTGACATCGTATCACGTATCATATTTCTAAACATGACTCACGTCTACCAGCTGCTTGTTCCACACTTTTACATCCATTCTTAGAGACTTGACTTTGGAAGGCCAGTATTGCCTGTGCACACCGGCGCAATGACTGCACACCACCGACGTCAGGTGTAGGACGGCCCAGTGTGGCTTGCTACAGGAACAGTCTGCGCAGGTAGTGTTGGATGCATTCTCATACACTTCATTTAGTACCTGCGTACATAGGAATGAGCGGCAATGTATGCAGTATGTACACAGTAGGGGTAGAGCTGCAGCAATACTATATATACTCACACTATCATCTGATAGAGCTGCAGCAATACTATATATACTCACATTATCATCTGATAGAGCTGCAGCAATACTATATATACTCACATTATCATCTGATAGAGCTGCAGCAATACTAGATATACTCACATTATCATCTGATAGAGCTGCAGCAATACTAGATATACTCACATTATCATCTGATAGAGCTGCAGCAATACTAGATATACTCACATTATCATCTGATAGAGCTGCAGCAATACTATATATACTCACATTATCATCTGATAGAGCTGCAGCAATACTATATATACTCACATTATCATCTGATAGAGCTGCAGCAATACTATATATACTCACATTATCATCTGATAGAGCTGCAGCAATACTATATATACTCACATTATCATCTGATAGAGCTGCAGCAATACTATATATACTCACATTATCATCTGATAGAGCTGCAGCAATACTATATATACTCACATTATCATCTGATAGAGCTGCAGCAATACTATCTTCTAATGAAATTTTCCATTTTTCTAAGTCATGTTCAGAATCAACATGTAGTCTAGAAAGATAACCCCAAACTAAGATAAGATAACACACAAGTTTACTGAAGAAAAACACAGTCAAATCTGAGTTACCATCTTTTCAGTAAACACTAGCAGAGAATATGCATGTAGTTCATATCTCAAATCATTCCAACAACATCTGCCTAAATAAAGTGCAACACCAAACCATAAAATAAATTAAACCAAAAGCACCACTCTATTCAAACAACAAAACAAAACAACTGATAAAACACTCTCAAAACATACACACTGCTAACTACACAACACAACATTCCACCAACTCTCTACCATTTAGCAGGTGACTAGCTGAAACAAACAACACAGTCCAATATTAAACCTTCACAGGTTCACCAAAGTATTTAGAACAAGTTGAAGAGTGTGCAGTGTACAAGTCCATAGCCTTAGCTCCAGAGAATACCTACACATATGTGTGGTACGGGGTGGTCAGCTGAAGCCTACATTTCCCGATATCTTTGACAGACGAGGTTTCTAGGTTAATCTCGTGTATTGGAGTACCAAACTGGAAGTCCTGAAAAGGACAACAAAACCAACCGTGGCATTCGAAGGACACGGAGTATAAACACTGTACAACGTTACATTCACTCTTCATCTCAGCACAGATGAAAGCAGAGAGAGTAGAGAAACAGGAAGTTTAGACTTACATTCTCGTTGTTATAGTAACAGGCATGGCCATTTTTGACAGCCATGTATTTCTTGTTGTCATCGAGTCTAACAACACCTTCCAAGTCGGGCGTGTGCATACTCCCCCCTCTCATGATGCCCAGACCCTTGAAACCCTGACTACTTCTGTCCAAGTTGATTACTGCCTCCATCAGGATGTGAGTCCAGAAGTGGTGGTCTTCTGCAACATGATATCTATGAGTTAACACGTGACGCAACGTCGTAGGTATTGACAAGCAACGTAACACTTACTGCGGAGCACTAATCAGAAAATTTCCTCACAAATGCTTACAAGACTTACATTCTTTTCAGATAATTGCTACTTTTTTATAACATGGCAATTACAATAGTAACAATAGTACATACATGCAATAGTACGTTAAGACACAGTAAGTACATACAATAGTACGACACAGTAAGTACATACATGCAATAGTACGACACAGTAAGTACGTGCAATAGTACATTAAGACAGAGTAGGTACGTACCTAGCGTTTCAGCCGCAAACAAGTACTCTCGATTCAAAGTGACAACTCGAAACCTAAACTTCCCGGAATCCAAGTCTTTCACGTCATTTTCCACATGCCTTATGACCTGCAAGGGAAAGCAAATCCTGAAGAATAAACTCTACTTGATTTTATTTGCTCCAATAACTTCAAAACTCCCATAAAATATTCCAAAAAATAAGTCAACTACTGAAGCTTTTTTCAAAAGACAAAATCAGTTGTCCCCCCTTGACTAGCTTACATTAGATGAAATCAAATACTACCTACCTACGCTAAAACTAATAAATACTAATTACCTACGTTAAAACTAATAAATATGACTCACCTCTACTGGAATAATACGTTTAGATATTCGACTTTTTTCGCTGCTAAAGTATTTCAATCTCTGACCGTCGAAAGTGACGTATCTCTTCCGCCAGCCTTTGTTGTTCTGTTTTCCTCCCTGCTTGTACAAATATCCTTGCCGTTCTCTTTGTGCAGTTCTCTACAATATATGTTCTTTCCAGTTGAGCATTTACTGTAGGCTATTACACCGCATTATATTACACTACATTACAATATACTACATTACATTACATTGTATTACAGTATACTACACTACATTGTATTACAGTATACTACACTACAGTGTATTACAGTATACTACACTACATTGTATACTATACTACACTACATTGTATTACAGTATACTACACTACATTGTATTACAGTATACTACACTACATTGTATACTATACTACATTACATTGTATTACAGTATACTACACTACATTGTATTACAGTATACTACACTACATTTATATAATTTCACCAGCATAGCCGTACTTACCGGAGAGGCGGCAATAGGAAGCCTCTTTTGGGGGATATCTGGAAGGTCAAGGTTATCTGGGTCACTATCCTCATCTACAGTGTCCTCACTGTCATACGACACTACAAGCAATACATCCGTGGTACAGTGAACGTCGCGCTACTATTAGTATGAACGCTGTTCTTTAGCATGTTATGATAACTCTAAATTACATAGGATTAACCAGGCCAGTGACAGCTTGTGACAGGTAGTTGTAGTGACAAAGTGTGACAGTTAGTTAGTGACAGTACATGACAGGTAGTTGTAGTGACAGCCTGCGACAGGTACTGTAGTTACAAGCTCATGCCTGCTGCAAGTCAAACTAATCTTCAGTTAATTAAACTTCCCATATTTCCAGTATTGCTCCACAGAGGAAATACAGACTAGAGTAGACCAAGTCTGGCTCCACAGAGGAAATACAGACTAGAGTACCTCCACAACTACAGTTGACTAGTATGACTGATACACTGACAACATTCTTCTCTTGTTCATCAAACAATTGCCTAACAAAACCCAAGCCTGTCTATTAACCCAAGAGTATAGTGCACGTAGTTGTCTGCACAATGTGTATTCCCCTTACGTATAGTGCAATTGTCAGTGACTGAGTAGAGAGTACAGCAGTGCCTGTGAGTAGTGAGTAGAGAGTGCAGCAGTGACTGTAAGTAGTGAGTAAAGAGTACAGCAGGGACTGTAAGTAGTGAGTAGAGAATACAGCAGTGACTGTCAGTAGTGAGTAGAGAGTACAGCAGTGACTGTGAGTAGTGAGTACTCTACTTAGAGAGTTTGACAGAAGCTAAGCAATGTGTGCCAAGTATGACAAGGAAACTACCGAAGGAAGTAGAGTTATCAAGAGACCACCCAATGTCAACCAGTTCTAAGATATCGCAAGAAAAGTGGCTTAGCAACAGGTCCTGTCTACACTGTCACCTTGGCAACCAGGAAATTGGGTTCACCAACATGTAAACACAACAAGCAGAAAAACAAACAATAAATGAACAGGCAGGGTGGAGCAGGTGACTGCTCAGTAGCAGAAAAGTACTCTGTCCAAAGCTATAAGCTGTTCATCAGGAAAATCACGTGACTATCAGAACTTGGCATGTGGCAGTTGATAGAAACTTGAGAATAGTGCTGAAGTTGGAAGAGTTGGTATATCTATGGTTCATTTTACCACTTAGCCAATGAAAACAGACAAAGGAAAAATGATTTTCTCACCCCTGGATACCCAGAAGTAAACTCAGCAAGAAATGTTTTAAGCGGTGTAAGACTTTAACCAACCGGGTAGCTCATTACATTAACAAACATTCCAAATTAATTTAAGACATGTTTGCCGAAAATGTATTGCAAGACAAAATTGTTTGAGCACTCAACCTTTAAACAGTATGCAGATGATAGCTAAGATGTATATGAACATTTTAATACTGCATAAATGAAGTGTGTCAGGGATTCTTTAATTAAGATGAAGCTTAGAGCATCTTTTTGTGTTGATACAGAACAAGCAGGTGAGACACCTGAAGGTAACCCGTGTTGCTATCTGATAAAATCTTTACTTCCAAAGAAAATGGAATTGCTAAGTAACAGTACAGTATGGTCAAGTATTCTTAAGAAAAACTTACTTTGAATTACTTTCAACCTTAAAAACCATAATTATGTAAGTTTGGGATCAAAACAGATTTTATCACACTCTTGCAGATTGTTTATTAATGATTTACTATAAATAAATAAATTAATTGACTAAATCAATACTTAAAATCCAAACTAGCAAGAATTACCAGTGAATGAGAAAAATAATACCTGTAACTGCTGTCACTAGTAACTAGTAACTGTGAATACTGTTACTAGTAACTAGTGACTGTAACTACTAACTGTAACTACTGATAAGTGATTTCATCACATAGGGTTTTCTAAGATAGAATTTACTGCATTTATTATTCTTCTCAAATAACACAACAGAACTACAAAACCACCCACATGTAGTTAGTTCTGTGCTGAGAGAAACTAGCTGTGTTATTCATTTATGGACTTGAAATCAAACAATAGCATAATGTAATGCAATATAAAATATTACAACATAATTCAACAGTAATTTTATTGGCTACAGCTGATTCTACAGTTATTGTAACTATTGATCCAGGGTTGGTAAACTTGTTGTCATAGCAACTACTTTTGAAACTCAAAAGCCCACAAACAGGCTAGCAAAGACTTTTCCTTATTAGAAAAAAATAGAGATATAAAGTCATAGTTTTATTGAAAACAAAAACACTTATATTGCGCTTTTGGAGAAAGAAGTGCTTCATTAAAGCATATGAAACAAATGTAAAACTTTTTAATGATATTTCAATTTCTGCTTCATAAATTTGAATTAAAATCAAACTAAAACTGTTGAACAAGGAGTAGAATACAGAAGTATCAATGGTAATACAACTTCAATACACTAAATAACCCAAACCAACGACCTCTCTTGACATGTCTCCCACAATGACCTCCCTTAACAAGTTAGAGAGTTAGAGCTCATAGAACAAATAAGACTAGTAACTGCGTACAAGTAGTGTACGTGTCAAAGTCAATGGCCAGGAAAGGCGAAATTAAGTACATAAAATAGAGTTTAATATAAACTATACAGTACCAGCAGATTTAGCTAGAAGCAAAATAAAGTACCCAAGCTAACAGACCTGGGTCATTTTACCTAATTTAGTACACGCTGGAAATCTCCAGTTTTTAGCTATTTTTCATTATTTGCAGAGTGTTATGAAAAAACATAACTCTCCGAAATCAAAAGTAGCTGAATAATTAGGAAAAATATGGGAAATCAAGCAAGTTTAAGAAGAACCTTGATTATTTAGGTGTGTTCATTCATATTTTACTAGTTTTGGGCAAAAGCCCATGTTCATTAGCAGTTAATTTGTGAAAAATAGCTAAAAACTGGAGATTTCCAGTGTGTACTAAAATAAATAAAATGAACCACCTTCTGCTTCAAGTGAATGAATGTAAACTGTAGGAAACTTTAGGCTGTTATACCTACTAATACCACAAACACACAATTATGTAACTTATTATAGTTCTTTTCACTTTAACTTGTCAGTGATACGATTTGAATATTATTCTTTAATTTTGAAAACATTTCAACTGAGATTAACTAATAAAGTTATACACGGAGAATAACAAACTAGTTCAAGAGATTCAGGTTTACTGAACAGCAATTTAGATATTATCTCTATTTCTAATCTTCTCTTTGAATTGAAAGTTTTACAGCCCCTAAAGTTTTAATAATTCTTGCAAATGTAAAGAGAAAAATATTTTTACCTGCAAGATTGACGAAAGAGTTTGGAATTTCTTCGGCTAAAGAATAAAGGTTTGCTCCATCGTCAAAGTTCGAAGGTTGAGGTTTACTAATCTGCGTGTATAACTCAGTTAGAGGAAGAGTAGATGACTCCAAATGTCTACTGGGTGGTACTTGAGGTGCGGGTCGACTGGGGATCAGCTTCTGAAATATACCAGACCAGGTGTGAGGACGGCACGTCAAGACGGCGCGCAGGGAGTAACTTCGGTCACTCAGTGCACGACGAGTGCGAACTGGTCTACGCAAAGTTGCCGTCGGAGAGGAAATGTTATCACACTGCATGGCAAGTCTCTACTACACCAAGTCAATCTCTTACAGCTACTCAAGTCATTTCAACCTACTCAAGTCATGGTTGAAGCTACACAAGTAATCACTGTAACCACTCAAGTCTCCTCTACACTAAACTACACTGCTATTGAGAATGACTAGAAACTCTCTCCCCACGCATATCCACCACATGCAAGTAGCCACTAATAACGCATTATATTTTAACTCTTCCTGAATTATTATTAAAATCCTCTCCATGGAGATGACGTTTAAAGCCTCTATTAATCAACCCTCAGCGAGCGTGCCAGCATATCTCGTGTTATACCCGGTGCTTGACCAGCCATGCAGACAATTGCACGGCAGTGTGAGTTTTACCCCAAATTATGCAGAATTGAGTTTGATTAGGAGCTTAACTTGAATGTGGAAGTCGTAAAATATAATTGAAGTTTAAAAATGAAATAAAAGTAGCTGTGTAAGGGAGTAAAGGTGGAATGGCTGTACAAACAAGGGGAGTAAAGATGGAATGGCATGAAGCTGGAAGGAACAGCTGATAATAAGTAACTGGGAACTTTTTATTCAACAACTACTCAATAAAGTAGCAGTTGGAAGAGATTTTCATTTCTACGTCTGCATAAACCAACCTAATCTCAAGTATCTGCAACACGGCATTTAAATGGGAAGGCAAATCCAATTGAGTAATGATTTTGCAGTATTGATGTACAATGGAAAACTAAGATGACATCGGATAAAGCAGCGAGATAGGAATACATGGAATACTAAAAGACATAGACATTGTCATAACTAAAGCCATTGAGTAAGGTGAGAGGAATAAGGTGAGAGGAATAAGGTGAGAGGAATAAGGTGAGAGGAGTAAGGTGAGAGGAATAAGGTGAGAGGAATAAGGTGAAGGGAGTAAGGTGAGAGGAATGAGGTGAGAGGAATGAGGTGAAAGGAATAAGGTGAAAGGAATAAGGTGAGAGGAATAAGGTGAAATGAATAAGGTGAAGGGAGTAAGGTGAGAGGAATGAGGTGAGAGGAATAAGGTGAGAGGAATAAGGTGAGAGGAATAAGGTGAAAGGAATAAGGTGAGAGGAATAAGGTGAAATGAATAAGGTGAAGGGAGTAAGGTGAGAGGAATGAGGTGAGAGGAATAAGGTGAGAGGAATAAGGTGAGAGGAATAAGGTGAGAGGAATAAGGTGAGAGGAATAAGGTGAAATGAATAAGGTGAAGGGAGTAAGGTGAGAGGAATGAGGTGAGAGGAATAAGGTGAGAGGAATAAGGTGAGAGGAATAAGGTGAGAGGAATAAGGTGAGAGGAATAAGGTGAGAGGAATAAGGTGAAATGAATAAGGTGAGAGGAATAAGGTGAGAGGAATAAGGTGAGAGGAATAAGGTGAGAGGAATAAGGTGAGAGGAATACGGTGAGAGGAATAAGGTGAGAGGAATAAGGTGAGAGGAATAAGGTGATGAGAGAGAGGGGTGGGGTGATGTCCCTCACCACAAACTGTACCTTAGTGGAAGGTTCATCAGCCATGCTATAGAGAGATGTGTCGGCTACAGTAGAAGCGGGGTAGTCAGTAAATGCAGGATTATCATTCACTGCGGGATTGTCATTTGTTACAGGATTGTCTTCAGAAAACATGTCTACGCTAGAGTGATCAGCAAATGGGTCTTTGGGTAAGGGCATAATGTAAGAGTTTCTAAACTCGTTGGCAGTAGGCATATCACCTCTCAGTCTCACAGAGTCAGTGTTCTAAAAATAGCAGAAGTGGCGCTAAAAATAGCAGAAGTTATTCTATAAATAACAGAGGTTATTCTATAAATAGCAGAGGTTATTCTAGACTAGCACATGCATTCTAAAACTAACAAGAAACAAAATATCTCAATTCCATTATGTTGGCATTTGAATATGAAATAGAAATGTATCATCACTCAATGAGATGGACAAAAAGATTTATAGGGCAGTGAAGACGTGGAAGAATTATGAATAGTTACTAAAAGTATTTTCAAATCTGAAATACCGAGATGTACGAAAGTGAACACAACTTCTAATATTGAATTAATAAGAGCAAATAACTCCCAATACGAAAGATTAGGTGAAGAACAATATTTGAAGGATATAAAAATAAAACAAGAGAATTGAACAAGTGCACAGTACAAGTACGTGTAGCTATGCTATCACATTCATCAAAAAGTATTTTTATGGACATACATCTGCTACCTATTGCATTTTAGTGTATTGTATTGCAGTACATTGTATTGCAGTACATTGTATTGTAGTGCAGTACATTGTATTGTATTGCAGTACATTGTATTGTAGTGCAGTACATTACATTGCAGTACATTGCATTGTAGTACAGTACATTGGCAAATACAAGACAGTTTTAGAAGTTTGCATGAGCTAAGTTAAGTTGACAGTTGGAGTTTGAACACTGAATTGAACACTCAGAAGAAAGGGAAGTTAGTTTTCATCTATTAGCTAGAGTAGAGAGCTGATAAAGTAATATAATGGGAATAACATACCATCTCAGGGGCTGAATACCAGTTCTCAACTACAAGAGTATAAATAACAGAGTAAGTAATGAGATAAGAGTGAGTAAGTTACAGCTATCTGGACATGTACAACACAAATCATGTTGATAGCCTTAGCAGTTTTAGCGTTGTTTCTTATATTCCATTTATGGTTCTTGGTTGGGGGCAACCGATAATGCAGTTTTAAAATTCCCAATCGAGTGCTGCAAGAAGACACTTTCTCCAACTGTAAAAATCGTACAGAACACGCTTTCAGGCAGAGAAAATTAAAATTACTTGAAAAATGAAACTAAGATTGCTAAAATTGTAAAATGATAATTTATATTCTGAGCCGATTAAAAAAATTAAAGAAAGATAACTCTGAATTTACTGAATAAGGTACTCTATAGACAATACTTGCTACTAGAGGGTGAGCATTTCCATAGAATGACCTAGTAGGTATATTATATTATATTGTATAGACTATAGAAGTTACACAATTTGCATTGTACTAATACAGCATACAGAAGTGATACTGATAACAATACTAATAGCATTGCATGACTCATACTGAATACGGCTGCTATTGTGTCATAACTAAACGCTGCTGCATCAATAGACCGACTGAGATGTACAAGGAAGTAAAACTGTCCTGCAGTCAACTATTGTCAGGGCACACGTGTCAAGGTCTAACAAGTAACAAATAGAAGAAGGTCTACTACTTGTAGTTTCAATATTGCCCAAGTTGTTAGCATTCATATTTAGCATCGGTTGGAGGTGTAGGCTACACGTCCCTAACTAAAGCCTTTCGGTTACAACGATAACCAAGTGTAGCCACAGAAGTGTTTTATAGTTAATCACTAGTATTTGATTTTTTCATTTAACTACAAGCTATTGTCAACATTTTCTTACAACTATCCAGGGAAGGCAAATTCACAATTTTCAAATAAAACTCCGGACTAGCTAATTATTTTATGTTGTGGTTATTGTGTGACAATAGGCCCAACAGTATGACAATAGTGAAACTGAATATCAATATATACCTGCACATTTCAGTTACTACTACTATATTACTTTATAGTGCATTTTCTGAAAACATAACTCCTACGACCGACTAGGTTTTTGAAGACATTTTTTTAAATTGAAACTTTTTTATTTAAACCAACGAAAGAAAAATAAGAATGAAACAGAGTTGAATTCAGCTATTCATGATATTTATAAGACTGTTTCTACATTGTTTTTGTTAAAATATACTATTGATTCATGTCTATCACTTACAGCTTTACATAACAAAAATATTACGTTATAGAGCTAATATGGCTGATAAGTTTTCAAAGCTGTTACATTATGAAATAGATAAGAAGTTTCACAAACTGCACTCTAATATTGATTGATCTGTTTATCTGTGGCAGGAAGTAGCATGGACAGACAGACAGACAGCGGCAGTAGCAGCAAATTGCTGTGCTGATCAGAAATATGCCCGTTCACTCACTCACTCACTCACTCGCTCACTCACTCGCTCACTCACTCACTCGCTCACACACTCACTCACTCACTCACTCACTAACTCACTCACTCACTCATTCTGACTCACTCACTCTGACTCACTCACTCTATCACTCACTAACTCACTCACTCTGACTCACTCTCACTCACTGGCTTGCTCACTCACACACTCACTCGCTCACTCACTCACTCGCTCGCTCACTCACTCACTCGCTCACTCGCTCACTCACTCACTCACTCACTCACTCACTCACTCACTCACCCACTCACTCACTCACGCTTGTAATTGCTCCAATATTCACATTTAATTTTCTTGGCATTGTCATCAGAGAAAATATCACGTGAAATGAGATAACAAAATATAAATTATTTTCATAGCCAAAAATTACACTGCAAATAAATCATTGCAGGCGATTATAATCTAGAATGCGAATATGAAATTCACTTATAAGTAAAAGCTGCTATGATCTTCACCAGACTCACCAGTTGGGAATGTAAATTCAATAGCAGATGGTCTGTCTTCTGCAACCCTTGGGGGAGGTATCTTCTCAACAGTGGGCGTGGTCTCGGCTAGACGGGGTGGTATGGGTGGTCCAACTCTCTTGGAACTTGTAGAAGTGTTTGGCGAGTCAGTTGATACAGACTGCAGGTTAGAGGGGGCGCTAGTACTGACACCATTTCCTGTTTTAATGAAAACACATGGTCAGTCACTAACATACCAACCAAAAACTGCTAATTAAATAGTTTAATTAGCTCAGCTTCTTTGAGTTTTTGTCAAGTTCAACTTTCAATGAATCAACAGGTTGAGCTTATAAAAGCAAATGATAAACACTGATCAATAGAAATAAAAACCCGATGCTAGGGTACTTCACAGAGATAGGACCCTAGCACCAGGGTACTTTAGGGTACCCTGGTGCTACACCCCACAAGGGGGGGGGGGCATACAGCACACAGTAGTTATAGCTAACTAGAAACGTCACCAATGCTAGCAGTAGACATGCTTCCAGAGGCTGACTGGAGTTCCCACAGCGACATGTACTCTGTAGGGTCGAGCAGCGTCAGTGACTCCCTAGAGAGGGGGGTGAGGGGTGTCACAGGGTCACTCGGCACTGGCGGTATAGGGAATCCTCTCATATCTATGATACAGTACAACGGTGTACAGTACAGTACTACAGCTACAGTATAACAGTGTAGAGTAAGTATAACAGTGTAGAGTACAACGGTGTACAGTACAGTACTACAGCTACAGTATAACAGTGTAGAGTAAGTATAACAGTGTAGAGTACAACGGTGTACAGTACAGTACTACAGCTACAGTATAACAGTGTAGAGTAAGTATAACAGTGTAGAGTACAACGGTGTACAGTACAGTACTACAGCTACAGTATAACAGTGTAGAGTAAGTACAACAGTGTAGAGCACATGCCCTAATATACTATCAATATACACTCTAAAACTAAAATCATATCCTTCTGGTCTACAATCACTGGATGCTCCACAATAATGTGTCTATTTTCATGCATCTAAAGCTTTCTATTCACCAATCACAGAGCTAGTTTCATGTCTGGTATATTTTACCATTAACTTTCTACCACTTCTTTAACTGGAGGAACATCTAATAGCAACATAATATATAGTATAGTATATATACTTTATAGGATCTTACTCTTAGCATATTATATAGTAATATATACTATATAGTATCTTACTCTTAGCATATTATATAGTAATATATACTATATAGTATCTTACTTTTAGCATACTATATAGTAATATATACTATATAGTATCTTACTCTTAGCATATTATACAGTAATATATATTATATAGTATCTTACTCTTAGCATATTATATAGTAATATATACTATATAGTATCTTACTTTTAGCATACTATATAGTAATATATACTATATAGTATCTTACTCTTAGCATATTATACAGTAATATATATTATATAGTATCTTACTCTTAGCATATTATATAGTAATATATACTATATAGTATCTTACTTTTAGCATACTATATAGTAATATATACTATATAGTATCTTACTCTTAGCATATTATACAGTAATATATATTATATAGTATCTTACTCTTAGCATATTATATAGTAATATATACTATATAGTATCTTACTTTTAGCATACTATATAGTAATATATACTATATAGTATCTTACTCTTAGCATATTATACAGTAATATATATTATATAGTATCTTACTCTTAGCATATTATATAGTAATATATACTATATAGTATCTTACTTTTAGCATACTATATAGTAATATATACTATATAGTATCTTACTCTTAGCATATTATATAGTAATATATACTATATAGTATCTTACTTTTAGCATACTATATAGTAATATATACTATATAGTATCTTACTCTTAGCATATTATACAGTAATATATATTATATAGTATCTTACTCTTAGCATATTATATAGTAATATATACTATATAGTATCTTACTTTTAGCATACTATATAGTAATATATACTATATAGTATCTTACTCTTAGCATATTATACAGTAATATATATTATATAGTATCTTACTCTTAGCATATTATATAGTAATATATACTATATAGTATCTTACTTTTAGCATACTATATAGTAATATATACTATATAGTATCTTACTTTTAGCATACTATATAGTAATATATACTATATAGTATCTTACTCTTAGCATATTATACAGTAATATATACTATATAGTATCTTACTTTGGTGAAGAGAATTGAGAGTTGAGTCTGTAGGAGTTATATTCCCATACACAGCGTCTGTCTCTGCTGTTGGTGATGAGAGAGAGGCTGGTGGAGCGGCAGCAGATATACTAGAGGCCAGTGAGGGGGTAGCAGCAGCAATAGTAGAGGCAGCTGAGGGGGTTACGGCAGCAGCAGGTATAGTAGAAGTAGATGAGGGAGTTACGGCAGCAGTCGAAGCAGAGGAAACATCTGAGGGCGGGAAGACAGCAGGTGGAGTAGGGTCGTTGTCGAGTGTATTAACATATATGTCTTCAGGGAGAACTTTAGCTAGGTCAGCATCACCCGCTGCCAGACTGATATCCTTAACTGATGAACTGCTGTTTGTAGGAGGGGCAACACTGGTATCTACAACTAGTCCAGGAGGGGCATTGTCAGGTAACACGACATTGTCAGGTAACACGACATTGTCAGGTGACACGACATTGTCAGGTAACACGACATTGTCAGGTAACGCAGTACCGGATACTGTGTGACTGTGTGCTGATTCACTGAGAAGTTGAGATGAAACTGAAGGCAAACTAATGGAGGGTTGGGAAGGTGACTTAGTGCACTGTGTAACAGCAGGCCTCTGTGGTACTTCCGGTGGAGGGGTAGCATTAGAGTCCAGTTTACTCGACACTAATATGTTCATATACAGTTCTTCTTCCTCCAGCTGATTGTACGACGGGGGATCTTCTGGTAAAACTGGGGTTTCAGGTGCATCAGAGTTTTCTTGGGGTGAGTTAGAAAGTTGGGCAGCTGGAAGGTTCACCCCAACACTGTCCTGGGGAGGGGATTCTGCTAAACTATCCTCTGCTGAGACTGCTTGGTCTACAAGAGAAGGTTATAGTTAGGCATGCCTGACTGGGTTATTCCCACTTTTAGGTTGGGTAATTACAGCTTATTAGATAGCAACTGTTGAAGCAACTGTTGAAAAGATCAAATAACAAGCAACACTAGATGGTAGACTAAGTTCTAAACCGTTTAGGGAACCAGCAGAGTAGAGCTACAAGTTTCTCATACTTGTGACCATGTGGGAAGGGGGTGGAGGCCGCCCCCACCATGTTAGCCTTATGACAAAAACGCAAGCTATATTAGCAGTCATACACTGATCCTGTGGAAATGGTGACTTGTTCTCATTATGTTTAATTGTAACCAAAACATGGAATAATTCGTGTCTAAGGAAATGCCAAGGAGAAGAAGGAAGTAATGGCCATGTTACATCTTATCTGCTAGTGCATAGAGAAACATTTGGATTGTGATAAGTCAAGGCTTTGATTGGCAATATATTTACTTTACAACATGTAGTGAAAGAAAACTGAAATCAAATGATTCCCTTTATTCAAACTCCTTACTCTGTGAAGAGTTTTAAGCTTCAAGTGATTTATTTTACCTGCAAATATGATGCATCAGATACGACTTTATTGCACACATCATATGAATATAATATACAGAACAATTACAGTCAAGCAGGGGTGGTTGCTGAAACTCTAGCAGAAATGGTGAGTATGTGAATTGGTGGACAAGTCAAATGGTGGGCAAGTGAAATGGTGGGCAAGTGAATTGGTGGGCATGGTGGGTGGATAATACGGGTATACACTCGATTGACTCACTCCATGCCTTCTTTTAGAAGTTCAGTTCCTTAGAAATAGTAACTGAGGGAGTGATAATTCTGTGACAGTAAGATAAGTACTTGATGGCACGCAGAAGGAGTGAACCAGTACATGGGGGCTATGAATATACACTGTGTGAGTGCAGAAGACGTGAAATATGGGTGCAGCCGACACCACCGCGTGACTCATACTGAGCTACACCAAAGAGGCTATCTTGGTATTAGTCTGCCCATAACCATCACAATGAGTTTGACCTTCACCTTCAGTAACCCAGTAAGAGGTCAGTTTGATAGGTGCAGTAATTCATCACTAAGCTGATGGTGAGTGTCACTAAAGTGAGTTGGTAGTAATAAATTAATGGCTCACCATAAAACCAATAAAATTTATGGAAATCAGGAAATTAAAAGCCAAAATAATGTAACCATTCAATGAAAGGAATGTCAAGCTACATTTAGCATACTATTTATCTGAGAAATATATATGCTATGATATACTTATATGCTTAGTATGATACTGATACTATATACTACTAGTTCTATATACTATGCTGCTAGTCTATGGCATTATATTATCTCATGTTAGTGAGAAGTGAGTGAGTCAGCGTTACTTATGAGGCCATGAGGTAGATGTGCCGTACTTGACTACTAACAACACTTCTGTAGTGATTACTATCACATTGACTAACACTACTGTAGTTATTACTATCACATTGACGAACACTACTGCAGTTATTACTATCACATTGAATAACAACACTACTGTAGTTAGTACTATCACATTGACTAACAACACTGTAGTTATTACTATCACATTGACTAACACTACTGTAGTTATTACTATCACATTGAATAACAACACTACTGTAGTTAGTACTATCACATTGACTAACAACACTACTGTAGTTATTACTATGACATTGACTAACAACACTGTAGTTATTACTATCACATTGACTAACACTACTGTAGTGTTGATATAGAGTATAGACAAACCCACCTGAGATTGACGTCTGCAAAGGTTCCCTTGGCCTGGGTACTGGAGCTGGAGCCACCCTCCTCACAGACGGGGTGGGTGCAAGTCTGCGTACAGAGGGCCTTGGTTTAGGGGTCGGCTTGGAGGTCAGCTGACTGGGGAGGGAAGGCAGGCTGGTAGTCATTAGATCCGCTGTCTCCCCGCCACTGACACCAGCTGACTGGTGGGAGGGAACTGAGGCTATGCTGTCCACCATGCTGTGAGTCATGTTCTCTTCACTTGTAGAGCTCATTGCGACTGTAACCTGATTGGCTGCTTGAGCAACGACCTCCTCACTGAATATTCAACAGAAGAGTCAGGTTTAAACAATATAATATTACAATAAAATGCAAGTATAAGATAATAGCAATATAATATATCATAATGTAACTATAATATGATAGCAATACAAGGAAAGGGGTATTAAGTTGCACTGCTACACTAGACCTACTATATCATAACAGTTCTGGACAATAAATAGGTGTATATTTTATTCTTTGCTGGTTAGTAAAGGCAAGTTGCCAACAGTGCCACATCTCTGAGATATTTTACTAGTAGGTATAAGTCTTACTACATATTGGATGGGGGGAGGGGTGTGATTCCAACCCCACCTTACATACTATACTGACATGAAATCACACTCTACATGAGATCTACAGCCCTAACTTTTACATCATATATAACACTACTGTATGATCAGTACAAGCAGTGAACAATAGCAGTTAGTTGCTTCACAACAATACTATCTTTACAGCAGATATAATAGGGTTTAGATAGCTGCCATTCTATATGCTGATAGTATGAGGCTGAGGTCTTTAATGTAGCTATACTAGGGGTGGGTACTGATCCAGCCGCAGTATAAGCAAGGGATCATGGGTTATTCTAAATTGTCAACTGGGATTAGAAATGGGGTCGTGCCAAACACTTTCAATTCTAACAATTGTGAATGCAAGTTGACTCACACTATCTAAAAGTCGTCTACCAACTTGGAAGCTGTACACTGGAGTGTTTCCCCACAACCCTGAAGGGTGTCAAACTACTTATTTGCAGTGAATTCCTACTAGAGGTGTTGCCAGATAGCAAAGTCTTATGATGATTGGCTGGTAGTACTAAGCTGGTATTTTACTATACAAGTGCTCAAGCGTGACTCACTTCAACTCTACTACTACTATAATAATGTGTTGAGAAGTGTAAACAGCCCACAATAACTCAAAAAGCTGCCTGTATAATGCCATAAAACACCACGAGACCTAAACCTCAGCTAAAATAACTTTTCCAGCCCTGATAAAATTTCACTGACTGAAAAACTCAGGTGTAGAAGTTGGCAGCTTTCAAACATTTAAAGTATAATCTCAACATTGGGAACCGGTTTACTGCTTTTGGTCAGCTGTTCCTTTTCCCTGCTGTCTTCCCTGGTAGTTCATAGGGAAACACTCGTGACTCACATTTGGAAAAAAGGACAAAAACCTTATTTTTGCAACACTGACTCGTTGCTAAAAAAAACTGCATCTTCTGGCTAACATCATTTGTAAACTTTTGAAGGTCCTACATTTTAGTAAATAAATACTCATCAGACACAAACCTATACTATGGAAAAGCAAACATTGTAATGCAATAAATAAATAGCATACTTGTTGTGAAGAGGGAGTGGCTCTCTGGCAGGTGGTTTCTTCGACTTTTTGGGGGGCACTAGGGGTGGAACAGACATACCCCGCGAAAGGCTATGATTACGGTCCTGCAGTGGGTTGTAGCATCAGAGTACAAAGTCCATACTAAAACAGAGAGAGCTGTTCTAACTGCAGAGCCAGCTTACTGTAAAATCCCAAATAATAACAAGTGAAATCAACAAGTCTTGATATTTTGTTAACTCAAAAGGGTGAACTTCAGTATGGAGCTATGTGTACAGCTGGATTTGTAGAAAATACTAATAACTATAGTCAATAATCAATAATCAAAGGCAATCTTAATAATAAGCATTATATATGTATTGCAGTTGAAGTTGAATAAAGCTGCATTAAACTATTTATTAGGGGGAAAAAACAAATCTTTTACTCAAATTGTTGAGTGTCACTTGATAGGATACTTTTAGAAAAAATAATTTAGATGAGAAGTCTAAAAAAAGTTGTTTTCAAGGCATTTTAATCAACAGTCCAAACTAAAATTCATAAATACAATAACAGAGTTGCTAATTACTGTACCTGAATGTAAAAGAAAAACTGAAACTAAAGTAAAAACTCAAGTTAAACTTAAAATAAAAGCTTATAGACTTAGAGTTATAGTATTACTATCAGTAATAGTCACTAACTCTATATTATCCATTACATCATGATCATATTGATATTGACAATTACTATCATTATCAATATGTGGATACCATTAATTAATGAAGTATGCAATGATTATCATAGTCAGTGTCACTATCATAGTCATACTCATACTCATAGTGATAGTGACAGATACCGATGATCATAATGATATTTATATTGATATTGATATTATTAATATTATAAATTATTATACTCAATTTAAATTTCATGAACCATGGTGATCAACTTTCCCTCATCATCATGATCATCATCATCGAATTTGATTATCATTATGATCACCATCATCATGATGATGATCAAGTTCAACATGAACATACCAATGTTATTAGTATTACTATTAGTATTACCATTGGCATTATGATTATCATTATGATTAACTCATATTCATTATGATAATGATTATAACTATGATTATCATTATGTCTATGATAATCAGATAATTCATAATGATTAGTGATAATGATAATCATAATGATTATAAATTTTAATTATGATAATGAATATTATGATATTGATAATGATTATCATTACCATTGACATTATGATTATCATTATGATTCAGATTATCATTATGACTATTATATTTATAAATATAATTAAACCCAAACTATAGCCAAAAATTTAAGATAAGAGTAAGTAATTATTTCAGAGTAAGAGTGAAATTGCACGTCGATAATGTAAATGAATAGAAAATGTTTTAGACAATCTTACTGTAATTGCCAGTAGGAAATTGTTTATTTTCGTATTCAAGGCAATGTGACATCTGACTAGGAAGTTACTACAACTCTTTGCTGCATCTCGATTACTTGATTTAAGAAATAATTAACCAATTAAAAGACACATTACTGGCAATACATAAACATAGTTGTAGATCCTCACAGTATTTTTGTAGTATTATTTATCGGGACCTACTAGCAAACACGCTATTCCAATTACCAAATTTGCAATCTTTTCTCCGTCGTGTTCATTGGATAATCAATACCGCGGGAAATTTCTGGCGGTACCTTTGTTATTGATATTAGAAACTTTACAAGATTAGTGAATCTTGGTGTTGAAGCACCGAATTATTAAAGTTTATTCTTGCATTAAGATATATACTGGTGATTTTCGTCATGTATGTGACTAAAAGAGGTTTGTAGACATAGAAAGTGTAGATATATACTGTGCTACTCACAGTGGCTGTGAGTGTGACCTTAACAATTAAAGTAACTCGAAGAGTAAGACTAACTGATAACTCAAAGACTTTTAGAGTTAGACTCTTAGTCTTACTCTTACAGTTATTAAGAGTGAGAGTCTTAGTCTTACTCTTAGTCTTAGTCTTACTCTTAGTCTTACTCTTACTAACCCTAAGTCTAAAAGTAAATGTTCATGTTGGGCTAGGATTTTGTTATTTTACCTAATTACTATTAGCTAATACTAGCAATGAGTGTCAGTGTGAGTGTAACAGTGGTCAGGGTGGCTGCTAATGCTATAGTTGAAAAGCAAGAAATAAAGAATGTTATAAATATATGTGTTTACATTCATTTATTTATATATTTTGGATTTTCATTTGCAGATGGTCGACATGAAAATGTCATGTTTGATAAAATTACAAGTAGAGTGTCGAAGCTTTGCTATGGCCTCAATTTGGACTTTGTGGACCCTGTGAGTTCTTATTGTATTTTCATATATTCTTATATAAATTGTTGTATATATTATTATATTTAATCTACTAGTTGTTGCATATAATTGTATTCAATGAGACTAAATAACTTCAACTCCATGCACTGATCATATTTCAAGTCACTCTTTTTCATGCTAAAAGATTGTCGAATATTTATATAAATAGCCAGAAAGTGTTGATGTGGCTAAATCTAAGTCTAAATTCCCACTTAATGTGTTATGTAGGCACAAGTCACCATGAAGGTGATCAATGGCCTCTACCCAGGAGTGAGCACTATAGAACTAGACAATCTGGCTGCAGAGATCTGTGCTACCATGGCAACCAAACACCCCGACTTTGCCGTTCTGGCTGCTAGAATTGCCATATCTAATCTGCACAAAGAAACTCATAAAGTCTTCAGTGGTAACCTGTCCAGACGATTACAAACTAACATTTTATTGCAATAATTATTTTAGTAACTTCAAGTCTAATTTATTCAAAACGGTTCATGTTTTTGAGAATTTTAAGTTTTTTTTAATTATGGTGGCACTCGTCAAACTTTATGATAGCCTAAGTGTTTTCCAATATTATACCGTAGTCTTTGGACCACCATTTATAATATTACTGTCTGTCTTCATTGCAGACGTCATGGAGAATCTGTACAACTGGGTCAACCCCAAGACCGGCAAACGTTCCCCCATGATAAGCGACAAGACTATGGCCATCATCAGGACTAATGCAGACGTTAGTTTCTCCTTTCTCTATAGAGAATGCTTTAGCTCTACATTTTTCTAATTTTTCCTCCACTAGTTCAGCAATTACTTTCAAAAATAAAATTAAAGTGCATTTTTTAAGATTTTTCTAAAATTTAAAGCAAGCAAAATGTAATTTCAATTTCTACGACACATTCGTGTTAACTAGTTTTTAACTCATTAACTCTCTTTGAAATTTCCTGCGATTTTTCGCACAAATTAGGAATTCAGTTGAATATATTTATTCTGATACAATTTCCATCTCACCAGACTGATACTGTTACCATAACTTTATATATTGAACTTCATGTAAAGCCTGATTGTTTATGTTACTCTCACTGGTTGTGTGGAATTGTAGAGGTTGAACTCGGCTATTATATACGACCGTGACTTTGGTTACAACTACTTCGGCTTCAAGACACTGGAGAGATCATATTTACTGCGTGTTGACGGCAAAGGTGAGCGTTTGGTGCCTTCCAGTAGTTCACCAGTGTACATCCATGTCTGTCTATGTCTTTATGTATATGTCTATCTTTATGTCTGTTTGTCTGTCATGAGACATCTATCAATTGATTTTGTGAAAAGGATTCGGTGGTAATATTTATTTTATGGCGTTGAGTTTTATTTTATGGCCCCATTTAGTCAATAGATATCAATGTTTTATATATAAACCACTACACCGTACTGTAGACATCATGTATTATTCACTCCATCTATACATTCAACAGTTGCTGAGAGACCTCAACACATGTTGATGAGAGTGTCGGTTGGTATCCATGGCGATGACATAGACTCAGCCATTGAGACGTACAACCTTCTGTCAGAGAAGTGGTTCACCCACGCGTCCCCCACTCTATTCAACGCGGGCACTACTAGACCCCAGCTTAGCAGTTGCTTCCTCCTGGCTATGCAGTCTGACAGCATAGAAGGCATCTACGACACTCTGAAGCAGTGCGCCATGATCAGCAAGGTTAACTAGTATTCCAAGCTTTCTTCTTATTCAGAGTTGTCTTATATTTAGCTCGGTTTTATGATTATATAAACACTTGTCTTATGTAGATAAGAAATGTTTAATTCTACGTAAATAATGGGTCTGTTGCCAACCTGATGCTCAGCTGTGATTAGTGTTTGAAGTTGTGTTCTCTATTTTACAGTCTGCCGGGGGAATTGGTATTCATATACACAACATAAGAGCCCATGGCAGCTACATTGCCGGGGTGAGTCACTCAGCGAATCTTCTAGAAACTTATTCAATGTTACAGTGATTATACATATGAGTATTTTTGTAGTATTCTAACTTGTAACTCATACAGTATAGTAACTCATACAGTATTGTAACTCATACAGTATTGTAACTCGTATAGTATTTTAACTCGTATAGTATTTTAACTCGTATAGTATTGTAACTCATATAGTATAGTAACAATTAGATTTGAAGGAAGTAACTCAATGCTATTTTATAGACTAACGGCACGTCGAATGGCCTGTTGCCAATGTTGAGGGTGTTCAACAACACCGCCCGGTACGTTGACCAAGGTGGGAACAAGAGACCCGGGGCCTTTGCTATCTATCTGGAGCCATGGCATGCAGATGTCTACGACTTTCTGGACTGCAGGAAGAATACAGGTATTCTAGAATGTTCTGTTGCTGGAAGTCGGTCTGTAGTATTTAATTTAAAGACTGTGTTCCAATTCTTGGTCCAAATACAGTTTTGTCTAATTAGAGTCAGAACTATAAACCGTCCTTCACTGCATTACTCTCTGTCCTTTAGTGCATTACCCTCTGTCCTTCACTGTGTTACCCTCTGTCCTTCACTGCATTACCCTCTGTCCTTCACTGCATTACCCTCTGTCCTTCACTGCGTTACCCTCTGTCCTTCACTGCAGGTAAGGACGAGCAGAGAGCGAGGGATTTGTTCTACGCCCTCTGGATTCCCGACCTGTTCATGCAGAGAGTAGAGTCTAACAGTGATTGGACGTTGATGTGTCCCCACGAGTGTCCGGGACTTTCCGACACGTGGGGCGACGAGTTTGTGGAGCTCTACGAGAGGTGAGTGTCGCGTCAGCTGCGGATAAGATGGCTGCCACTCTGTGTGCCCTTCTTGTTCCCTAAGACTCAATTGCTGTGTCATCCTAAGTGTACTGGAGATAGTTAGCTAGCAGAGGTCTTACCGTACCACAAGAAATAAGATTCTCAGGGTTGACTGAATGTTCACCCCATGTTTCTAAATATGCAAATGTGTTCTGTGATGTGGAGAGATAATTTCAAATGATGTGTTCATCCGACAACTTCACCCTTTGCTATTTTTTCTTACAGCTTTATGCCAAGTAACTTCACCAGCTACCAAACTTGTTAATTTCACATAAACTTGGCTGTGATGATTGAACCTTACTTCATTTCTCTAGCTGTTATTACTAAATAACAAGGGTCTAATACAGTAGGAAAACACAACTACCAGTATAACAACTCCATCAGCTCATACTCGAGAGTTGATCACGTGATGTTACAAGCTAATATCCAAATAAACGTTCTGTTTACAGATACGAGAGAGAGGGTAAAGGTAGACGAACAATTCCCGCTCAGAAACTGTGGTAAGTTTCTCTTTCTGCTCATCTGTCTGTGTGTCTACTTCAGCCATTTCCTGTTGCCTTCAACTAAAGCTGTTATCTGCAGTTATTGTACCTCCAAGGTGTCATCTATAAGGTGTTATCTGCAGTTACTCTATCTATAAGGTGTTATCTGCAGGTACCACATAGTAGAAGCTCAAACGGAGACAGGAAACCCGTACATGCTGTACAAGGACGCGTGTAATGCTAAGAGCAATCAGCAGAACCTCGGCACCATCAAGTCGAGTAATCTGTGTACAGAGATCATTGAGTACTCCGACGCCAACGAGGTGACCTTTACCTTTATTTACCCGTCCAATCACTACCTGTATAGTATATTACAGCATATAATAATATGTGGCACTATATTACTATATAACATATTACTCCGTATCACACCATATTGCACTGTACTGCATATTGCATTGTATTACGCACACTGTGTTATACACACTGTATCGCCCACACACCGTATTACACACACTGTATTATAGGTCGCTGTCTGTAACCTCGCCTCTCTGGCCGTCAACATGTTTGTAAAAGCTGACAAGACGTACGACTTTGCCAAACTCAGACAAGTCACTAAAGTTGTGACAAAAAACCTCAACAAAGTGATAGAAGTGAACTACTATCCTGTGCCAGAAGTAAGTGTGTATCTACTAGAAGTAAGTATGTATCTACTAGAAGTAAGTATGTATCTACTAGAAGTAAGTATGTATCTACTAGGAGTAAGTATGTATCTACTAGGATTTAGTATGTATGTACTAGAAGTAAGTATGTATCTACTAGAAGTAAGTGCATATATCTACTAGAAGTGAGTATGTATCTACTAGAATAAAGTGTACATCACTACCAGAAGTAAGTGTACATCACTACTAGAAGTAATTTTAATTGCATTCATTGATTCATTCACCGTATGATAATGAAACTCCGCCCTTCCTCAGGCAGTGACGTCAAACATGAAGCACCGCCCCATCGGGGTTGGCATACAGGGATTGGCCGATGCGTTCATCCTGATGAGGTTCCCCTTCGACTCGCCTGAAGCTGCGAAACTGAATAAACAGATCTTTGAGACGATATACTTCGCTGCCCTGGAGGCTAGCTGCGAGATTGCCCAGAAGGACGGGCCTTACGAGACGTACGACGGATCACCCGTCAGCAAAGGGGTAAGAGGCGTGTGGATTGTGGGCAGAACTTTTGTTCAGTCTGGCTGCAGGGAGTTCTAGTGTGGACCTGATAGTAAACTAATCAATTCATAGTTCTGGGTGGAGTAGCTTTCACATTTTAGAGGTGGAAAAAGCAGGCTATTTGCAAAATCTAGGAAAATAATATATATTTCTAGTGAGAAATAAATTTGTGTCAAATAGTAATATTATCATTTTCAGTTGCCGGTAGAGTAAGATATTTCTGTTAGTATGTTGTAAGCATAACATGATCATAATAGGTTGAGCAGCTGTCCAAAGCATAGCTTATTTATAGATATTTCTGACTGTTAGGTTACAACATTCATTTATTATGATCAACATTACGTGTCTCTTAGATACTCCAACACGACATGTGGGGTGTGGAAGTAACAGATGAACTCAACGACTGGACTAGACTGAGATCTGATATTGCTAAGTATGGTGTGAGGAACTCTCTGTTGCTGGCCCCCATGCCAACAGCCTCTACTGCACAGATTCTTGGTAACAATGAGAGCTTTGAGCCTTATACTAGTAACATCTACACAAGAAGGGTTCTTTCTGGAGAGTTTCAGGTTTGTTACTGGTATACGTCTGCTAGTTGTATACTCATACGTCTGCTAGTTGTATACTCATACGTCTGCTAGTTATGTACTCATACGTCTGCTAGTTGTATACTCATACGTCTGCTAGTAGTGTACTCATACGTCTGCTGAGTAGTATACTCATACGTCTGCTAGTTGTATACTCATACGTCTGCTAGCAGTATACTCATACCTCTGCTACTAGTATACTCATACGTCTGCTAGTAGTATACTCATACGTCTGCTAGTTGTATACTCGTACGTCTGCTAGTTGTATACTCGTACGTCTGCTAGTTGTATACTCATACGTCTGCTAGTAGTGTACTCATACGTCTACGTCTGCTATTTTTTCAGGTGGTCAACCACCATCTGCTCCACGACCTCACAGAACTTGGTCTCTGGAATGAAGACATGAAGAATGAAATCATATCACAGGGCGGCTCAATTCAGGTGAGAGAGGACATCACTTGTGCTGTAAATAACACGGGTACAGGGTGTTTCCACTGACCTTAACTCATGCAATGAGCTCTAAACGATTCATAATGGGAACACATAGATATTGGGTATTTCTGTAGTACATCTAGCTTCTTCCTTGATCTGTATAGTATGTAGTTCTGTATGCACCATGTGATCTTGTACACGTGTAATCTGCACAGAGTTATCTTCTTTTCTTTCTAGTCGTGTCAAGCCATTCCCCAGCACCTCAAAGACCTCTACAAGACCACCTGGGAGATCTCGCAGAAACAGATAATCAACATGGCCGCCGACCGAGGTGCCTTCATAGACCAGAGTCAGAGTCTGAATATCCACATGGCCAACCCCAACTACGGCAAGATCTCCAGCATGCACTTCTACGCCTGGAAGAAGGTGCGTCTGGGATTCCCCCTCCTATCATGTGTAGTAGTTGTCTTCTGTTTCATCTAGCATTTATTTAAAGTTTTCCCATCATTTATTGCTAGTTCTTGATAATTTGAAATCTTGAAATTTGTAACTTTACATCATTAAAAATCCTCATTATCAAAAATTAAGGTGATAACCATCTCGTGTTATCATTTGGTAGCCATTGATAAGTCTTTATGATGAATAACTCAGCCTGTACATTGATGAAATGCTCTAAACTTACCACCCTGCAGGGCCTCAAGACGGGAATGTACTACCTGAGGACTAAAGGAGCGGCTCAGGCTATCCAGTTCACCGTGGACAAGAGCAAGCTGAAAGCTGTGAGTCCATTTTGTTACTTTGTGAGCTAGTTTATTACCTAGCACGTTACACGAGATGTGTACAGTATGTCTGTTAACTCATTCCTATGCGGTATTCCAATTGACTTCTGTAAAACCATGTTTCTCTGAGAATGCTATGAACGTGTCTTCACTATGAATATTATTATTCTAGAACAATCCGGCCAAGGCAGCGAGTGAGGAGGAGGCAGCGGTGGAACAGCAACAGCGTCAGGAAAACGAGGCAGCTATGCTCTGTAGTCTGGAGAATAAAGAAGCCTGCATGATGTGCAGTGGCTAGAAACAGTGTGATGATGTCATCAGTTTACGTGTACGATATCATCAATATTTGTGATAGTATTCCATGGGGGTGATTAAATGTATGCCGTTTTGTTGTTCCATCAATATACTGTCAATTATATCCAATATATGCATATTTATATCATCCTCACATGTCTTGAATTTGTTTTACTTTACAATTTTTATGTACTTTCCTCTTATAAATCATTTTATTTTTTAATTTCTGATTATATATGTAAACAAATGATACAATATATGTATGTCTACCTCTGTATACATTGTGTTTGGTATGGCGAGCTATGCTTGTACATAGTGGAGACAAATGACAAAGCTGTTCTATCAACAGTATTGCATTCACTTAAAACAGTGCACTGTTATGCCCTGGTTCTTGCGTGTATCATAGCAGTACTAGCAGCTGCTTATATCAATCCTGTTCTATCACAGCATGCCATTATCTGTAGTATGCATTACCATTATCCATGTACTATACTATCATATGAAGAAAAGTGTAAGCTTTATAAAGAATGATTGTAGAAAAGTATCCAATTTATTTATAGTATAAAGTTAAAACTCAGCACCTCAAATTCTCTATCTACTGATAAAAATACACAACATAGTTATATAGCAGTGCAACACACATCTATCTGGTCACATGACTACATCTAGTCACATGACTTCTAACAGTCCTTAGGAATGCACAGCATGAAGACGAGTAGAAGTTGGGTTATTATTCAGCTTAATGACGTAATGCACACCGCAATAATCTCTCCACCATAAAGGGCCCTTCTGCTACAGATCTGATAGTGCTGACACTCCAGGGAGCTCTTTACCTGTCAACACGGCATTGTGGGAATATTTTATAATTGTAATAACGTGAGATTATATTGTATGTATCATAGCAATAAATACTCTATAATAGTGCTTTATTACTTAAATGGGAAAATTTTTAGTTTTTAATGGTGTGTTTTGATAATATAACCGATGGCAATATATTAATTATAAATTGATAAATAATAACGAAAAGAGTAGAAAGTGAATGTTGACAAACCTTCAAGCAGTTCTAAACTAGCTCCGCCCCCGGTACTAACATGGCTGACCTTGTCCTCAGTATTCCACTTGGCAGCAGCAGTTGCTGTGTCACCACCACCTACCATAACGACAGCATATTACATAACATGGCATCTTTTCAAACCACAGCCTCTTCTGAATACTCAGTTAGAATAAATACTTTAAACTGCAGATGACTGGTCGTATTGAATTTACTAACTTAGCAACACTGCAAAGGGAAGCAACTCCCACAAACTGAACTGTTTATAAAGCAGTTCACATCAACTCTACAGTTTTCTGGTTTTGCAATATTTTATAAAAGCATCGACAATTACGTTTTGAAACTTCTGGAAACTTCTAGCTTAGACTGTGAGACACCGAGACAGCAAGACGTACCTATGATTGTAGTGACGCCCTTCATAGTTGCTGCCACAACGTCATCCATCATAGTTTTAGTTCCAGAGGCAAAATTGGCCCATTCGAACACGCCTACTGGTCCGTTCCATACAATCAACTTGGCACGAGAAATAATCTCGGTGAACATCTTAGCCGACTCTTTGCCGGTGTCCAGACCCTACAAGTGTTAGCCAATCAGCATTAAGCAAATGTGATGTTAGATACAAGTGAATGAATGTCTGCGATACTATAATATCAAGGTTATCTAAATTCTCTGAATAATACAATACAATAATCATACTTAAACGCGATAACATAAGCATAAGTATTCTATAACATAGAAGCATATATTTATTCTATAAATTAATCATAGTTATACAATTCAATAACCTTACATATTCTATAAAAAAAACACTAAAATAAACTTACAAGCCAGCCGTCAGGAATGCCACCAGCAATAGTTGCTCCTCCCACATCCGCATCTTCAGCAAACTTAGACGCTGTGACAAAGTCAACGGGCAGGTGTAGCTTCACCCCGTTCTTCTCTGCTTTCTCCATTAGTTTTGGGACTATTTCTGCCCCCTCTTCGTCATACAGTGAACTTCCTATCTATATAGATACAGAGAGTATATAGACACAGTATATAGAGAGTATATTATAGACACAGTATATAGAGAGTATATTATAGACACAGTATATAGAGAGAATATTATAGACACAGTATATAGATTATAGAGAGAGAATAGAGAGAGAATAGATAGTATATAGACAGTATATAGACTTAGAGTCTATATATTTTTATAGACTGACCTTCATACCCTGAAGCACTTTGAGAAAGGTGAAGGCCATACCGCCTCCTATTATCATCTCGTTCACTTTGTCCAACATGTTGTCTATCAGCTGTATTTTGTCCTTCACCTTTGCTCTGCAGAACAGAATTTAGATTTAGAGAACACAATTCCCACTCCCCCCCCCTTCAGCTCACAAACCACAACTAATCTGAACACTCTTCCAGATTCCAGGCTGATAAATACCGTGGTAGAGTGACATACCCTCCGAGTATAAACAGCACGTGTGACATTACAATAACGTGGTAGAGTGACATACCCTCCGACTATAAACATCAAGCGTTACGCTACAATACCGTAGTAGAGTGACATACCCTCCGAGTATAAACAACAAGTGTGACGTTACAATACCGTAGTAGAGTGACATACCCTCCGAGTATAAACAACAAGTGTGACGTTACAATACCGTAGTAGAGTGACATACCCTCCGAGTATAAACACCAAGTGTGACGCTACAATACCGTAGTAGAGTGACATACTCTCCGAGTATAAACACCAAGTGTGACGTTACAATACCGCGGTAGAGTGACATACCCTCCGAGTATAGCGAGGAAAGGTTTCTCCGGGTTCTCCAAGGCTTTAGCGAAGTAAGCCAACTCCTTCTTGAGGAGGAAACCAGATGCCCTCTGGGACAGATTCACACCGACCATTGAGCTGGTAACAGAAGTCATGTCGACATGTAAATAACAATAGGATACTATTTTATTAAACTTACTCATTCTTATTTAATTTACTTTATTAATTCTTACAAACAGACAGACATTATAACAGAGCAACAGAGAGAGCAACAGAGAGAGCAACAGGGAGAGCAACAGACAGAGCAACAGAGAGAGCAACAGAGAGAGCAACAGAGAGAGCAACAGAGAGAGCAACAGAGAGAACAACAGAGAGAGCAACAGACACACAGACAGACAGACAGACGGAGAGACAGAGCAACAGACACACAGAGAGACAGACACACAGACAGAGAGATTACCTATGAGCCCGATGAGCCGTGCCAAACGCATCGTTCACATAGACGTCACCCAGACGAGTCAGCGAGTCTCGGAATGCTGCCACAGCTTCTGGCGATGCCTTCACCTGTCGACAAGCAGTACAGGTGTACAGTACTCATGATATCAAACAGCGTGTAGACTAGAAAGGTCAAGGAGAGTGTACAATATGAGTAGAAACAGCATTCTATAAACACAAGCCTCAAACTACCGATAAAGTACATTGGGGAGGGGGGGGTGGCACCAGAAGGGGCACGCATTAATCAACAGACCTTCTTCCCTGCGTCATCCTTGGAGCTCCCTTCCTCCTCTGGGTGGAATCGGAGATTCTCTAGGAGTATCACAGAACCAGGTGTAGGGTCCGCACACGCTGCCTGTACTTCCTCTCCCACACAGTCTGACAGCATGTTAACCTTCCTGTATGGTCATACATAACATAACAATACAATGATGTAATATATTGTAATATTATAATACAATGGTGTAATATATTGTAATATTATAATACAATGGTGTAATATATTGTAACATTTCAATACAATGATGTAATATATTATACAATAACAATATAAGACATTTTAGAATATTATAATATTATGTTGTAACAGATAGAAGAACATAAAGCTGTGAGTCACTGAGATGCTGAGGTTTAGTGAAACCCAGCTGTTATCTTTAGTTAAGACTTCAAACACCTCCCCCCTCCCCCTATGCTGGTAGTAAACCATTAGTTCTACACGCCCTATAAGTAGACATACAGCTGCAGCACCTGTCACAGTAGTTTGCAGGTGATGGCTGGAAAGTAACTAACTGCCTTTACCTGGACAGCAACTTTTCCAGCTCGGCAGCGACAGGTTTGAGAGAGTATTTCTCTTGTCTTTTACCGTCTGGTCGACCAAGGTGACTCATCAACACCACAGACTTAGCTCCCGAGTCCAGGGCATGCTGGATTGTAGGAACCGCAGCTACAATCCTACAGAATATTCTGGATAATCAGAGATCTGAAACTACAAAATCTTCTGCTAATCCAATCTTTTTAATCAACCAATATCTTAACTTAAAAAAAATAGTAACAGCCTGCTGTAAGTAAAACATTAAGTATATACTTTAAATGGGTCTTACAATAAGTAGATTATCACTTTAGAAACATGGATTTCAGCATAATTTTCAACTGGAGAAAATTATTACCCACCTAGTTGGATATCGATTGTCAACATGAAAAATTTCAAAATGCTTGAATAATATAAATTAAAATGTATTCTAACAGAATTTTGTAGATAATTCTCAGTACAAACATACCTCTGGTTATTTGTAATTGTAGACTCTTTCAGTGGGACATTGAAATCCACCCTGCAATAACAGTACTTATAAACTTTCACAGTACAAAGTGCAGACGACTCCAAAGATGAATGCTGTTTCAAAATACTTAAACAAGATGTAATGTGTGCAATAATCAACATTATTACAAAAATAACCACATATATTTAAATCAATAAATTATTAGACATCAATACATCAAATGCTGTCATTCCGATATTTATATGATGCCGACATGAAAGGTAATTGATGATTAAATTATTAAAAAGATCAATATATTATTGTTGGTTTGAATTTATAAGTTTATAACGATTAACAATTGGATTTTGCACTAACACAATCAGTAACTAACATTACCTGATAAGAACACGCTGGTCTTTCAACTCTACTCCGTCAACGCTTAGTTTATTCAGAGAACTCATATCTAATAAAATAAAATCTATTTTTAAAGTTCAATAAATTCTACTCTAATAACAATAAAGCTAACATGATGAGTAGCTAGCAAAACACACATACGCACACGCAGACCACACGCACACGCACACACACACACACACACACACACACACTATGACACAGTTATAACTGCATATGCATAAGCATAATCAACACTTTAACTATGAGTACATTACAATCACTAATAGTAACTATACCTCAAGGAATTGCAAACAGAACTGAGACTAGTTATACTTGTTTAGATGATTGACTTGACTGACTGACTAATATCTATGGACTTCATTTAACTTGACAATATAAACTGACTTTCTCCTGTAAGCCTTTAAACTGGTGGCAAGTTGCACAATCTAATTTATAGCAAGCGTATTAATAAAGTTGTTTAATCATAACGATTGAACAGCGTTTTAGTAATACAAAGATTTAAACCTGCCGTATTTAAAATGCAATTTATCTCAGGCCGAGAAACAGCCCTGTCTAGTGGCTAGAACACAAACTTATTGCGCAATAGGCCAGGGTGGGCATCTGATGGTAATGTGGCCCCAATATCTACACAATCAAAGTGAGTTGTTTTTTATCTCTGGCTCATGCCATTATTCCTATCTGTATTATTATTAGTATTACTATTGGCATTAGCATTATTTTTTATTTATTACAGATAAATACTGAAATAGTCACTTTAAAACAACTAAAACTATTGCATACATCACAATATTAAGTATATAAAATACATTACTTAATATAAATCTGTGGTATATTATTGATTGAACTACAGACTGAAACATGCAGGTCAATTGACTATCAAGTGTTGAACCTGATCGACTTAGTCACATACCACATACTAACTTTTAAATCATCACCATGACTTGATTTGCTTGCAGTTATTCAACATGATAGTCATAATGATACTGATAGTAACTGTGAGTCAGTGCAACTGCTTGTCTTTTAAAAATAAAATTGATTGCCATCATCAAATGCAATGACATTGAGTCATTTTCATTTTATCATTCAGTTTACTGTTAACCACTCAAAGTTAATGTCATACTTATTAACTAGTACTACTACTAGTAGACGTACTACTAGTAGACGTACTACTAGTAGACGTACTACTAGTAATCTAGACCTAGTACTAGTAGTTAGCTAGCTACTTACTAAGTCTATTAACTGATACTGATAGGGGATGCTAATACTAATAGTAATAGTAATACTGTAAGAGTAATAATATTTCACTAATAACATGACTAACACTAACAGTAACTTCTAGTAATACTAGTGAGGAACTGTAACTGTAAGTGAATGCAATTATCAAGAATTAGTATCAGTATCACTGTAGCGTGGCTGCACACATTTAGTTTTACATTGATAGTCACAAAGTCAAAGTGCTAGTGATAGTGCAAAGGATTAAGCATAAATATGAGCATCAGTGTTACTGTTAGTCTTGACTTTGGAAAGGCCGAAATTAAAAGAGAAAGTAATAACTAATGACTAATTAAATCAGTAATGGAATAATACTAATTACTAATTAGTAACACTAATACTAATAGTAATACTAATAGTAATAGTAATACTAATTGAACAATCAACAATGAGTTTAACTGATAGTGATACTGATACAGCTTCAGCTTGGAGCTACCCGTGCAGGACTACAGGCACAGTTGTCTAGGTGAGAAAACTTGGAAGGTTAACAAAATCATGAAATATTTTTGCATAAAAACTGTCCGGTCTACTGTTAGTAATTGCATAAATATTAAATATTCTAATTATAACCTGTGCAATACCAAATCCTACGACTATGAGTCTGACACAGGACTCGCTGAAGTCATCAGCAACCAATAACTTAAACTTGTCATTAGAGGCAATCAAAGTTGAAGGTTTCCGCGCACTAAACCGGCACGCGCTCATCTGTGAAGAGTGGACAACTCTAGTTAGATAAGCACGGCTTTAAAATAATTATAATAATATTATAACATGTGGAGTTGGCGAACAAAGAGAGCATTATCTGTACTATCTATATTCTATAGGCTACTATGTAGACTGTGAAGACTGCACGTAGATTGTGTGTGTATGTGCATGCAAGTGTGTTACAATACACACATATTATGTACTTGTACATGTTTACGAACATGCATGCATGTATACATTATTATAATTTCTTAACAACAATTATAGTGACGTAGTAAGTAAAAAATAATATAGGCCTCTAAAAAATAAAATAAAATAAAACCAATAAAACAAAAATAGGTAAAGAAAAATGCTATTACATGTTGTATGTTGTGCATATGCAGTATAGTGTATTGTAGGGTGAGTGTATATGCAGGCGTTCAAATAGTGATATATGTAATGTATGTTATTTATAAATAATATTCATTCTTCAAAGTCAGCTGCCAATTTAAACATCAACTAGGCATTTGTTGTACAAATACTGGAGAAAATGAATTATAGGGTTACACCTATAATAGCATTGTACAGCTGTAAAACGTAGTAATGCATGTTGTGGAGTATATAATAATTATACAGTTACAGCTTCATTCTTGTACATAAGATGAGTAGGATATCTTAAAAATTCAATGCTTGCTTCAATTCTGGTGGCATAAGGCCTGTGCTATGCTAATTCACAAAAACAAAACTAAAAGAGCTTGATTAATTCACCGACAGGTCCTAATTTTCTTAACTTACTGTTTTACAGTTAAACTACACACATAATTCTATTTATTCAACTGCATGAATGTATATTCCATAAAAATTACCAAATTATAATAATAATATACATATAAATCTCTACATGTTTGAGTAGACCAACCAATCTGTTTAAAGTTATTATAGCAGGTCAGCAGCATGTATTTCTTACTGTAATTAAGTTTTTTTTCTGAATATTAGATAAATGTACACACAGCAGGAAGCAATAGATCAGATCTGTGCTGGTTAACAAGCCAACTTTAACTCTATATAAGCACTATATAGACTCACCCCCTCCTCCCAGTAAGGGGACACCCCCTATCCCCCCCCCCTCCATCAGTAGGAGCTAACAGTACCTGAATAGGTTTATTCTAAGGACTGACAGGTATCTGAAAACTGTTCAGATTCAAGGCAATGTATATCTCAGAGATAGTCACATAATAGACAGGATGAAGTGCCCAACAGGTACTTGTACGGTACTTACTGTGTATGACTATTGCACAATGACTGCATAATAACTGCATAAAGACCTATATGTGCTACAAGCCCCATTTCTTTCCTCTAGGGTGGTTCAATGTGATGATCACTTCGAATAAGTTCAAAATTAGGTGTGATGTTGGTTATATAAGTTGAATCAATTATTATTGCTATGAAAAATGTGATCACATTTTGAATCAAAGATCAATGTTACAAGCTCGTTTTAGTAATGAGTGACCAGTTAGATAGAGGAAAGGAAATTTCTGTTAGCTGCAGCTCGCAACTCTTTAATATTATGGTCATATTATGGTTATAATAACAAGAATAATAATAATATTAATGAGAAAATATTCTAACCTTGATTTCATAATACTTTAATTCGGCATTGATGAAATTTCCTCATCGTTGGAAATTCCGAATACCAATGTTGCCTTCTCCTGAGTTTCTAGTTGCTATAAACTTGCGTGACTAGCATCTTAATAATCATTTTTTCCTGAATACCCTTCGTGCTTACACGCAGTCATAGTGACTTTCATCAGATAGGCCTTTGCCTACGTAAGTACCACTGTTTTATTTTGTCAAAAATCAATTGAAAGTTGACATATAATTTCAAACCAACTCACAGCTACTCTAAAAACGTGTCTGAGATACAACTTGAACTGATTATAAAAGTAAAACTAAGAGTAAGAGTAAGTCAGTGTAACTCTAACTAAAACTTCTAACTTCTAAGGGTAAGTTTATGAATTTAAGTTAGTTAGTGTTACTGTTGATGTTAAACTTAATCAGCAAGCCAACACTTGGCTAGCAGGAGACGTAGCCACAACCTGAATTACAGCCTACAGGCAAGATAAGGTTAAAGTCATTCTGATTCTCATTATGATTTTGCTCTTTCGGTTTGAGTTTCTTATTCTATTGCCCCGCTCCCAGTAATGAGTACTGTTACTGCGCTAGTTTTAGTATTACTCTGAGTACAATAGGCGGATAGCAATTTTAGTTTTACCTTTAGTTTTACTCTTAGTGTTAGTCATACTCATAGTCATAGTGTAGATGTAAGTTACTAACTATAAGTAACTGTAACTGTAAGCATGAAATGAAATTAACTTACTCTCAACAACTGCAACTGTACAGGAAATAAAATACCATTGTATCTAAATTATAGTGATACGGCAGTGATAGTTACTGTTAGCGATCAAAGTCCTACTCAATAAGTATGAGTAACACTAACTCATAGTGATTCGATGATAGGCATAGTCAAACTCAAGTGTGATACTTAATTTTATAGTGATAGGATTAGGAGTACAACTAGAAGTACATATTCATGTTGATTAGTAACACTTGTAAGATTAGGAGTAAGATCGATTTACTAACAGTAACACTCTAACTCTCAGTTACAGCAAGTCAGAGTTATTAGTGATTAATGTTGCTTTTTCTCTAAGACTTAAGAGGAATCTAAGGTAGCAGATGTACTATAGCTGTAAGAGCTAAGGGGTAAGCCTAGGGAGTAACTGTAAGTATAGTTATGATGATAAGCCTAAGGGTTACATTAATTAGTAACACTTGGAGTTACAGTTATATTAAAGTTATAGACATAGTATGTAGACGGTGGCAATGTAAATGAGTCTCACTTATAGGTAATGTCACACTCAATGTCTCAATGTGAATATTGGGTTTCAATGTTAATATTGGGTCTCAACGTGAATATTGGGTCTCAACGTGAATATTGGGTCTCAATGTGAATATTGGGTCTCAATGGGAATGCTGGGACTGAAAGCTGGATCACATTGATCTGGTCCTTACTGGCCCTCCTTAGCTGAATGGGAATCTCACAATCTAAGTCATACTCACACTGAGAGACGTTGACTAATCTGCTGATGCAGTCTTTCATATTGATAAGGGTTTTCAGTATAAGCTGCATTACTTAAACACTAACTTGTGCTTTCAACAGTGCTTCTTCATTTCCTATCATCTACTAGCATCACTTTCATCATATCTTCAATTCAGATTTTGTAGCCAATGGTTCAAATTATCATTCTCCTATTCCAGATGCTGCTGCTATAGTCTACATTTCTGAATCTAGCCAATGTGCTATTTACAATCACCTATTTATGTGAGAAAATTATACATTCTGTCTAACTAGCGTTAGTTTGTTATCAAATGGAACCTCTTATATTGTACAGAGAATGACAACTTTGATCAACCAACCAAGATTTGAGAATAATGGAAAGCTTTCAAGTGTCAAGTACTCAGATCCCAACAATGCTTACAAGGCTGCTGCTCTGAAGAAGCAGTCAGTGGAGACTGCTGCCTCTGCCACCTCAAGCAGCAGCTTCATTGAGCTGATGGACGCAGAGGAGAGTGATGTTGACGCAGATATAGGAGCTACTGCCGTTGGGAAGATTCTTCTCCAGTCTGTGCTGCAGTTCTCTAGCGAAGAGGAGCAGCAGCAACTGAAAGATCTTTGTGCTGCTATTGAGAAGTTTGACAAGAAGAGAGTGATGGACACAGACCTCCTACTCGATATGTTCTACGAGAGGGTTGATGACCACATGCTGATTGAAGACATCATTGACAAACACTTGAAAGGTTTGTTTAGATTTCCTAAAAGAAACTAAATGATGAAAAGCGATTGTAATTTTGTTGTAAAATAAATCTATACTTGTGTAACGTGTGATTCTGAAATAGTTTATTTATTTGAAGAAATAGCTTTATACTTTTAACATTAATTGATAGTTTCACTATAGAAAGACTGCTATATTTTATCAGGTTCTGATCCAAGAAAGCAAGAGATCATGGAAACAGGCGACGTTACAGACAACATTGTGAATGAACCAAAATCAATGGAGAAAACTGAAAGCAATGAAAAGAGTAAGCCAAGCTAATTATCTTGTATAACTATCTGCCTGTGAATGACAAAAGATGGATTATTTGACATGGTGTAAATTTAGCTATATCAGAAAACTTACTACCATTCTTCAAGTACAAGGATCAGAGTTTTGAATAAATAATACTAACAACTTTTTACGGTATTTTCTAGAAAAAGAGTTGAAGCCAGAGCTGACGTGCAAGGTAAATATTCTTTTAAATAATATTATTACTTGTTGATATAAACTCAAATGAGCCTTCAGAGAGGCTACTTGTGTACTCTTTTGTGACTGTAAGACTTGGTAAGACAAAGGGACACTGTAAATATTCTTTCAGGTTTGCTTGGACAAGCAAGTTGCTGTAACCTTCGTCCCGTGTGGTCATCTCGTAACATGCGTTTCCTGCACTTCTGCTCTCTTCGAATGTCCTGTTTGCCGAGCACAGATTCGGGGCACCATTCGCACTTATCTTTAAACCTTTCAATTTTCAGAACTTTCAGTATATCCATATAATAGCTGTAATAACACTATTAGTTGATCATATATAATAGTAATAGTACTATTATATAGTAGTACTATTACTATATACTCAATTTCTTCATTTTTACATGCCTTACTGCACCATAATAATTCCATGGATTTTTTCAAGGTCTTCTAATGTCAGCATTTTCTATCACGAAATTTCAGTCATTACTGAAAAGAGTAATATTGTGTAATAAGTGATCTCTGGTAGTATGAACTATCTCTGGTTTTGGTTTTGCTAAGAAGAAAGTGTGGCTCTCGGGCTATATCGTGATACAAACATTTCTGACATTAAATGACTGCAGAAAAAAATCTGCAACAACTAGTTTTTGTTGTCTACTTTTTTCTGCTTTTCATGTCTCAACTGTGAAATTCAACAAGGTTAATTACTGCAACTGACTTATCTCACAATATATTGTTATCAACATTAATATTATTTTTGTAATGCAAATATTTAACATTTTTTTCCCGGAAGTTTGCCAAACATCTATAATGATATACAGTATCTTCTGCTAATCTGTTTTAACTAGAGAGAATATTATTGTTTTGGTGTCATTGAAAAAAATAAATAGTGTGACATATATAAATATTTTTATATATTTTAAATATTATAGGGTGTATGAACTGCAGAGTACGCAAAGGGAATTGAGTGATTTCTCTGTACTGTGTGTAGAATGTGTGTAAAATGTTTGTGTGTTATAACCTCAAGAATAGTTGGTATGAAGATCTGAAGAAATTTTATTTTCATTTCACCCTCCTTTTTGTAGATGTATTGTTACTTTTACATGCACTTTGATAATGTTTTACTCAGGTACTTTAAGTACTTAGCAGTTAAGCTTTAAATTGTGAGCTCAGAGTTTTAAGGCCCTGAGCACTTATTCCTAGTCTTCACTTTCTTGTAATTATCACCTAGGTTACATCATGTTTGGATGTTAAAAAAAAAGCAATTGATGCCTGGCTTAATATTTAACTAATCAGCTTTGTTTTATTAGTTTATAGGCCTTGAAATATGAAACAATAATTAACACTCTAGCAACATATCACTATGGTAATTTATAATCTGATACACAAGCAGTAGTCGAAGCATAACCACTATAATAGTATACAACATCGGCAATGATAAAGTGTGATGTAATAGGCTATGATTTCATCTCAATAATATTGATTAGCACTTGGGGATGAATAACATTAGCAGCCTTCAATGTGTAGGCTTTGTGAGTTTTACTACAAATTACAAGTTAAGGATTTCGTTTGCTAGAGTTGTTACTTCAAAGCATTGACTGTAGAAAATGGGGCTGCTTTATTTTGGCGCACTGTGTGCTCAGGGGAATGCAGTATAAATATAGCACTATTTCCCATAAACATAACTACTACCTGCTTTAGTTAAGTATTGACAAGCCAATGCAAGCCTTTGTTAGTAGTTAACAAACATTAGGTTTGCCCTAGTCATTGTGTAGGGAATAAAACTAGCTTTGGCATTATCAATTATTAATAGAAGTGCCTACTATTACTAGTCAATGTATTCCACTGTAAGGCTATAATAGCCAATAGCAAGGGAAACTTCTTTGCTATGTCGTTTGATATGATGACTGGATTTTCCAACATTAGTCATTTAATAACGATATCACACTGATATAAGCAAAAGTGGCTAACATTGAAGTAAACTAGATATATGAACAAATTAACACATATTTACACCGTACATGCCGCTTGAATTTATGCAGGTTAATTAAATTACACCACTTCGTGCAAGAGCCTCTAGGGAACGGTGGTGGGTTGTTGTGAAATTAGATATATTCAAAGCCGTTAATTTTGGTAAATTCCCCAACTGTTCAAAAACTTTAATATTTCTTACAGGCAATTGGCTTGGTATATTTTAATAGCGGAAATTTTATATTTTTAAAATTAAGCCTTCAAACAAAACATAAAATTATCAAAGACTTGAGATACGACTTGTACACAGTGTAGCGGCTGTTTATATGTTTTGGTGTTGATGGTATTTCATTGGAGCCGTAAGTCTCCACTGATGCCACAAGGCAACGTAAAAACTATAATAGTAATGTATAAAACAACATGTTAGTAAAAATATGCAAAGATGTAGTATAATAAGTCACCAAGTTATTGTCAAACAATAAAGATTTCATATTAAAATACAAAGATGTTAGTAATAATTAAGAATAACTGTATTACCTGATTGGCTCTACTAGTTCTATAACACGGCTGCACTAGTCATGGCTCTAGCACTTGACCCACCATGGCTAGGCCAAGTTTAGAACAAAGCATGATGTGCAGCTTGCAAGTATCTATATGGCTAGTTCAAAACAGGTGCTTATAATGCTATAGAAAACAAATATGGTTAAAAGTTAATGAGAATAAGGTTGACAAGTTGAGTATAAGTAGTTTGTGGATGCATTTTCATTACTTGGGTTTTTATTTATTTGCACCAACAAGATGTGTTGCAAAAGGGCCATGCTGGCCGTTACACACAGCGTAAACAAGGTCAACCAGTAACTAAATCTCAGTTGCCAAAATTTATTTGTAAATATAACATATGAAAGACAAAACAAAATAAACTCTATTAGAAAACCAATTTTGAAAAGCATCTTAGGCATTTTTTCTGCTTCTTCAGAGTTTTTTTAAATTTCTGTCACTTCTCTTATTAATTTTCTGCAATGCTACAAAAAACTGTCTAGTTTCGGTCAAAATAAATAGGTTCAGCGCCTAGCTACGATTCACTCATTTTTTAGTTATGATGAATATGAAAAAAATATTTCTTTAAGACGTAGATGCATTTGAGCTTTTTTGTTTTCAATTTGTGTAAACAGCTGATTGAGTTAAACCAATTTCTTGCTTAACTTTATGCCTATAATATATTGTATGCTTGAGTAAACACGGTACAGCCGAACTGATAAAGGTGCCCTTGAGTTAGTTGGCTTACATGTAAGTACATAATCTTATTCTACAGGTTGTATAACCTGACGGAATGCTTTGTCAACTGACACATAATTACTCTACAGATCTTACATTATAGCTAAGTGTGTCCTATAATATTACTTTGGTGAGTGCGGCTGAATTATCTATAGGTGTTAAAAAAGTTAGACTGGTAGCAATTTATTAGCTATTTAAATGCTGTTTTCTTGTCCATCACAGTAACTGAGCTGTGTCGGTGTAGTTTAGTACCCACCAGGTTCAAAGATATCAAAGGAGAATGTAACCATTATATAGTAAGACAAAATTGGTAAAAAGGTATATAGTACTGCAATGTAAACATACACCGAGAGTTTATAAGAAGTTTATAGCTATTTTTTATTTTGGTACTATTACATATAGTAATATACCTATAATATAACTGTTGGATTGTTTGCTAAATAACTAATAAGCTAATATAGCTATAATAGCTAATATCAATTACCTGGAATAATACTCCAATTTACACGAATTTGTGCCGGACAGAAGAAAAAACAGAAATCCATTAATAATAGACGTTATCTTTGATGAATACTTATTAACAAAAATCTTTTCAAACAGCAAGAAGTATAGAAAATACAAAATAATAAGTTAATGCAGACAAAGGAATTGATTTATGTGCTAAATAACAAGCAATTGATCCAAGTTTATTTAAATATACAAATAAATAGCACCTAAGTGGGAAATTTAGCCTATAGCCCTTAGCTGGGATGACACCATTCATCATTGTGTAATGTTGCAAAAATATAATTCATCTTATTTAAAGATTTCATGCATATTTATGTAAAGTGTTTTTAAAATGTCTCTGTGACAATTGCTAGAACCTTATTGCAAGTTGTTCATTGTATGCTACGAGTTTCAAAGAATTTAATGTTGCTAAAAAGAAAACGGAACTTAACATTACACCTACAGCGCCTACAGCCACAAATGGATGACTTATAAACTTCTAAATATGATGTGTCAAATAATACATACATGTGCTATTTTAAACATTATATTTATTAGAATATTTGGGATTCATTCTTGTATTATGAGTACAATCTAGCATTACGTGGAAACTTATTGATTTTCTGTCACCATAACTTTAGCTTTTTTGTGCATTTTCAGCGCTCAAGTTATAATGCAGCGCAAAAACTGAAAATATAAGAATGCTTTACTTTGAATGCATCAACTAGTCTCAGCTCATTTTACTATGACTAAATGTGTATTTCACAAATTCCAAAGAATTGCGTATGTTGTAAGTAAATGAAGCTTCGCAGTATGTCGTAATATATTGGAGTTGGGATTTCCCAATTTTGCGTATTCATATGATACCGTTGGGTGATTAAATTCTTACCCCTCATTCACACTTACCGTATCGTACGCAGTAACAGCAAAAATAAAATGGCGACGCTGTTGCATTTTGTCAACGGGTGTTCACACATTGCCGTAAAAGTACAATGCATGACGTTGAGCTGTGACCAATCATAATAAAGCCAACTCTTGTCTGCGGTGATTTGAACGCCTTTGAATATTATTTACAAATTATTCGCAACATTCTTATCAAAAGATGTTATATAAGTGCTATTTACTAAATAAAAGCAATTACAAGAGAAGAATCTTTTTTTAAATATATTCGTTTTTAAAATAATTGTGCAAACTAATTTAAATAATGAATATTCAAGCCGTCCAAATCATTTTTAAGTTTTTGGTTTGCTTGATTTTGTGATTAAGGAAAGCTAGATTTTTAAGCTGAATTTAATTCAAACAAGCCGGATAAAGATTTTTTAATCTTTTAAAACTTTTGAATTGGTTAAATTAAATCAAAAATAAGCGATTAAAATAAACTAGCGAAAATGTTCTTTAAATTTTAGTACCACATCAACTCTACCCAATAGGAGCCTGCCGTGATTTTTTTAATCAAGCACTGCTTGATCAGCGCCGCAGCGTATACCGGAGTACGATGTTAGCCTAGGGCCACACTGTGCGTATTTTCGCATGCGAAAATTGAAATCACAAGTAGCAAAGGTGTCCACTGTAGCGTCAGTGACGCGTGATAAATAAAGCTTTCATTTTTAAATCGCACTCGCTTTCAATAAAACGCAATTTACTGGAATATAGCACTAAATAAAGAAATTGGGCTCGCTGAATAGCTACCAGCCAATTAGGTGACGACGACGGAGACGATTCGCACTTGCGTTGAAAATGCAGAGCGACAAGTGCGAAGGTTTTCTCAACGCGCACAGTGGACACCTTTGCTACTTGTGATTTCAATTTTCGCATGCGAAAATACGCACCGTGTGGCCCTAGGCTTAACAAAAATCGCTAAAATTTGCTGTTACGGCGTACGGTACGGTAAGTGTGAATAGGGGGTAACACAATATACGTTTCATGAATCGTTGAGTACATTTCAAGATTTGTTGTATTATATACATAAATACTTGTAATAGTGATTCAAAGCAATGTGACTACTTACATATTATTATGTTGAAGACATCTAGCATATAGTACGTTTACCCTTTTATCATAGGAATAGAATAATCAGTCAACAGATGATATAATTTTCAAAGAGTGCATATCAGAACACACATGCAAGCAAGTAACAATTCATAGCCATCTGCATTGATGTTAGTAGCCTATCATACACAACATGAACACACACACACACACACACACACACGCACACACGCACACACGCACACACGCACACACGCACACACGCACACACGCACACACGCACACACGCACACACGCACACGCGCACACACGCACACACACCACACACACACACGCACACACACACACACACACCACACACACACACACACACACACACACACACCACACACACACACACACACACACACACACACACACACACACACACACACACACACACACACACATTACTGGCCAATGTATTTAATTCTGTAAGCAAAACTTTAGATGTACAGCATTTTGGACTTTTCTGATAAAAGAAAGTATAATTATAGTAAACATCAATTTTTTTAACCTGCAGTTTTAATGTATAATTGCTAGATTGATCTATTATATTCAAATGATTAAAATGCTTCACCTTTGATACTTTGATCAATTATATATATTTAAGGTATATCAGTTTTCTTCAATTCTTTTGCTATTTGCTTCTTTTGTTATAAAGAGATTCATAGGTGCTGCAAACTTACTTACACCATTGGTAGAGTGAACATGCTTGTATATGCTAGTCAGTTTTACTAGGCAAACTATGAGTTTGGTAAAGATAATTTCCATATTCATGGCAAGATTGCAACAAAAGCAGAAATGTCAGTGAATGGAAAATCCCACCTTTGACCCTATATATCCTGTTACTCATTAAATTCAGTGATTCAGAAGAATAATATTCTCTATTTGTATAGTTAGCTGACTCTCATGAACTAAGCTGCTCACTATAAGTCTATTGCTATAATAACAACCTAGCTCTTGTATGATGGGAGGCAAACATCTTTGTATACATGAGTCTTTGCCTATGACTTACTTCTTCAATATAAACCACAAAATCTGCAATAAGTCCCTGTAAAACTGTTTTATGGTTGTGTATAATGAATGATATTGGGAAGCCCCTTTTTCTCCAACCAGACAATGGTGTATATATAAGTACTAGTGTATAGGTGCATGAAAACAATTAGCTTTTCTCTATTCTATGGAGTGTAGATGATTAACAAAAATGCATAATATGGGAATAATCGGCAAACAATTATTTTACAGTAAAATTATTTTCTCTGTCATTACTTTGGTAGTAAACTCTCAACGAGACGTTATAATAACATACAGCAATACAGCATACCCTTTGTTTCAACTGTATGGTGCAATTATCAGCAAAGTGAATCAAATTTTCCCAGCAATCTAACTGTGCTCTAACTCATTATAATCATGGTTTTGATTTGGCAATTAAAATTACATTGGATTCTTGTTTACAGTTACCAGTGTTTTATAATACAAAATAATTGCTCTACTAGCTGCAGTATTGTTTAGAATTTCGATTTAATGGGTATAATGCTTGCCTTGAAAAGGTTAGTGCTATGAGGATGCTAGATGCAGCACAAAATTTGGGATCACTGTGTACAGTGTTTGCACACACATCACTGTCTGAACTACAGTTCTTTTGGTCTGGCATTAGTCTGAGCTGCCACATGTAGCTTTAGAATGAATTGTGAAGTTGTTCAACTTTTATGTTGCCTTGACAGTAAACAAGCCTTTTTTGCCATTTTACTCTATACAAATTGAATGCCTAATTAAATATTTCTGTTTTTGGCTTAATAATTTGTAAGAAAATATTTACAACAATTGTTCTACTTATTTAGAGTTGTCTTTTCAAGTTTGTTTACCATTAATGCATTCGCAGCGATTCAAAAATAATATCAACATAATATTTTGATTGCTGTATTTGTGGCTAGAGTATACATCAGTTTCATACTTCCTTTCCCTCAACTATGACGAGAAGTTCCCACATATTTGCAATTAACATTTCTTGGTTTAGGAGTTTTAAACACTTTAACTTTTTTAATGCTCATATTTATTTACAAGCATTTTCACTATTTTACACTATTAGATTATGGACAAACTAACGTCTCAACACAATATTTGGAAGTTATTTCCCCAAACCATTTATTGCTGCTGTATAGACAATCAATTTGAAGTAAATGTTATAAGACTTGTCTTACCTAATTAAGAATTTTGGCTGTATATGTATGTGCTAGTAAGTAGCATGCATATGAAATATTATTTATTTATATACATAGTAAACCAGTAATTTTGTGTGGCTTTCACTACAATCTTGACTTTCTACATGACATGTGATTGGTTAAGTTGCGGATAATTTTGCTTCAAGGGACTTGATAATGTTTATCATAGAGAATGGAAACTTGTAAAGATGAATTATAACATTACTGGACAACAGAATATTTAAACATTTGTATAAGGAGTACATGTATAAGCTTGAGCAAAAGAAACAAATGTGATTATTCCCCATACTTTAGAACCATAAACCTAAGTTTAGAGTGGGTTTGGTAGTCGGCCATTTTCTTGTAGTTGTCCATTTCCGAATAGTCCAACTCAAGTAGCAACTTCATTCCTAACTGTAAGCATTTCCTGTGTACATAATAATTTGAACAGCCAGCGAGTATGGCTTCATGGCCTCTTTGCTGTTTTTGAAACTCTGAGAGACATGTTTCTACTAGTCTTCCCATAATCCCTTGACCTCTGTATTCTCTTGCCACATTGACATAGCGCATGAATAGCACTTTCTTTACTCTGCAAGTAAAGATGAGAAATATGGAGTCAAAACTCCATCCACCTTCACTTTTCACTTTTGTGTATTAAATTCAGAATAGGGTGATTGGGTTATGCTAATAGTTTAGAATTTAGACTTTAGAGTATCAAAATGATTGATACAACCCTTAAATGTGAATATATATATATATATATATATATATATATATATATATATATATATATATATATATATTCTTAAATGTGGTTTCATAGGGGGCTGCTCATAGGGGGCTTATATGCATTTGGTATATTTCGATACCATAGGGGGCCTATAAACAGGGCCCCCTCTGTTATCAGAATATATCATATTATTTTTACTTTGAAATTGTCTTCTCATTTTTACTTTTTGAGTAATAAAAGCTATATTACATTTGTACTATGCAAAGTATAGAAACTCAATTGGTTTTGTTCTACTTTGTCTGCTATAATTAATTATCCAACAATTTCAGTTAAAAAAAAATTATTTTTCAACTTCTATTCACACTATGCCATTACTCTCTGTAAGGAACTGATATAGCCATGCATTCAAAATAAAAAAAATTACACTTCAATTTCCTATGTTATGTATTTCCTTTTTAAAATCGAATAAGGATTTTCATGTCTAATAATTCGAAGTGCACCCTGTATCATCCTCATTACATTTGTTGATGTTTTGCTTATTCTTATATTTTGTTTAGGTAATGAAAGTTGTATATATATATTTTTTTATATAACAGGAAAAGTTCAATTAAATTGAACCAAGTGTATATAGTTTTAAACTGTAAAAACAAGTACTTTGAAAAAGAAATTGCACGTCATTCAATAAGCAAGTGAAGTAAAATATTGTAATAGCAAAAATAGAATAGCAGTTAGTTGACAAAATACAGATATAATTAATTAATTAAAAGTTGCCTCAAATTATTATAAGCCTATATTGTATACTTAAAGAATGAATGAAACGTATAATGTATATTTTATTTTAAAAATTACTCAATTTGATTGCAGCCAGTTTATACTGTAATATCTAATATCTATAGTATTTTCCTGTATTAAAAAATATGTGTGTTAAGTTCATTTAGCTACCATGCATATACCTACTATAATTCGGACAAATAAGCAAGATAAAACTAATTTCTAAACTAGCTATATGTTCTAAAGTCTTTTAATAAAAAACAATTGGATAGATAGCACCACTATATAGGTATTATACTAAAAAAAACGGCCAAGTATGCACTTCTATTTACCAGATGCTAAACGATTTGCTTCAAAGGCTTATTTTTGAAGTTTTACTAGCTATTCCTTTCATTAAATCAACCGTATAGGTACAGTATTTTGCAGATTTCTTAAAAGTCTGCCTCGGTGATTCTTTGAACAGTTATATAGATAGCAATTTGAGAGCACTGTTTGTAATCAATCATTAAAGAACACGCAGAACACCATTGCTTTAAACTAATCTTAAGAATATTAGCACATTTTCTGCACTTCATCTTCATGATGCATCATATGAGAACAAAATGTCCTACTAATATTTTTGTCATTGCTAATATTATTTGAAGTACTAATGCACAATAGGCTGATAATTTTTTAATATTTATTTCAAAATAATTATAGTATTCTATTTGAATTTACATAACAAAGAGACTTGTAATATATGATAAGATTAAACCAATTAGAATATATTTTTCACAATCATTTATATCTGAAAATGTACTTTGAACTGTGATTCTTTGCTATAGTGCACACAAAACAGTCGGCTAGTACACTTTCATATGCTCTAAAGTCTATAGCGATTAACTCAACGCTTCAGTAAAATATATTGAGTTAAAGCTGAATGTAAGGCTACTAATTATATGCTCTTTCTTCTCAAACCCATATCTGAGTTCTTTTTTTAAATGCTTTACGGAGCACAAATAAGAGCAACCCCTAACTATATCTTTCACAGTTGCTAATATATAAAATAGTGCTTCTTAAAAAACCTGAAGCTATGTGTACTAAAACAAAATTTGAAAACCATGTTGTCTAGCCTTTTATAAGCTATTGAAACTTTTTGTTGGCTAGAAATGCAGCAGTTACACTACAAATTACTCTTTAATTGCAATAGCTTCAAAAGAAATATATTAGCAAGCTTCTGAATGTGCCTTGATTTTTTTTTCAATCTTTAGCAGTAACTTTTATAGATTTAATGTTAACAATTAGTGGTATAATATACAAGCTTCTTCAAAACTGCTCCCAACTCTTAGCAATTGGGCATTTTGTTTGCATGAGCAGACGTTTCAGAACTCGTCTCTGTTACTGCTTTTACGTACTTTTTATTTAATCTTGTACTGGTAAACTACATTTTCTTACTGGCCTTACCTGGCATAAATATATTGACAATTCAAATATTGGCACTCAACAATTTGTAAGCTAGGATAGCAGTTTATGCACAATCGCACTATATATGCAACTGGTTCATCTCTCTTTTTGTCCTAATGCTAGAGAGACAAATCTAACATAATATTTATGACAAGCACCAGATTTTTTCCTTTTTTTTTTGTTTGGGTATCAGTCTACTACTAGCATTACGACATAGCCTTGTAAACTAAGACAAGTAGACAACTTTCCTTCTACAATGTGTAAGTCATCTTCCATTGAAATACAGAATGTTTAATGCATGCTTTATGAACATCAGCAAGACTTTCCTGGTACTTTATAGTAATATATTATTAAATTTTTCTTTCAATTATTTTCCGAAACTATTGTGTGTAACACAATGCTACTTTAAATCCTAATTAAACAACTTGGCTATATAATTACAGGTTATTAACTAAAGCTTGCCAATTTTCACAAAAGCTAAACTTCAGAATAAGCAATTTTGGCTTGCTTTGTTGATAGCCTACCATGATAGAGAGCAATCCAGCAAGTTGAGTATGGGGTAAATGTTTCAATTTGTTTTAAGTTTCATCAACAGCTCTTTCAGTAGCTCTTTTCACAAATTGATAGAACAAAATAATGCAAAATATTGAGGTAGAGATACAAACTGAACAACAATGTATGGTGCTACCATTAAACATGTTTTTACTTTGAGAATATTTTAAAATTGATTTATCTTGTAAGAGCAAAATGTAACAGGTATCTATAGTCATAAAAAGCAATTTGAATCCTTCGATCTGCAAGCCAGAGTATGGCAAGTAAAGCACCCTGGACTATCAATAGGTTACAATTGCTAGATGGTGCTAGATAGTGCTAGTTCTTCATTCTTAAAGCCTAGGGCCTAGAGTAAATAGAACAGCCTACAAACTAATAAATAATTAGGTAAATGACTGAATAGATAGAACAAACACTGCTACACTGCAGGAAAGCTTCAAGTGAAACTATTAGAAACAATATAACAGTTGTTCTTTCCACAACTGAAATGTTAATTTAACTAAAGAAAACTTTTTTTGATATAAAATACAAAATTATACAACTTTTCATGATTTATTCTGTACTTTATGATTAGTTTTGCAAAATAAATGGCTTGCTCTATGTTTCATTATAATTCAGCCAGAGCTGCACAGCAACATCAAACAGTTTTACAAAATGCAATTTATCTTCGTTAAAAAGATTTCTTGCTGGTATGAAGGTTCAGCAAGTTGAAAAAATGTGTTTAAAGTTTACATTAGTTAGGTGTAATATTAATTCTTTGGGGAATTGCCAGCAAAATTGCTTCAAACTTCATGTCCTATGTTATACTTATTGTAGTTGTTGTTGTCCTTATGTAGCCCTTTGTGTATCTCTATAAGGTTGGAGCCTGTTATTAGCTCTATAATGAAAGCCATTACCTCTAAAATTACTTAGACCATGTAAAAGTCAGCCCATCAGCAAAGTGTACCAGGTCAACACCCCACTAATATAGCTTATATAAAATTCTGCAAGTTCAGTTGCAAAATGCATTCTTCTAGAAAGCAGTTGTGCAACTTTTTTTAAGTGCATTACTTTATTTCATATCTTAAATTTATGACACTCTGATGTATTTTCAAAACATCTAAAGTAAGTGTGTATAAAATGCAATTAAAAATTGTATGTCTAAAAAAATGACCTGGTACACTTTTGCAGCTGAAGGCCAGTTGTTACATAACTCTTAGCTTTATTTGTTCTCTATTATACTAGTATGAACTCTTGTTCTCCAATATGCCAGTTTTTGGTACAGAACTCTGATTAGCTGGGTTTTTGAATGGTTTTCTAATACATACATCTGATTGCCTGAATAGTGTACACTCCGTCTACCTTTACATGGTGCAAGCTACAGGGTAGTATTATACCATCTTTCTGTTTATCAATCTTTTGTTCATAATAGTAAATAGGCTATTTAGCAAGGATTTTATGGCGTGTAAGCCATGGGAACTACTAAAGAGGTTTAATCAACCATCACTGCTGCTAATATTGCTTATGCATCTGTCCCATTATAGTTCTTTCTACTAAACTTTGAAATTGTTTCAATAAACATTAGTAGTTAAACCACATGTATTTATTATTTATCTGTAGGGTTTAGCAGTTTACATATTTAGAAAAGATGTTTTATATAGAGTATTCATCTATCACCTAAAGTAGTTCACTTGCTGTCTTGACTTATTTAGTTAAGGTTATAATTTAACATGCGACAATCCTATACTCAGTAAAGAATAAACTTTTTTGGTTGCAATTTTTTTTAGGAGTAAATTAGCTTCATTTATACTTGTCTTTAAAGTCTATCAAAAGTGACCACCTCATTACTAGTCATTGCCCGATAATACTTCAGTGTTTAAAGTAAGAATGATTTATACCCATTGCTAACTTCACTTAAACACAACATTCATTAAAATTAATGTTGTTATAGCTGCATGGGTTTAAACCAGCTACTAAGTAAAGCAATAGTTGTTTGTCAGAAGTATTTGCTTAAATTCATGAACAAAGCCTTGTCTCATACAGCCAGATTACTATGCATAGTCACAACATTATGTAATGCATGTTGACACCCATTACATTCTGTTTGAATGGTAAAGTATTGGGTAAAGCCTTCAGCTAGCATTTCTTGAAAGTCCTATTGTCTGCTGGGATCTCTGCAATCTGCAGCCACCCTCTATAACTGATGAAGTCTAGTACTTTTTCTATAACTGATGAAATCCAGTACTTTCATAGAAAAATTTCTTACGATATTTTAAAGCTATGAGATTAGATCGTGTAAAAACATTATGTTATCATAAGCAGCATAAATTGCAATTTCTCTACACCAATAATTTATGTGTTTATAATTCATTGAAAGAAAAACCTATGTTGTTGCTAAACTTGCATTTTAAATCCTGCAAGTAAATATAATATGACTAGTTCAACCTATTGTCCAAATATAAGAGACAAACAGTATTTTAGGTTCAGAAACGGCCAACTCAGGCTTAGCATAAGCTGCAATACACATTTTTTAAGCTATGGTATTGGTAAGCTGAAGAATAGGGTAGTCTAAAAGAAATGCATTTAAAAACTGTACATGATAGTTTACCAAAGCTAAATCATTGAATGATTGCTTGTTATTTTCTATGAGTGAAGGAGGGATTTTATTATCTGAAGAAAATTGAATAAGTTTATATGAGAATATTGGTAGTAACACTATGATGTAGACTTGCTATTACAAGCTAAAATATATACAGCAGAGAGGGTTGATAGTTCCCATGGCTTACATGCCATAAAATCTTTGCTGAATAGCCTATTTACTATTGTGAACAAAAGATTAGTAAACAGAAAGTTGGTATAATACTACCCTGTAGCTTGCACCATGTAAATGTAGATGGAGTGTGCACTATTCAGGCAATCAGATGTATGTATTAGAAAACCATTCAAAAACCCGGCTAATCAGAGTTCTGTACCAAAATCTGGTGGCTCATTACCAGCTGGCATATTGGAGAACAAGAGTTCATACTAGTATAATAGAGAACAAATAAAGCTAAGAGTTATGTAACAACTGGCCTTCAGCTGCAAAAGTGTACCAGGTCATTTTTGTAGACATACAATTTTTAATTGCATTTTATACACACTCAATTTAATTGTTTTGAAAAATACATCAAAGATCATAAATTTAAGATATGAAATAAAGTAATGCACTTGAAAAAAGTTGCACAACTGCTTTCTAGAAGCATGCATTTTGCAACTGAACTTGCAGAATTTTATATAAACTATAATAGTGGGGTGTTGACCTGGTACACAATGCTGATCGGCTGACTTTTACATGGTTTTACACGTCAGCTGTTCGAGTTCTCCATAAACTTTTAGTAGTCAATTAAGTTGCTTAGCCTGGTTGGGCCCAGGCCGAGAAAGGCAATAGTAAATAAGTTGAGTCTAACCTTTTGCCATTAATTTCAAATCACAAACTTACTTTAGGTGTTTATACATAAAAATATTCAAGCATTTAATGAGCCACGGTTGTAAAAATCTTAAACTTCTTTTGCTGAGGCAGAACGTTTTATTTATTAAGTTTCCTGTGTAACAGGTTAGCTACTTGACTAATACTACATATCTTACAGTTGCTAGCCTTTGCTAAGTCTAAACTAAATGGCTGTTTTTTCTTCAATATAGGAAAGAAAAATGTAAGTAGCTCCAAAAAAGTTAGGCAATCTAAAGACACCCATCATTAATTTCAATTTGCCGTAGTTCTTGGCCTAATGTATTGGGATAGGAGGTTGTTAAAAGATTTTATTTTGTAAATTCTTACTTTGCCTGTCACTTAGTAAGGATAAGAGCAAATCCACTGTTAAGCTATTATACTAATTACCAAATAGCCACAATGTCCACATCCATGTCTACTTTTTAGTTGAATTGTTTAGAGGTATTACAGCTGCAAATATTTAGCCATTCTACAGTTATCTAGTGTATTTGCTCCAACTGTGTTTACATGAGACATACTCAGGGTTTCCCCCAGCTTCTATTAATTGCATGCAACAAAATATTTCCAGCAAAATACATATTATTTATAAAAAGTACAATTTTCATTTTTTAACGCTTTTAAATATAGCTGTTCAGTAGGCAGTCTAAGTAGAATATATTGTTTGGCGTCTATATGGAGGGGGTTGTCTATTTGGAATTAAACTGAATTGTTACTCTTATAGAGACGGATGACCAGTGTAACACTGGTGCTACATGCCTTTTTCAAACTTTAAAACTAGTTGCTGAATTGGTTTCCCTGTTTTGAAAATTTTTCAAGTAAAATAATGCAGCTAGAAAAAGTATTGTTCGCGCAATGGGTGAATAACAAAATCTAGACTTCTTGCTAGTCATATAATTTGACTACCAACAAAAAGAGTAAGACATGTATAAATAGTTTTCAATAATATGTGTTAATAACTTTGAATTCATCATCTCTACTGATTCCCATTAGATTTATTGTGAATGAAACTTGGTGTAGGGCCTATCTTATATTCTACAGGGTCTAATATTTAGTAGCAAGGGTAAGCTGCAAGCATTTCTTAATATTTCCTATTATAAAAGTCCGTGTTGTAGTGACAGCAGACAAGATCTCAGCTATTATGCCCTCAGTCAGTTAAAAAGGTCTCTCATAGAGACTATAAACTCTGCGTGTACTGAGATAACACAAAACCAAGAAAAATAGAACAGCTAGCTTGAAATTTTTTCTTTATTGTACAGTATTTGAGGGTAAACTCCTTCAAACGAATTTATAAATATGAGAGTGCTTTTGAAGTTGCAGCCAAATAGGCTAATTATAGGATTTCTGTATAAGGTTCAAACTAAGGTACCTCTCTTAGCAGCCATTTTTAGTAAATTAAAAACTTCTAAGCTTACTTAAGTTTCCTGATTAAAATGATTATGAAGATGCAAAGAAACTAGGCCCAAAACTACAGGGGGTCTATTATCTTTTGCATAATTGTAGGAATGTGGTCTCCCTCTATAGACCTTAGTAAAAGTAATTGCAGGAACAGATAATTTTCTCTGTTACTAGCAGTATATGTATACGAGAAATTTTGTCAAAGCTGCTATTCTGACACTGGAAAGTTACATTTCAGCTAAGTAAAGGTTGCTGGGAAACCATATAGTACTTTTAAACACTATAACTAAATTGTTAGAAAAAATGCTTGTTTCTACCAGAAGCAAAAATAAAAATTTGAGCAGCAAATTGGAGACAGCAAAAGGTATGTATCTTCTTAGGTTGATAATTTTTTTTAATTTGAAAACGTGCTGCATATAACAAAAAAACTTCTAAAGCTGAAAGTCATAATTGCAGAGAAAGACATCAAATTGAAAATATGCAAATTAATAAACCTACTATGATACACATCAGACGCTGTGGACTGTGCTTGCTGATATAGGGCACACATAGTATACATCAACTCATATGGGGCAGATATAGTATACACAGGCTTATGGGGATCGCATACATGCAGCATATATGAGCTCATAAGGGGCACATATAACATATCTAGGCTCATAGCAGCACATAAATAGTATATGAGCTCAAAGATGGCACATAAAATATATACAAGTTCATAGGGGGCAGATATAGAATATATAAGTTCATAGGGGGCAGATATAGAATATATAGGCTCATAGGGGGCAGATATGGAATATATAGGCTCATAGGGGGCAGATATAGAATATATGAGCTCATAGGGGGCAGATGTAGAATATATAGGCTTATAGGGGGCAGATATAGAATATATAAGCTCATAGGGGGCAGATATGGAATATATAGGCTCATAGGGGGCACATAAAATATATATAAGTTCACAGGGGGCAGATATAATATATATAAGTTCATAGGGGGCAGATATAGAATATATAGGCTCATAGGGGGCAGATATAAAATATATAGGCTTATAGGGGGCAGATATAGAATGTATAGGCTTATAGGGGGCAGATTAGAATATATATAGGCTTATAGGGGGCAGATATAGAATATATAGGCTCATAGGGGGCAGATATAATATATTATATAAGCTCATAGGGGGCAGATATAATACATATATATAAGTTCATAGGGGGCAGATATAATATATATATAGGTTCATAGGGGGCAGATATAGAATATATAGGCTCATAGGGGGCAGATATAATATATATAAGTTCGTAGGGGCAGATATAATATATAAGTTCATAGGGGGCAGATATAGAATATATAGGTTCATAAGGGGCACATAAAATATATATAAGTTCACAGGGGGCAGATATAATATATATAAGTTCATAGGGGGCAGATATAGAATATATAGGCTCATAGGGGGCAGATATAATATATAAGCTCACAACAACTCAAATATAATTTTTTAACGGAGATGCAGGCCAGATTTCTATACAAGTTCTACCTCAAGCCCTGGCACAGTTATAGCAACTGAAATGATATTATCATCACTGTAAATAAGTGTTTCCAACAGTGAAAGAGGGCACATATCTAGGTTCATAGCGGGCAGATATGGAGTATATAGGCTCATAGGGGCAGATATAATATATATATATATATATTCAAGTTCATAGGGGGCAGATATAATATATATATAGGTTCATAGGGGGCAGATATAGAATATATATGCCCATAGGGGGCAGATATAATATATATATATAAGTTCATAGGGGGCAGATATAATATATATATAAGTTCATAGGGGGCAGATATAATATATATATATAAGTTCATAGGGGGCAGATATAATATATATATAGGTTCATAGGGGGCAGATATAGAATATATAGACTCATAGGGGGCAGATATAATATATATAAGTTGATAGGGGGCAGATATAATATATAAGTTGATAGGGGGCAGATATAGAATATATAGGTTCATAGGGGGCACATAAAATATATATAAGTTCACAGGGGGCAGATATAATATATAAGTTGATAGGGGGCAGATATAGAATATATAGGTTCATAGGGGGCACATAAAATATATATAAGTTCATAGGGGGCAGATATAATATATATAAGTTCATAGGGGGCAGATATAGAATATATAGGCTCATAGGGGGCAGATATAATATATATAGGCTCATAGGGGGCAGATAATAAATATATAGGCTCATAGGGGGCAGATATAGAATATATAAGTTCATAGGGGGCAGATATAGAATATATAAGCTCATAGGGGGCAGATATAGAATATATAGGCTCAAAGGGGGCAGATATAGAGTATATAGGCTCATAGGGGGCAGATATAGAATATATAAGCTCATAGGGGGCAGATATAGACTATAAGCTCATACGGGACAGATATAATATATATAAGTTCATAGGGGGCAGATATAGAATATATAGGCTCATAGGGGGCAGATATGGTATATATAGGCTCATAGGGGGCAGATATAATATATATAAGCTCACAACAACTCAAATATAATTTTTTTAACGGAGATGCAGGCCAGATTTCTATACAAGTTCTACCTTAAGCCCTGGCACAATTATAGCAACTGAAATGATATTATTATCAATGTAATTAAGTGTTTCCAACAGTGAAAAAACGTTACATTAGTTTTTGGGAAGACAACTCCCTAATTTGATATTTTAAAATACCATAGGGGGCTTTTTGTTTATATATACAGAGCCCCCTCTGGTATTGGAAAATATCAAATTGTCCTTCTGTGAGCCTATTTTTAAAATAGTGTCTATATACCATAACAGACTGTTCTGAGTAATTTAAAACACTCAAACATGGTGCCCCCTATGAGCAGCCCCCTATGGGCATAGAGCCCCCTATGGATGTTTTACATACCAAATTGACCACCTATGAACCCAAATATGAATCTATATATATATATATATATATATATATATATATATATATATATATATATATATATATATATATATATGTATATATATATATATATGTATATATATATATATATATATATATATATATATATATATATATATATATATATATATATATATATACATATATATATATATATATATATATATATATATATATATTCACATTTAAGGGTTGTATGCCGAAACAGCCCTAAAATAGTCTGTAGATGAAAACTAAAAAATATAAGAATATATTGATACTGCGTAGGTGAATTGCGACGTGAATTCTTTAAGGCGTTTAAGCTATAGCATAATATGTGAAAATCTTTGACAATTGATTTGTGGTTGCGTAAAGGTAGAGGCCAATCACTGTGCTTATACAATGCTTGATTGTAATTAGAAAATAAAATTAGTTATACACTTACATAATAAAGCCGTGATATAACACATATCATTAATAATATATTATTAATAATATATTATTAATAATATATTATTAATAATATATTATTAATAATATATTATTAATAATATATTATTAATAATGATAAATTATGGAGGTTTTATAGCTTACCCCAACAGAGAGAATAAATTAAATTGTTTTCTTATCTTGGCTACAAACTCATAGACTTTATCAATATCTCTCAAGGCTGTTTCAGACCAGTTATACTGTTTGACAGGAGTTGTGCCTGCAGCTACGTCATCTACAGAGTAGGTGTTCTGAACAATGAAACCAGCAACCTGAAGCAAATCAATAACAGACAATTGAGTTGTGTTTATACATTAATTAGTCCTGAACAAACTTTCATGAATTATTATAAAGTAGACTGATCACTGTGTCTATTTCTAGCAAGGTTTGCATCCATGTGCTATCTACTTGTATAAGGAGTTTTATCAGGCTAAAACCTCAATGGTTCCCCAATAGACATTCACACACCTGGTTCTTGTTTACATCCCAAGCATAGACACATGGATTGTCATTATTTTTTAGAACATGCTCCAACAGAGCTTCTAGATTTTTCTCTCCCTCTTTTGTTCTGTAAGCGTCCACAGTGAAAAACAGAGGGTCATCAGCAAAGAACTGTAACCATGGTGACAGGAAGGCTTTTGCCAAAGCAACTTTCTCTGATCTGCTCTGTACAATCTATACAAGGAAAGAGCTGAATTTAGTGATAAGCTTAGTTTCTAATTGCTCTCTGGGTAGAACACACTCTAATCATCCTTGAGTTTGAAGAGTCTCAGTACAGACTGCACCTACAATCTGCAAAAGCAGTTCCATCAAGGATGGTGTATCTGCAGAGGTGGTCAACTTCAACCACCAAACTTATGGTTTACAGCTCATAGTACAGAATATCTATTCCACACAATGATATATATTGTGGCTAGGTCTTTCAACAACAACATTGTCAGTAGATCTACATACCATGTCTAAATAGTACATCATTTAGAATCTTTTAACAAACAAGTTATATATTGTAAAGCTACCCAACATATTTGAGATGTGCTGTCTACCTCACCTAAACAAATATACACATAGTGTATTGGCAATACATTGTAGTTTATATACCCAGGCATATATACTATATAACAGCGTATCTGTCACGCTAGACATAACAGAAAAGTACTAAATTCTAAGGCGCTATATAATATGCTGTTTGATTCACCTTTATTTCAATACTTGATTGTGACGTTAGGTCAGCATTCCTCTTTGCTGTATCTCCCTCCATGTTATGTCACCTTCTCTCTAGAGAGCTGTAACTTGGGTAACATGTGAGATATATAATATATATACAGTGTGAGTATAGTCTAAAAATACTAGTACTGATTGTAAGTCAACTGTCTCATGATAAGAAAATGCTGATAACTATAAGTACTAGTCCAGTGTTTTGATTACATAAAAGATGAAAACCCATGCATGTTGATATCAGTACTATAATGATTATGCAAACTTATTTTGTCAGCACACTAATGGCTTTGTGAGCAAAGGAATTGCCTCAGTAGAGTTAAACAGATAATGCTGTTGTAGACACACTTTAATTCATATGCAGAATAATAGTTAAAGGGTGATTCATTAAAATATATTATAGTGGTATTACTAAATTATGTATAACATGTACTAAGATATGTGTAACATATACTAAGATATGTATAACATGTACTAAGATATGTATAACATGTACTAAGATATGTATAACATGTACTAAGATATGTATAACATGTACTAAGATATGTATAACATGTACTAAGATATGTATAACATGTACTAAGATATGTATAACATGTACTAAGATATGTATAACATGTACTAAGATATGTATAACATGTACTAAGATATGTATAACATGTACTAAGATATGTGGTAATATGTAATAATATGTAGTAACACTAACATATGTAAGAGGTCGCTCGTATGTTTATCTAAAAAGCCAGCACTTATCACAATGATTGAAAGTGGAAACTTCTTTCTGAGAAATTAGTTTATAAATCATTAGAAAGCTGTGTGACTTCACAAACACCTTTTACTCTACTAACATCTTGACTATGACTTGCATGAAACAGGTATGTGTATACTACATGCTGTTGAAGTTTATATATATACTAGATATTGACCTATGGTGTTCAAACATTGTTATACGTCATGTTCACCCAGCCGTAGCAGATTATATTATTCCAAGGGCAAGGTTTTGAAACTATAAGGTGGTTTTGAATTAAACTCTCAGCCAATCTTGTATGTGTACTGAAACTGAGGGATTGCTCAGCCAATAGAACCCTTGTTTAGAGATTACCATCCAATAGAAGCATTGTTTAGATATTGCCACCCAATAGAAGCATTGTTTAGAGATTGCCAGACAATAGAAGCATTGTTGAGATATTGCCACCCAATAAAAAGGTGTTCAAGGGCTGATCATGCAATAAAAGTAAGCAATACTAGTACAAACAGCAGTTGAAAGAGTATCTACTGCAGGTATTAACACCAGAATTTCTACATCGTGGTTACTGTGATAGTCACAAAGGAAGAGGAAGCGCATAAATCATTGCAACCAACTAGTGATATACTAAGAAACACACAAGTATATACTTTAGCATGTATATATTCAAAGATTTCAGAAAATCAAAAACAGAGATTTGCATTCATTAAAAAAATATTACACTACTATTTTATGCACACTTTTTTACTATTGCGTCTCCTTTGAGAATTGTATATCGCTGATTAATGGTATCCTAACTAATAAATTAATGAAAAACAGTAAAAATTTGACAATAAAAGTACTCTTTTTTATAGTATTGTTTTCAGATTTGTTAGTGTAGCACTTGTTGCCATATTATCTGGTGCCATTAGCACCTGTTACTATAGCACCTGTTGCCATAACAAAGGCTTGCATAATTATTTGCAATTATCAGTCCTTGGTTTAAAAGCTTTAAACACTTAAAACTTTTGCAAGCCTGTTGTGCTAACAGGGTTTTTGTTATCTTACATGAATGCTTGAAGATTTTCTTCCCAAATCATTTTATACTGCTGGGATGGCATTCATTTTAAAACAAATATCGTAAGTAAGTTTTACTTCAATAATATTTTTTGTTGTACATGTATTTGTTCCGTATGAAATATTATTTATTTTATAAATGTAATAAACCAAGTTACTTTGCGTTAGTTAACATGGCAGTGGCTTTTCAGTGTATACTACAACCTATACAACTACATGGCACATGATTGGTTAAGCTAGGACCGATATTGCCGGGAAGCAGACGGCAACTTAGACTTGATAGTGTTCCTCGTAGACAATGCAGACACATTTAGAACATGTATACTGGATAACAGAATGTATAAAAGTCCCTGAAAGCACATGTAAGCTTGAGAAAGAGAAACAAATATGATTATTCCTCATGCCTTAGAGCCATAAGCCGAAGTTTAGAGTGTGTTTGGTAGTCGGCCATTTTCTTGTAGTTATCCATTTCCGAATAGTCCAACTCAAATAGCAACTTCATTCCTAACTGCAAGCATTTCCTGTGTACATAATAATTTGAACAGCCAGCGAGTATGGCTTCGTGACCTCTTTGCTGTTTCCGGAACTCCGAGAGACATGTTGCTACCAGTCTTCCCATAATCCCTTGGCCTCTATATTCTCTTGCTACGTTGACATACCGCATGAGTAACACTTTCTTTACTCTGAAAGTGAAAGGAAAAAATAGGAAGTCACAACTTTATCCATCTTAACGTCAACTTTTGAACTGCTTAATCTCAAATTTGGGATATGCTAATAGTTCATAATATCAAATTGACTTAACCACTCTAGTACATGGTTTTAACTACCTAGTTAACTCTCGACATTGCATGCCAGGAAAAGCAGCATTTTGCTAAAGTTTACATTTGACTTTCAAGAAATGCATTCTCTTAAAAGAAAAAAGCTTGTTTAACTCAATACTATTAGTGGAACTTTGGCCTATAGGATTAGTGGAACAAATGAGTCACCTTCAACTTCCCTTTATGTTTAAATCTCTGACCGCTAATCAATGCTTGTACAAGGCTATAAGCTAATCACTGTGCTTGTGCAAAGCTGAAGACCAATTGTACTGGTAATTTTAAAGTAAAATTGATACTAAAACTTCATAATAAAGCTGTGACATTCATTAGCGAGTTTTACTACAAAAGATACCAGCAGATTTATTTTCAAAGCTTTGTAGTGATTCGGGATCAAAGAACATACTGTTGCTCAAGGTGCTGCTGAGCCTACCATTGCTCAAGGTGCTGCTGGGTCTACCATTGCTCAAGGTGCTGCTGGGTCTACCATTGCTCAAGGTGCTGCTGGGTCTACCATTAGTCAGGGTGCTGCTGGGTCTACCATTGCTCAAGGTGCTGCTGGGTCTACCATCAGTCAGAGTGCTGCTGGGTCTACCATTGCTCAAGGTGCTGCTGGGTCTACCATTAGTCAGGGTGCTGCTGGGTCTACCATTGCTCAAGGTGCTGCTGGGTCTACCATTAGTCAGGGTGCTGCTGGGTCTACCATTGCTCAAGGTGCTGCTGGGTCTACCATCAGTCAGAGTGCTGCTGGGTCTACCATTGCTCAAGGTGCTGCTGGGTCTACCATTAGTCAGAGTGCTGCTGGGTCTACCATTGCTCAAGGTGCTGCTGGGTCTACCATTAGTCAGGGTGCTGCTGGGTCTACCATTGCTCAAGGTGCTGCTGGGTCTACCATTAGTCAGGGTGCTGCTGGGTCTACCATTAGTCAGGGTGCTGCTGGGTCTACCATTAGTCAGGGTGCTGCTGGGTCTACCATTGCTCAAGGTGCTGCTGGGTCTACCATTGCTCAAGGTGCTGCTGGGTCTACCATCAGTCAGAGTGCTGCTGGGTCTACCATTGCTCAAGGTGCTGCTGGGTCTACCATTAGTCAGGGTGCTGCTGGGTCTACCATTGCTCAAGGTGCTGCTGGGTCTACCATCAGTCAGAGTGCTGCTGGGTCTACCATTGCTCAAGGTGCTGCTGGGTCTACCATTAGTCAGGGTGCTGCTGGGTCTACCATTGCTCAAGGTGCTGCTGGGTCTACCATTAGTCAGGGTGCTGCTGGGTCTACCATTGCTCAAGGTGCTGCTGGGTCTACCATTGCTCAAGGTGCTGCTGGGTCTACCATCAGTCAGAGTGCTGCTGGGTCTACCATTAGTCAGAGTGCTGCTGGGTCTACCATTGCTCAAGGTGCTGCTGGGTCTACCATTAGTCAGAGTGCTGCTGGGTCTACCATTGCTCAAGGTGCTGCTGGGTCTACCATTAGTCAGGGTGCTGCTGGGTCTACCATTGCTCAAGGTGCTGCTGGGTCTACCATTAGTCAGGGTGCTGCTGGGTCTACCATTAGTCAGGGTGCTGCTGGGTCTACCATTAGTCAGGGTGCTGCTGGGTCTACCATTAGTCAGGGTGCTGCTGGGTCTACCATTGCTCAAGGTGCTGCTGGGTCTACCATTGCTCAAGGTGCTGCTGGGTCTACCATTAGTCAGGGTGCTGCTGGGTCTACCATTGCTCAAGGTGCTGCTGGGTCTACCATCAGTCAGGGTGCTGTATAATTAGTTTAGGTTATACAGTTAAGACATAATGTAATACTAATATTATTATAATTTAGGAATTGTGAAGGTTTTATAACTTGCCCCAATTGAGAGAATAAATTAAATTGATTTCCTATCTTAACCACAAACTCATTGATTTTATCGATGTCACTAGAAGCTGTTTCAGACCAGTTATACTGTTTGACGGGAGTTGTGTCTGTAATTACATCATCTACAGAGTGGGTGTTCTGAACAATAAAACCAGCGACCTAAAACAAATATCAATAATGGACTTTCAATCTTGAACAAGCTTTTTGGATTGTAGCAATATAAAGTAGACTGATCACTGTGGCTATTTCTAGCAAGATTTGAATCCATGTGCTATCTACTTGTATAGGGAGTTTTATCAGGCTATGACCCCGATAGTTCCCCAATAAACATTCACAAACCTGGTTCTTGTTTGCATCCCAAGCGTAGACACATGGATTGTCATCATTTTTTAGAACATGCTCCAACAGAGCTTCTAGATTTTTCTCTCCCTCTTCTGATCTGTAGGCGTCCACAGTGAAAAACAGCGGGTCATCAGCAAAAAACTGTTACCATGGTGATAGGAAGGCTTCTACCAAAGCAACTTCTCTGATCGGCTGTGTACAATCTATGCAAGGAAAGAGCTCTATTTAGTGTTTAGCTTAGTTTCTAATTGCTCTCTGTGACTCAAGTTTGGTTAGAACACACTCTAAGCATCTTTAAGTTTGAAGACTCTCAGTACAGACCACCTACAGTCTGCAAAAGCAGTTCCATCAAGGGTGGTGTATTCCAGAGGTGGTCAACCTCAACCACCAAACTTATGGTTTGCAGCTCATAGTACAGAATATCTATTCCACACAATGATAAATATTGTGGCTAGATCTTTCAACAACAACACTGTCAGTAGATGTATATTGACATACATACTAATGTCTAAATAGTACATCATTCAAAGTCTCTTAGCAAGTTATATTCTAAAACTACCCAACATATTTGAAATGTGCTGTTTACCTTACTTAGTCAGATATACATATAGTGTATTGGCAATATATTGTAGTTTATATACAAAGGCATATATAAAACAGTGTATCTGTTAAACATAACAGAAAAGTGCTAAATTCTAAGGCAGCTATAATATGCTATTGGTTTCACCTTTATTTCAATACTTGATTGTGACGTTAGGTCAGCATTTCTCTCTGCTGTCTCTCCCTCCATGTTATGTCACCTTCTCTCTAGAGAGCTGTAACTTGGGTAACTTGAATAAATTGTAAGATATATATTAGAGCTGTGACTTGATTAACATGTAAGATATATTCAGTGTGAGGTACTAGTAGTACTAATTGTAAACTAAATAAGCCAACTGTCCTATGATAAAGGAATGCTGATAACTAACAAGTCCAGTGTTCTCATAACATAAATTAAGATAAAAACCCATGCATGTTGATACCAGTACTATGATTATGCATAATCATCTTGTCAGCATACTAATTGATGACTATTGTAACAAAGGAATTGCTTGAGTAGAATTAAACAGATACCGTTGCAGACAGATTTTAACTTGCATAGAGAATAATAATTAAGGGATGATTAATTAAAGTATATTATACTTGTAGTACTAAATTATGTATAACATGTTCTAAATTATGTACTAACATGTACTATGATATGCCCTAATATGTATTAATATGTAGTACTATGTAGTAACACTAACATATGTAAAATGTTGCTAGCATATTAATCTAAAACAGCCAACACTTATCAAATTGATTTAAAATATTAACTTACAAATGAAAATTCCTCTTTCTGAGAAATTAGTTTATAGATCATTAAAAAGCTGTGTGACTTCTCAAACACCTTTTACTCTAACATCTTGACTATGACTTGCATGAAACAGGTATGTGTACACTGCATGCTGTTGAAGCTAGATATATGCACTAGATATTGACCTATGGTGTTCAAACATTGTTATACAAGTTCATCCAACCCCAACACTCTGCCAATAAAACCATTGTTTAGAGATTGCCAACCGAAAAAGGTGCTAATCATGCAATAAATGTAAGCAATAGTAGTACAAACAGCAACAGCAAGCATGTCCTCTGGATATTAACACCAGATGTTCTACAATGTGGTCACTGTGATCATCATGAAAGAAGAATTTTTTTTCACAACATATATCATGTTAGTGATAGAAATAAATAAATAAATAAATAAATAAATAAATAAATAAATAAATAAATAAATAAATAAATAAATAAATAAATAAATAAATAAATAAATAAATAAATAAATAAATAAATAAATAAATAAATAAATAAACCAATCAATCAATCAATCAATCAATCAATCAATCAAAGAGAAATTAGATTATTCATTGCAGCAGGCTAATGGTACAAAGAAGAACACAATGTCTAGTGCAGCATGTATATATTCTAAAATTTCAAAATATCAAAAGACAGAGAATTGTATTTATTAAAAAAAATTATATTACTATTTTATGCACACAAAAATTAATTTTATATAAATAATGTTTTGAACTATTGAGTGTTCTTTTGAGAATTGTATATCACTGTTTAATGGTATCCTAACCAATAAATAATTACTGAAAAACGGTAAAAAAAGATAATTTAACAAAATTACTTTTTTGTTACAGTATTGCTTGCAGAGTTGTTAGCGCAACACTTGTTGCCATAGCAACTGTTGCTACAGCTCCTGTTGCCATAGCAGTTGTTGCCATTACACTTGTTGCCATAACATCTGTTGCTATAGCACTTGTTACCATTGTGACTGTTACCATAGCAACTGCTACCACAACACCTGTTGCCATTGCTAGTAGCACCTGTGACTATATAACTGTTGTACTGAGCTCTTGAATAAGGTTTTGCATAGCTGTTACTGTGCCGAATAGAAAGCATAGAATACCAAACACAAAAATACAAATGTCTTTACTGCACATTATCCAGAAGTGTCTGATGCTCTTTCTTTCTGGCCAGAAGGTGAGGATTTCTAAGACGGCAGGAAATATGAGAGTTAGAGCCGCAGATGCGACTGAACCAACCAGAGCTATTAACAGATTCAGGTACTCGTCCACAATGGCGGCTATTCCAACTACAAGAGTCATCAACAAACTTCTGACTGCGTAGTCAATGGTCAAACTTTAACTGTGACATACGAAATATAGTTTTCTAGCATGAAAAAGTAATATAATATGTGCTTGAAAAACGTCAATTCCTAGCTCACTGCAGTTGATTGTGCTAACTAATAATGACTACTTGAGACACTACATATCATAGCATACGTAGCAGGAATCTTTGTGTATAATATTATAAGGCAATGAAGCAACTTATTCTGTAATGCAAAGCTAGAGCTTTTTAATCAACAAAATCATTAATTACATTTTTTTTCTAATTTAAGACAATTAAAATTACTATACTTGGTACTATTAGTGTGTCATATTTTGTAATGAAGTTCAGCAGGTAAAATGTTTCTTTATAATGTAGACTGTAGATGTACCTGTGATTAGGACTAGTGTGGCTCTAGTTATGTAATCAAATAGATTTGGTCCAATGATTTCTGCCGGACGACTAGCTGCTATGACTGGTCCAAGGACGTTTAGAGGCACGTAGAACTGTATTGCATATGATATGTAGATACATATGCTAAACAGAACCTGCACTGCGGTGCCGTACCTACAGTAACATCACAACGGTTAGAACTTGATGGGTGTGGGCATTGAGAATCATATTATATCTTTTCAGTATGTTGTCGAATAAAAATCATAGCATTATACATAATATATTCATACTATTCCTACTACTACTCATCATTTGAGCGGAAATTCCGACTCAATACTGTGCTACTCACCACGATGTTAGATTAAGAGTTATGCTATCTTGACTGTTATCTCCAAACTCAATATAGCCATAGAACCCTACTGTGATGTAGAGAACACAGACTACAGTCATACCAACATTGAGTACCCCAAACATGGAGGGCATAGCTTGAGGTTCCCTCATCTTATTCTCAACTGGCAATAACTAGAACAGAGGCTATACATATATATTATGCATTGAATACATAATTATATGTATGTGTAGAATAAAAACTATATTATATGTTATGAATTGGATACATGGCTATACGCTGGAAAAATCCAATATTTAATGTACAAATAACAAAATATATGACTTTATAAACAGCAGTATCAGAATTCATAAACATGTGTGTGATGAATTGTGCATTTGATAATGGTACTATATTACTTCTATTTGAGATGCAGGTGCTAAACTGGGACAATTGTAAAAGAAAGCTTCCACAATGTATAAAAATATTCCTGTAATTTCTGATTTACTAAATATACTAAAATATCTTCTAGCAAATGCTTACCACGCCTATGCCCTCGAAAGCATAAATGGCCGTTGAGAGATATAATGGAATTTCCGCCCAACTCTTGATCAAGGGCAAACGACTTACAGGCTGTAGTGTTTCAGCCACTAGTATGTAATAGAGAATAATGATGAGTCCAACTATAGACGTTAGGTTGGCCAACATGGAGAAGGGGGCCAGAATTTTCATGTCTCTTATAAACACTAGAGGAATTAGAAATACTGCTACTATCACTTCATACTGCTGAATATTCATAGAGTAAGTTTGTGTAGACGACTCCAAACTATTTCCACTATACTGATTCACAATCTACAACATTGTTATAGTACGAGTTAATACAAGTCGTACTACAAAGGTTAGTAAAGTGGCTGCCATATGTGCATTTACTCTGCTTTAATGCGGGAAGACTAGTACCATCTATACAAGGTTTTAAGAGTAAAACATCACCATGAGAATAAACTTATACAATTATAACTGTAAGGACACAATTCCAAAATTCCAAGTTATAATAATTACATGATTGGAAATATAAACATACTATATCAAATATTTGCTGCTGCATACATGCTATTACTATGAGATTGGTATTGCGAAAGCAATATCTTTAGAACAAATTTACCCATTAGAATTATTATGATATAATGCTTATAAGCATGAAAACTGGTACAAACACTACCTATAACAGTATTTAAATAATGCACAGAGTGCTGTAACAAGCACTACTAAAGAGCTTAAAGATACGTATAGGGTGCTGCACGGAGCACTACCAAAGAGTATAATTGATGGGTTATGACTCACCAGCTGAGCGTTCTTTGCTATAAAGAGTACATAAACACAGCAGTACCCAAACTGTATGAGTATTAGGAAGGAATTCACGGTATATCTGTAGAAATAAGTAATAATAATAATAAACCATTCATTGTAGAAGCTTCATAAATATTTTTCTATAGTTACAAAGATCTGCATTCTTAAAAATATAACTATATTTTTATTCTTCAGTATATAACCACTAATAAAGATAAAAGTTACCCTCAATAAAATGTACACTAATACCATTTTTAGTTTTTTCTCAGCGTTTTGTAGATAGGTGTTTCAAAAGATGAAAAATTCAAACCAGTTGCAATTCAATAGAGTTTATACAATACTAATTGGAAAACAGCACCTAAGAAGCCAATTAACGTAGCTGTGTGTAACCTTTTAGAGGAAGGTTTATGTACAATGATGTATTTTTCCCACAACTATAAGTTTGAAAGGGGGCATATCACCCTATCCCCGGCAACCATTACTAAAAAAAGTAGATTGGCTGCTATAGTACTTACTTTGCAGCTTTACACAACTTAGGAGTAGATGAGGGTAGAAACTTAACAGCTGTCTCTGCAGCATCGGCATAGTCTAAATGGTCTTTGTTGGCTCTAGAAGAAAGTAAATAGCTCAGATTGTATATTTTAACTGTACTTGGTGATAGAAAGGGAATTCAATTTTAATTGAACCAAAATTTTAACTTTCTCTCTTAGCTAAAGGGTATATACAAGCCTTTAGATTGGAGAGGGAGAGAGGGAGAGAGGGAGAGAGGGAGAGAGGGAGAGAGGGAGAGAGGGAGAGAGGGAGAGAGGGAGAGAGGGAGAGAGGGAGAGAGGGAGAGAGGGAGAGAGGGAGAGAGGGAGAGAGGGAGAGAGGGAGAGAGGGAGAGAGGGAGAGAGGGAGAGAGGGAGAGAGGGAGAGAGGGAGAGAGGGAGAGAGGGAGAGAGGGAGAGAGGGAGAGAGGGAGAGAGGGAGAGGGAGAGAGGGAGAGAGGGAGAGAGGGAGAGAGGGAGAGAGGGAGAGAGGGAGAGAGGGAGAGAGGGAGAGAGGGAGAGAGGGAGAGAGGGAGAGAGGGAGAGAGGGAGAGAGGGAGAGGGGGAGAGGGGGAGAGGGGGAGAGGGGGAGAGGGGGAGAGGGGGAGAGGGGGAGAGGGGGAGAGGGGGAGAGGGGGAGAGGGGGAGAGGGGGAGAGGGGGAGAGGGAGAGAGGGAGAGAGGGAGAGAGGGAGAGAGGGAGAGAGGGAGAGAGGGAGAGAGGGAGAGAGAGAGAGAAATAGTAAACACTTACTTTCTACAGAGGTAGTGAGATGATTTCACTAGAATGTGCATACAATGTACACAGAGAACTGCCAGCATAGCCAGCACCACTGTACCAAACTGAAACAATAATAAAACTCACAAACCAATCAATAGAGTAACGCTGCATAATATTCAGTAAAAGCTAACATGCAATTTCAAATTAATTCAGAGTCAGTACAACCCTGATCACTGAGTATACAACAATAAATTCTTAAACCAGCCATGTTGAACATGTCTATTAATACTGTCTCAAAACTGTTACTACATATTCACTCAACTGCTCTATAGGGTCTTATAGATTACATGGTATATTTATGAATCCTATAGAATGTATCCTAATTTATTGCGGTACTATATATAATGTACATTCATAAGTAGCAAAAATTGCCTACAATGTTTATGTTCATATAATGGTCTAAGTTTTGTAATATAATATAATGCAACAACAATGGATTATATTCTAAGAAATGCATCCCAATTCAGAATAAGTTACAACTACAGGACGTTTGACAAGTTATCTTTTGACTTATATAGTTGTAGAACAGTTAGATATAAGTTATATAAAGCTATTATTAACACTCACCAAAATACCAGCATGTGAGAATGCTACAGGCATGGCCAGTATACCAGTGGATACATTAGCGTTTATTATGTGCATTATAGTACCAAAATTCCTACAAGAAACGCACTGACATATGCATTAATATGTACAAAGCTGAAAGTTGCTAAGTTTCAACTCACTTTAAATGACTGCTAACGAGAAAATAATTATTTATCCTGTAGCTTTTATAATTCAAGAAGTTAAAAATCTCTATTAAAAGTTAACATATATACAGTTTACACACAATTTTACTGTTCAGAAAATGATAATTAGAAATAACTAAATGCAAAAAGGTTCAACAGTGCAGCAGTGGTCAAAATCAGAAGTATGCAGGGGTATAAAGCACCCCCCCCCCCACTATCTTTCTCAGGGCCTTCTAGACTTTTATCTTTACTATACTAAACCAGTGCATTCAACAATAGCCGATCAAAAGCTTCCATGAAATGTCAAAAGTCGAAGCCAAAGTCATTATAACTATTATAGCAGCCATCACTTAGGTGGCTTTGTTAATGTTTATGTATAGTTTTTCTAACTCGCTTGATTCAAGTTTTCTCCAACATGCTTTATTTATAGACACTACAGTCAATACATTTCCTTCTCAACAAGTTAGCATCAGCACCAATAATTAGTCACTTGTTCAAATTTTTTGCAACAACCTGTTTTGTTTTTGTTCACGCACAACACACAAGTTACTACATTTATGTTATTTTTGAATTAATATGAATGAATATTCGATCTGTATTCTAATTTATTCTGCTTTAAAAAGGGAAAAAGCTTAAAACTTTTGATTGTGCATTCAATTACCAACAGCATGATTGTTTTAAATTTCTAATTATTAAATGAAACCCTTAATTGGAGCACTCATTTGATAGCCGTTATAATAAATAAATCGACAAAAAAACAACATAATTTAAAACTCACGAGACTCCATTTGTCCTCGAAGGAAAAGGCTTTAGCTCTGAGTCTCTTTGAGTCCCATACTCTGGCGTTGAGTCCTTAAGTAGTGCTTCTTTTTCTTCAGAGTTGCTTACATCACTCAGAACTAAACTGTCTTCTGCACTTGCAGACGACATGCTTTTCAGCAGACGAACACAACTCTAGCTCTACTCTGTACACTTACTGCTACTGTTCACTACCATTATAATGAGATGAATCATTATTCTACAAATAAGCATAGCAGTACAGGTAAATTTAACTACAGGTAGTAGTATAGTGCAAGGCATAAAAACATTCAGCTGCAAATGTTAGAATAATCTTATCTAACAAACATTGTATGGCTGATTGTACTTTGATGTACAATATATAGTATTATTATGATTTAATTTATTTTAGAAATACATTTTTAGCATTGGTTGATTTTCTTTTAAGAAAATATGAATGTATTTTTTAGTGTTTTTTAAACAATAAACCAACAATTAGAAAATTAGATACTACTAAAACTTCTTTGCACTAAAAGTGTTAAATTTTCGGAGCATCAAGAAATAGTAAAGTACCACACACACTTTGATACTATAGCTATGCAACAGGGACTGTGAATATTATATATTATATAGGGCCATGTGCCAATATACCACAGTTTGTATATAATTTACAGTCAGACAAAGTTACAGCAAAGTAATAAATGAGCAAATTATGCAAGCACAAGATGTCAAGCTATGAATAACTAATTTGTAACACATTGCCAACCTTTAGCTGTACTTTAATCACCTTTATACATAGCAACATACATACAACAACAACATACATTCTTCAAGACATATTTCAAAGTAGTATAATATTGTAATATAATATTATAATGCAATGCATTGTATGATAGAAATTGACTTTGTATATAAGAAATATATGAAACACATATGCTTACCACTATGCATGGGACTGATTTGGCCTCTACATGAACAAATTGCAGTCTACCTTAGAACTGGTTTAGCATGCATAATATTCTAGCAACAGGGGGATAACTCCTTGCAAATGATAGTCTGACCAATCATAGTAGAGCACAAATATAATGGTAGGCTTTTAAATATACGCAATGTCAATAGTTCCATACACGTGCAGTGTTAATGGGAAATTTTCCATTAGTTGGAATTCTTATATTCTAAAACTTGAGTTTGTAACTCAAACCATGCAGAGGAAATGGACGGTTCAGAAGCAGAAAAGTTAGAGAACGGTTGTTCAGAAAAGGAAACACTGCTGGGTAAAGGGCGTATTTCTGTTTATCAAACAAAAAATGGAATTGTTGAGAAGGCAAAGCAGACGGATATCAGAGTTAGAGAAGACGGAATCTCGTAAGTTACAATTAGTGCAGTCTCAAAATATTCAGCACAAAAATAAATGTCAAAGATACTTGACATTTGAACTAACTCTTTCATGTACAAAGTCGAAATACTCTTGCATGATTGCTTTAAGTTTGGAGTTATATTCTTTGAATGATATGCTTAAGTAACTGTTAGATTGTAGTTATATCATATAATTATGTAAGTATCTTCTCTTACTCTATTTTGTTTAGTCCAAAGGAACTCTGTCTCAAAAACTTCTTTTCTAATTTTTTGGTCTCTACCTTAAAAATTCAAATCGATCTTTTAAAATTCAAATTTTGGTGAAATGCTAGAATTTTGAACTAAAACTGAAATTAATTTTGAAATAAACTGTCTTATCCAATTAAACAACTGTAACATATAATTTATACTCTTTTGTTTCAGAAATTTCGGAACTATTATGAATGTTCTCAAAGGCAACATTGGTCCAGGGATATTATCTCTGCCTATAGCATTCTCACATGCTGGTATTCTAGTGAGTGTCTTTAAGTTTATAATCTGAGTGAAGTTAATAATCATTCAGTACTACTTGATTAGTAAGTAGATTAGATCTAGGTTTTGCCTTCAGCTTGGTGACGCATTAAACTTCTCAACTGGGTTATAACTTGTACTAAAATAGATAAATAAATTCTAACTGGGAAGCGTCTATCTGGATGACACCCAACTCAATGCATTGTCAATTTGATGCTTTTTAGTGTTGAGCTTTTTAAATTCTAATGAAAAATATATGCTACATATAATAAAGCTTTCAATGTACCGCTATGCAAAAGAAAAGTACAGCCTAAACTTGATAGGATAAATTGAGCTGTCAAAATTAAATATCTAATCAAAATTAATTCACAGTAATATATTGAAGTTTTTTGTTAACAAAGCATGACACTTCCATATTGATTTGGGTGTTTCCTGCTTTGCATTTCAGTTTGGTACGGTGATGTTGGCTGTACTTGGAGTTATCTGTGTACACTGTATGCACATTCTAGTGAAATGTTCTCACTATCTCTGTAGAAAGTAAGTTCTTATTCCTACCAGTTTAATTCAATGTTCTATAATTTGTAGAAAAACCTGCTTATTTGCTTATAAACTTGAGCCCATGGTTCACACTTAAACCATAGCTAACGACCTAATTGTGTGGTACAGCCTATAGTGGGCTTAGTGGTGCAGCTCTAGCATAGCCTAAGCCCCAGAGTGTAAGGCTGATTCATAAGCTCCAGGGAGGGCATATGTTCAGCCACCCTGTACCGTCATAAGGCTTATACACTAAACACAAGTTTTATATGATGCTGCGCTAATACGGGTTAAGACTGAGTCAATGTAGGAGCTGCCAAGGTCACAGGGAATATTGAACTCTTTGAAATTACGGCTAATCCATGCAATGCCTCAACAGTTTGCAATAAACTTAGAATGCTGGCGATTTCATATATCCTCAGGTAACTCCAGCTATCCTGAGATACCCTCAGGTGTCCTCAGGTGTCTCCATGTGCTCTCAGGTGTTTCTGAGTGTCTCCAAGTATTTTCAGGTTTCTTCATGCATCGTAAGGGGTCCCCGAGTATCCTTGGGTATGCTCAGGTGTCCTCAGATATCCCCAGAAGAAATAGTGAATAGTAAGAGATAGGATATAATTAGAGAAAAGTATAAGCAGTAAAGTGAACCTTGAGTAAAGGGCAGCTATAAGTGAACAACATAACATGTTTCTATCGAAAAGTTGTGATAACCAGAAGGAGGTCTGCAATTCAGACATTTTTATGAATATTGAAAATCAAACTGTCTCCTATTTGTTCACCTCAACATAGAATTGTGAAAAATAATTGCCCCACTGGGAATCGAACCTGTGCTACCATTACACCACGGAGGCCACTGGGTAAACACAACACTACAAATTGCACATACTATAGGAGGAAGTCTACAACACACTCGTGTTTAAATGTTGCCTAGAAACTCTTTTGTATAGTTTATTAGAAAACTTTATACATACTGAGTCCAATCAAACTGAATAAATAATATGTCAGTGTAAAATATATTGAATGCAGTTGGTTAGTATATCATTTGATAAACATACATAAAGCATTAGTACAACAAGTTGACCCTCCTCTGCCATGTTGTATAATGTATAATGTATTTATGATTGATACTATAGAAGTCATAAAAATGAAAACTTATAGTAAGAAATGCTAGAAGATAGTCTATGTTGTGGATTTATGACTCATATATATAAATATACTCTAATAGAGATAGAAATTAATTTTCCCAGATTATTACAGAACTAAATGTAACTTACACTTTAAGACAAGATGTAATTTCTACATGAACTGAATTCAGCAGCTTTCTATGTATGCTATCTGTGCCACATAGAATACATTTCATGCAGCTAATTACAGCAATATATACATGCAAGCTGTTGCAGTTGAGTGTACTTTGTGCTGTATTAACCTGTAACTACTTTATATAAGTATCTAGATTCTGGACTCTATAGAGAAAGGGTGAGCATGCTACCCTCCCCTTCTTTAATGTGATGAAGTTATGAGGCTTCTAAGTTGCGTTTACAGCTCTCACTTATACACAGCACAAGGTTGTAGCACTATACTGCTACAAATTCACAATATTATATGATTTATAGTGATGTTGAATTATTATAGTGTAGTAGTTAGTAGTATATATGTTATACATTTGTTGCAATTTGTCAAGGTTAGAAATATACTCTCTCTTCTACTATCTTGTAGGAACAACTGTGAACACATGGATTATGCTGATGTGACTGCAAATGCTGTCAAGTCTATCACAACTCCATCTTCTAAAATGCCTCGTGCAGCTAGGTGCTTTAATGAAATACAGTTTACCATCACATAACAGCTCTCCCCCTGTGTCCGCTAATCTCCCCGTTGCCCCCTGTTGGTCACCAAAATAAATACATTTTGTCAATATTTGGCTCTATCATTCAGAAAGTTTTGACTGCGTCCATGTTTTTGTAGGATTGTGGTGAACTGCTTTATCGTTTTGACTCAATTTGGCTTCTGCTGCATTTACATGATTTTCATTCCTACAAATATCAAACTGGTAAGAATCAAACTTACACAGTTTGAAAAAAAAGAATTTCACATCAACATAATCCGATTGTTTTCATTTAAATATTTATTAATATTTGTTGTTTATCCTAATATTTGCTACAAAATATCAAAATGTTACGTGATACGCTGAGTTTGTTTTTATCTTTCAACTTTCAGGCAAATAAGCCCAGACTATCAGCTTCTAATTTAATTCTATAAAAAATTTATGAATTAATTTTTATTTAACTAAAGTTAACATTTACAGCTTGTTTGTATGCTATTAAACAGGTTGTGGAGAAAAGCATAGGGAATGTTCCAGATTCGGCGGACTATCGCCCAAACTACCCAATCAGCTTGCAGATCTATGAACTTATCACACTGGCTCTTCTCATTCCTTTGATATTTATCAAAGATATGAAACATTTAGCACCATTTTCTCTAATAGCCAACATGGCGTCAGTTATTGGTCTTGGAGTTATACTCTACTACGTGTTGATATACGAAGAGCTCAAATCTGTGAGTCGTCTACCCTTGATACAGAGCTGGTCGGAAATCCCGCTATACTTTGGTACAGCCATATTTTCCTTTGAGTCAATAGGTTTGGTAAGTCTATTAGATGTTTTGTAGCAATAAAGAAGTACTTGAGAACAGTGTGCTGGGTTTTGTGAGATGAATGAAAGATAATAGCCCAGCTAGTGTTTGTTACTTTCATTTGCTGCAGATTGCTACTTGTACCTGCTGCAGATTGTTACTGATACTTGCTGCAGGTTGCTACTTGTACCTACCGCAGATTGTTACTGGTACTTGCTGCAGATTGTTACTTGTATTTGCTGCAGATTGATACTTGTACCAACTGCAGGTTGTTACTTGTATCTGCTGCAGATTGATACTTGTACCAACTGCAGGTTGTTACTTGTATTTGCTGCAGGTTGCTACTTGTACCTACTGCAGGTTGTTACTTGTACCTACTGCAGATTGCTACTTGTGCCTGCTGCAGGTTGTTACTTGTACCTACTGCAGGTTGCTACTTGTGCCTGCTGCAGGTTGTTACTTGTACCTGCTGCAGATTGCTACTTGTATTTGCTGCAGATTGATACTTGTACCAACTGCAGATTGCTACTTGTGCCTGCTGCAGATTGTTACTGGTACCTACTGCAGATTGCTACTGGTACTTGCTGCAGATTGCTACTTGTACCAACTGCAGGTTGTTACTTGTACCAACTGCAGATTGTTACTTGTACCTACTGCAGATTGCTACTGGCACTTGCTGCAGATTGCTACTTGTACCTACTGCAGATTGCTACTTGTACCTACTGCAGGTTGTTACTGGTACTTGCTGCAGATTGCTACTTGTGCCTGCTGCAGGTTGTTACTGGTACTTGCTGCAGATTGTTGCAGATTCTTCCAATAGAGAACAGAATGAGAGAGCCGCAAGCCTTCTCCTCTGCGTTTGGAGTTCTCAACCTCGGGATGACCATAATCTGTGTTCTCTACATCACTGTAGGGTTCTTTGGCTACATTCAGTTTGGAGAGAATATTCAAGATAGCATAACTCTGAACCTAACCTCCTGGTTAGCATGATTACCATAAACAACTGTACAGCACATGTCTAAATGAAATCTTCTAGTTTACTGAGAATGTTGTTTGGTTATTTTCAGGTATGGCATTGTTGTGCAGATACTGTTTAGCATCAGTGTGTTTGTAACATATGCCGTGCAGTTTTACGTGCCGCTGAATATCTTTGGGCCAACAATTGCCACGAGTCGTGCGGCCAAAGCCATTGGACCAAACTGTTTTGACTACATCGTACGGGCTCTGCTTGCCATCATGACTTGTAAGTTACAACTTCGAATATTAATTCTTGACAACTTCAAGAAACAATTTCTCAAGACTAATCACCTTTACTGTTCATTACCTAACACTGTAGCATCTTATCTTTGTTGTATTTTCAACAGTTGCGGTGGCTGCAATATTCGGGGAGTTCCTAAACCTACTCATATCTCTGATAGGGTCAATTGCATCGTCAGCATTAGCTCTAATATTCCCACCTCTTCTGGAGATGATGACCTTCTGGCCAGACAGGAAAGAGCGGAAATATTACTGGATAATGTTCACCAAAGACATCGTCATCATGCTGTTTGGTGTGCTGTGTTTCGTGTCTGGCACTGTTGTCAGCATCCAACAGCTCCTGCAAGGCCTTGGCAGCACTTCTTTACAATCATAGTTTATCATATATATTATAATATATAAAATATATTTATAAATATTTTTATTATTAATACATGCTTAATCTGCTATGCCATGCGATACAAGCCATATTTTTATAACAATATTGTATACTTTATTCTTTATTTATACTTTTATTATGCATAGTTAACAATCTTTAGTGTTATATAATGTTGTTTATTTATTTATATTCATTTAGTGTTTTATTTCCTGCCAAATGGTAGGTTGATGAGTAGATATAATAGAAATAGCCCACACAAATAAAAACAGATGTTTTCAAATACAAGCTTCAACTGTCATTATACCAATTATAGTTTTTAAAGCTTTTAGTTATACATTTGCTTTCTACATATCTAAAAAGATATTAGAGTTTACCCAACCATACAATATTCTACATAAGTCTCATGTCTTAAACCTAAACTGATAATTTTCACTAATATTTCTAATTCTACTACATTTATATCAGTTCAAATTGTTATTTTACAGAACTGCAGAGTACCTACAATAAAGTTACCGTGCACTAATATAAACACATGTTACAGTAGGTAGGCTGAGCTTGATTCACACCTTACTGCACCATAATCTGTTGAATGACCACAAGTAGGTGAATAAGTAAGTAAGTTAGTAAGTAAGTAGTAAGTAAGTAAGTGAGTAAATAAGTAGGTCAGTAAATTCTAATAATTGCTAATTAGCTTTGAAGTTATCTTTTCATGGAACAAATTTATATTAACCTAAAACTTAGAGTGTAGCATTCAGCTGAGTGTTTGTGTGTTGAAATGCTTGGTAATCTGCTGATTTAGTGTAGCAGCTTTAACAGGTATTAGCCATGTAGCTGATACAATGTCAGGACCAAAGGCTACAGATAAAGTCTGTCCATGTCGCATTAGTCTAAGATATACCTGAATTGTTTAGAATATAGATCTGGGAGTACTAAAATACCTGCAGTAGGCATAGTTATCCATAACTCTAACATGAAGGGTAATAAAGCTTGTATACAATTGTGAATGGTTGTCATAGAATTTTCCTTAGTAACAAAGGCAGTGAGTGGGGTAGAGGACACACTGGCTGAACTTGTAACAAGGGCAGTGGGTGGGGTAGAGGACACACTGGCTGAACTTGTAACAAAGGCAGTGGGTGGGGTAGAGGACACACTGGCTGAACTTGTAACAAGGGCAGTGGGTGGGGTAGAGGACACATTGGCTGAACTTGTAACAAAAGTCATTCATCCCTATTGGACTACCAGATAATTAACTGACAACATAACTCAGACTTACTGAAGCGAAAATAGAATAAAACGTCAAGTCTATTCCACACTGACGGTGATTTATACTCTATAGTGTAGAGTGTAGAGTGTAGAGTGTAGAGTGTAGAGTGCATGTTGGCTATACTTGACAGCTGGCAGATTACAGCAAGATGAGCAGACGGGTGAATAAATAGCCTCCAGTCTCATGTCTAACATTTAGTACTCAGACTAAGATAACTAACCAGTAAGTCAGAAAGAAGTCTCAATCTACAGGATACCAGAGGTTGGTTCAAGGCCTTTTCTACTTTACTATACAATAGACTTTCTAAAGCAGCTGCATGTTTAAGTTATAAAACTAGATTGCTTAGAGTTTATATATTAAATCCCATTGTTGGGTTACATGTAATGTCATGTTATACTATATTCATGTCATGTGACACTACATACACACCATGTGACACTCTATTCATGTCATGTGACACTACATACGCACCATGTGACACTCTATTCATGTCATGTGACATATGACTCTGATGTGACACACTGCACACGCACACACACACGCACACGCACGCACTCACACACACATACACGCACACACACACACACACACACACACACACACACACACACTCACGCACGCACTCACACACACATACACGCACACACAATCAGAATAATTCTCCGTGTTAACAGGTAAAGATGTCAAAGTCTAAAGCAGAAACTATTTCTCTGCTAAGAATACTGGGTGACCATATTTCCGACAAGAATCCATCTTTGGACAATGCAAATTCTAGCAATTCAAACCAAACCCCGAGTAGCTTGGAGAGAAAGGATGGAATATCGTGAGTATAGAAAAGAAAGGCAAATATAAGATGTACACTGTAGTGTGTATAGTTTATATTGTTGTATATAATATATTGTAGTATATAATAGTCTATAGTTTATACTATACACTGATATAAAGTGTATATAGTATAACATGTAGCAAACAATATTGCAATATATGTATAGCTGCTATAATAGTATCTTATACTCCATACTGGCAAATGATGAGCTACTAGCATTTTATTAAGAGTTTTTATGGAAATATATACAACAATATGCTAATGTTAACTAACCACCAACAGTTCCACCCATTTTGGTGAAAAAATTGGCTACAATGTAGATTAGAAAAGTTGTGTATTATAAATAACACAAAGAAGGCATTTCATCATGTTGTATTGCAGAAACTTTGGAGCTGTTATGCATATAATCAAAGGGAGCATTGGTTCAGGAATACTAGCCATGCCCGCTGCCTTTTCTCATGCTGGCATCCTGGTGAGCTATGTAATATGCTAATATAAAGTATGTACGTTGTAATAGTAATATAAAGTTGGTTTCACCGACTCTTTACTATCACAAAATGACTTCACAAAACTAATTGGTTGTGTCCACGTGAAGTGGTCTTTATATAATTTATCTTTCGTTATGTGTTATAACCAGCCTATACTAAATTATAATGTGCATGGTAATTTCTTTCGTAAACTAACAACTAGTAAAGAAAATGTTTATTCATGCATGAAAAATAATAGATTTTAACCAAGTTTCTTTTACACCTGGTATAAAAAGTAGGCATCTATATAGCAAAACTTTGATGCGGCATGCTAATTAATCAAAGCTAATTGTGTTATCATCAATCCTTTAGACCCTGATTTGCCCTTAGACTAAGTTCATACCAGTGTTTTTATGTTTCAGTTTGGTACGGTGATGTTGGCTGTACTGGGAGTTATCTGTGTACATTGTATGCACATTCTAGCGAAATGTTCTCACTACCTCTGTAGAAAGTAGGTGTATAGTCTATCTGCTTAGATCTGGTTTACTATACCTCTCTTCCACCTAGAAACTATGTGCAAGTAAGGTCACATGTATATACTATAATATAATGTAATATTTAGTTGTACTCAAAGTATTTTACTTAGTAGCTGGACTAAGCGTAACTTAGGGCTACTTGAGCTAAAGTCCTACCAACAGTTTTAGTCCACCGAGCCATTATGTTGATATAGTATTAATTCTATTATATCAGTATAGTCTTAGTCCTATCATTATGATAGTATAGTCTTAGTTCTATTATGTCGGTATAATCTCAATTCTATTGCTCTCTGCAGAACAGAGGCTAGCCACTTGGACTATTCTGGTGTCGCAGAAGTTGCAATCAACTTCCTGCCAGCCGCTACACCCAGGAAAGCGAAGGCGGGCAGGTAAATATTACTTACATATAGTTATACTATATATACCTGCATATTCTAATATATACCTGCATACTAGCTGTAATAGATACCTGCTTACTAGCTGTAATATATACCTACATACGGTAACATATACCTTCATATACTAGCTCTAATATATACCTTCATACAGTAATATATACCCACATACGGTAATATATACCTGCATACTAGCTGTAATATATACCTATGAGTACATACAGTAACATGTACCTATATACTGTAATGTGCACCTACATTCAGTTATACCTGCTATACCTATACATAATATTAATACATTAATACATTTTATTATAATCAATTTTAATGAGACATTTACTTAACTCAATCATCGAAATCAACATAAAAATTGCCCAATCAACTAGCTCGTTATGTTTGGTGACTGAATTTTAATGCATTGGCTGTTCAGAAATCAGCTTTTTGTTTCCACCTTGTATTTATATTGTAGAGTGATGGTAAACATCTACCTGGTCCTCGCTCAGTTTGGTTTCTGCTGCGTCTACGTCTTGTTTATTGCAAGAAACATTAAACTAGTAGGTCATATTTATGCCACATTACCTTTTTTGCTAAGAAAATGTATCAAAATCATACAACACTGTTTACCTGGCTTTTACGCTGTTTTAGGTGGTAGAGAAGTGTATTGGGAACGAACCTGATTCTATAAACTACAGAATTAATTATCCAATGAGCTTGCAGCATTACGAGCTAATCTTATTGACTATACTAGTTCCCATAGTTTTCATAAAAGATGTAAAATATCTGGCACCATTTTCCATGCTGGCCAATATAGCTACACTTATCACACTTGGAATCATCTTGTACTACATATTAATATATCAGAAGTTTCAATCTGTAAGTCGTCTTCCCTTAATGAAAGACTGGTCTGAGCTCCCTTTATACTTCAGTACAGCTTTGTACGCATTTGAAGGCATTGGAGTGGTAAGATTTCACTAGCTATATTATTATACTATATAACCATCAACAGCTGTTCTTTACATAAATCAAACTTGTGCTTCAACTAACCAATTACAATGGTCTATTTAGACCAACCAATTACAGTACTTCTTATATTTTACCTAACCAATTAGAGATGTAGTTTTCTAATTTGACAAACAATGCAGTACAATATAGTACATATTACATAGCTTTTATAAGACACAGTATAGTTTTATATAAAACAATAATTAGTGAAATCATAACTTAACATTTATTCTATAGTATTATAATACTAATACCGTCACTCAAACTTGTTGCCAGCTTAGAAATGAAATCATCATTTCTATAAATTTATAGATTCTTCCCATAGAAAATAAGATGAAGGAGCCTCAAACTTTTTCGTCTCTTTTTGGAGTTTTAAATCTTAGCATGACCATAGTATGTGTTCTCTTTATCACTGTCGGGTTCTATGGCTATATCCAGTTTGGAGATGAGGCTATGGCTAGTGTAACTCTTAACTTAAAATCATGGTTAGTATATACTCTATTATCCACGCTCTTCTATTATACAGTTTATATATATATATATATAATATGTATATATAATAATTATGTGTATATATGACGTGTATATATATATATATATATATATATATATATATATATATATATATATACACGTCATATATATATATATATATATATATATATATTATATATATATATATATATATATATATATATATATATATATATATATATATATATATATATATATATATATATATATATATATATATATATAAAAGTAATGAACGATAAAATTTGATTTAAAACACTTTATTACTACTAGTTTCATGTGCATAGAATGTACACAATCTTCAGATAAAATTTTATCTGAAGATTGTGTACATTCTATGCACATGAAACTAGTAGTAATAAAGTGTTTTAAATCAAATTTTATCGTTCATTACTTTTATTTACTCTGCTCTGCACTGCATTGAGCTTTCTTTAGTGGTAAACTATACACCATTTTATATATATATATATATATATATATATATATATATATATATATATATATATATATATAGTTTCTATATTTAAAAAAATGAATCAAAAGAACTGAATATTTCAAAAAATAGAGTAAGACTATTTATATTTGGTACTGATACAATTTTGAATATAAAATAAACTTATATATTCGAAAATGAATATATAAGTTTATTTTATATTCAAAATTGTATCAGTACCAAATATATATATATATATATATATATATATATATATATATATATATATATATACATATATACATATATTTATATATATACATATTTGATTATTTGTTTATTGATTTATTTATTCAGGTATGGAGTAGCAGTTCAAATACTCTTTAGCCTGTGTATCTATATATCATACGCTGTACAGTTTTACGTCCCTCTAACTATTATTGGACCAGCTATTGCAGAAAGCAAGCTTGCCCAAATTATTGGACCAACTCTATTTGATTACATAACTAGACTGCTGCTAGTTTTGCTGACAGGTGAGATAGATATGACAGGTGAAGTAACTTAACTACAAGTTGTATATACATAGACAATTTTCCTGTGCTGGAAAATAGACTATCACAGTAGTAAATATTTGCCAAGAATATAAAATCAATGATATCTCTCTTAGTACCATAAATAATTGTTTATTTATTGGTTCAGGTAGCAATAATTCTAACAAAATCTACCTATATAGTGACCATATAAATAAAGTTCTAATGAAACGCCATGCTGAATGAAACTAGAATGCTACGACATTACAGAAAGCTAATTGTATCATTACATTATATACTAGCAACTTTGAAAATAGGAAACATTCCATTATAATGATTATACAACAGTTTACTTTAGAAAGAATGAGAAAGACTTAGTTAAATTGGTACACCACATGAATAATAGTCACTTTAACACTATAATGGTAATTTACCACCACCATTAATAATATGTTTAATTGTAGTCACTTTACATTCACAAGGAATTAGCTTACCTTATAGCCATAAATTATCATCAGCTCTAAAGATTAGTAATAGCAAAGTTACAGCTATGGGGTAAATAATGCAGATACTAAACCTTCTACAACAGCTACAAGTTAACAACTTTTACAATTTTTCTAACAGCCCATGTATAGTTATTTGAGTTCAAATGATTATAATACTATATTACTATAACACTATAATTTTGGTTGAATTCCACATTCTGTTATAATATTGTAGAATGACATTTTATATTCTGTATCAAACTGCATGTCTTGTATTATATTTCAGTTGGAATTGCTGCCGCTGTTGATCAGTATTTGGACCTTCTCATAGCTCTGATAGGATCTGTGACATCATCCGTTTTGGCTATCATATTCCCACCTCTCCTAGAAATCATGACCTTTTGGCCGGACAGAAAAGAGTGCAAATATTATTGGATAATGTTTGCCAAAGACATTTTTGTTATAGTATTTGGTGTTTTGTGCTTTGCATTGGGTACATATGTAGCCATGCAACAACTGGTGCAGAACTTAACTTTTAACTTTAATTAAAATATTTTCTTTTTATCCTTGTGAACAATCATGTTTTTGAAAATAGAAAATAAACCCAAAGTCTGACTATATAAACAACTGTGTTTACGGTGAGTACCGATCTAAATCAGCTTCTAGTAAGTAAACAAGGGCTAACTGACAGCCAACTATTGTCATGTAAACACAGATGCAGTTCTAAAAAACTCTTTGTTCTTTTCGCTAAAGACTTTCTCTGCCAAGCAAAAAAAAGTTGAACTAAATCTTTAGTCATTCCTTCAGTAGTTCCGTCGGTAGTCAAATATTCTCTCAGGAATTATAGTTTAGTTCTTCAATCAACAGGTAAGTTTTAGATTCTGGTGTGTGTGTTGTGTTGTGTGGTGTGTGTCTGTCTGTTTGTCTGTGTGTGTAGCTTTTTGTATTTTGTATTTTGTATTTTGCGTTCAAGACCTTGAACTTGCAGGAAAGATCAAAGAGAAGAATGTATGAATCATACTATAAAATATAGTGGTAGGAAACTCCCTGACTATTCTTAACTAAAACAACCACTACCCTAACCTGTATAGTTTTAGTTGCTGTCTTCACTGCTGTGAATAATGACACTGAATAGACAAGGGGCAGATATGCAGCTAAGGTCAGCATCTACAGAAAAGCTGTCCGAGGCAGCCCCTCTGCTAGCTGATACAGTCGACAACGAATTTGATGAAAGCCAGGACATCAGAGAAGATGGTGTGTCGTGAGTATGGATCATATAGATCTTCAGTTGTCATTGCTCTCAACTAGAAAGTGTAAATGTGACTGTATTTTGTAAAATAAAGAAATTTAGTAAGAATTTAGATTTAAAAAGATGTGAAAGATATTATTTACTTATTACTTGCAGCTTATTTAGATAAACAATCTCAAGCTTTAATTAAAGTTATTTATAACACAAAGTACACAGTTTTACTTGTCCCACCTAAGACTAAAATTACAAAAACCTGAGTGAAGTAATTTTCCATGGCTGTGTTACAGGAACTTTGGTACAGTAATGCATATAATCAAAGGAAACCTTGGAACTGGGATCCTAGCCATGCCTGTGGCGTTCTCACACGCTGGAATTCTAGTGAGTTTATTTCTACACAGTAATATTCTTGTATAAAATCTGAAGTTGGTAGAGGATTATACACTGTCAATAAAAGTATTTATCATTTATTATACTTTGACCCAACAGCCATGTAATCATGCAGCTTTCACACCTGTTTATTCTTCCCCCAGCCCACCACTAATCATCTATAGTTATGTCATTCAAAAATCTATTAAAAACTTACTACTTCTTCTATGTTTTTGTGATTTATTCATTTACAAATGAAATACATTCAACTATACTTTTACATTTGCAGTTTGGTACACTGATGTTAGTATTTCTGGGATTACTATGTATATACTGTATGCATTTGCTGGTCAACTGTGCTCACCATCTTTGTAAGAAGTAAGTACAGTTTTCTATGCTAGAGTACCACTGTTTCTTATAATATGTATATATATATAATATGCACGTTGTAGTATATAGTGTAAAAGAGTACGTAATTTTCCACTTTAGTTTATTGAACCTTTGAATAAATTAGATATTGGTTATAATCATATCAGTATATTATTATCTGGTGATATACAGTTGAATATGAATAACCAGGTGTAAAATACATGTAATTATGGGAAACTAATTCAAATTATAGAAGTATCATTCACCTGTTGAATAAATGCATGGAGTACATTTGCCTACTGGACTAACCCTTATAAGTTCACATCTTGGGCTGATGCCCTTTAATAAGATGTGAGCTGTGATAAATTCTTCCCACTAGACTAAATTCCTTCTGTTTGATGGGCGTGCCTGGTACAGCCCTGAAGCAACTACTTCTACTGCAGGGCTAACAAGAGTCACATGGATTATGCTGATGTCGCAGAAAATTCCATAAGTGTCTTGCCGTCTTCAACTTCTACAATGTCAAAAGGAGCAAGGTACGATAACTCCTGCTCAATGGGAGTTGTATAAACTCATAATTCTTACCTTTTTATTTTACCTATGTTATCTTTTCACAAGTTAAAATCTTGAAAAAGTCCCACAGAAAACTTTAGTGTTGAGTTTACCCTGTGGTCCCCTTGGTGTAATGGTTAGCACACTTGCTTGTAAGCCAGAGGTCTCAGGTTCGATTCCCAGTTGGGACAATTCTTTTTCTAAAATCTTAACTTATTTTGTTCAGTCAACAACAACCTTTCCATTGCTTTGCTACATGCAATTTTCTGAATATAGGTAGAATATAAATTTATTGCTTTAATCTATGGAATGGATGTGTATTATAAAGAAATATTATATATTTGAGCACATCAATTGTTTATTTCAATAATTTATTATTATTGCCATTACTGTGTAACTTTATTTTGTAGGCACACCATAAATGCCTTTTTGATAATAACACAGATGGGAGTGTGCTGTGTTTACGTGCTTTTCATCGGCACAAATATGAAACTAGTAAGTCTGTTTGTTATACACAACTATTCATAGCTATAAGTTGTAACTAGTTTACCTGAAATTATCAAAATTGTTTCTGACCTAAAATAATGGTAATGAATGTGTTGGAGAGCTGAGTACAAACCCAAGAAGCTTTTTCATGTCCAGACTAACATAAATAAGCTGGTGTGAAACTTGTTACATAGTGATTGAGTAGGAGTGTTGCAGCCTTTATTGTCTATCCAACAAGCCAGTTGTAAAGCTAGTTCTGTTTGAAAGTTGAAGCAATCATGAATTTTTGCTTTGCTGACAGTTATTTTTAATAATTAGTTATCCTGTAATTTAAATAATTGCTTTTACACCTCCACTGCACTGCATTTTATTCTAGGCTGTGGAAAAGCTGGTAGGCAATAACCCCACATCGGAAGACTACATACCAAATTACCCAATGAGCTTGCCGATTTACGAATTAATTGTAGTATTATTTCTCATTCCATTAGTATTCATTAGAAACATAAAAAGTTTAGCTCCGCTGTCTGTGGTAGCCAACATAGGCATTATGGGTGGGTTAAGCCTCGTCCTGTACTACATACTAGTATATAAAGAACTTAGGTCTGTGAGTCGTCTTCCATTGATAAAAGACTGGCAAGAGATTCCCTTGTACTTTGGCACAGCTATCTATGCTTTTGAAGGCATAGGAGTGGTGAGTTAATTAGATTATACTGCTGGAAATTACTTCTAGTAATCTTATGGTGTCAAATTTAGCAGTCTGAAAATCTACATGGATTTTCTACCACTAGAAAAGAAAATGTTACCATATAGAAAATTAATTCTTCGCAATGACTAGATGCTGCACAAAGTTTGATCTCACGAGTGCAGTGCTTGTATAGGCATGCTACCCAAACTTCAAAACCCCAACCAATGCATTCAGTGACCGATAACTTTGTGCTGCTTCAAGCATTTTCATAAATCTCTTTCCTTCAAACAATTACTAACAATTGAGTAGTAACATAATAGATAACATGATGTTTATTACAGCCATGTTATCTATTATGTATTCGAAGACTGGAAATATAAATTAATATTTCCATGGATTCTAACACTGAGAAGATAACTCTTGTCATTGTAGGTCTTGCCTATTGAGAACAAAATGAAATACCCCCAGATGTTCAACTCACCATGTGGTGTACTTGACCTTGGTATGACTATAGTCGCTGTTCTCTATGTTACAGTAGGATTCTATGGCTATATAGAGTTTGGAAGTAGCAGCCAAGGAAGCGTAACTCTCAACTTGACTTCATGGTACTCACTGAAACTCACGTTTGTTTGTTAAATGCAAAAGTTTTGAAATTAGAATTTGGTCATAAAAACAAAGTTAATATTAAAAATCTCAAAACAATAGCAACTCATAAATAAATCTGATCAGTTTCTTAATTTTCTGATAGTTTGGCTCAGGGCTGGATCTTCCATTTACAAATATAGGTCAGGTTGCATACACTGAGTTTGTTACACTTACAAATATAGGTCAGGTTGCATACACTGAGTTTGTTACACTTACAAATATAGGTCAAGTTGCATACACTGAGTTTGTTACACTTACAAATATAGGTCAAGTTGCATACACTGAGTTTGTTACACTTGCAACTTGTATCACTAAGAATATATCGTAAGCTCGAGCTTGTAGTCATGATGTACAAGGAGTGATAACTTCCCAATTATGTTGTAGGTATGGCACTGCTGTACAGATACTGTTTAGCATCTGCATTTATATCACGTATGCTTTACAATTCTACGTGCCTTTAACGTTCATTGGACCAGCTCTGGCTTCAAGTCGGCTAGCTCAGTTTATAAGGCCAGATATACTGGACTATACCTTCAGAGTTTTCCTGGTTCTAGTCACGTGTGAGTATAAATCTATGTTGGCATAATATCTTCAGGTCTTATAAGAATAAGTTATAAGAATAGATTAGTAACACAGTAAGTATAGTGGTTGATTGTATAAATAATGAAACAGTACGATTCTAAAAATTTTTTAAAACCATATGATAGGAATGTTCAATTGCATATGTTATTTACCTGATCTGTAAAACTATGTAGGTATAACATTATATTGAGAGCTGCTACTTTGTTCAAACTGAGGTGTCAAAGGTCAAGCATCACCTTATGCAATAACTACTTCTTGCAGATGGTGTAGCAGCAGGTGTAGGAGAATACTTGGACCTGTTAATATCCTTGATAGGGTCTGCAGCATCATGCGGCCTTGCCATAATATTCCCTCCAATCATAGAGATTGTCACCTTCTGGCCGGACAGGTTCGAGAGACCAGGCTTCAAGATGATGCTTATAAAGGACATAATCATAGCAGTATTCGGTATCCTTTGCTGCCTAATAGGCACTGTGACAGCGGTACAGCAGCTGATTGACAAACTGGGCGTGTCCGATGATAGTTGAAGATGAACTTCCTGCACTGAAATGTACTCAGGAAACCTGTGTGATTGTAGATGTTCAAGAATATATAGCAACTAGCATATGTTCCTCTAGTTAGTTGTATAGGTGATATATGCAAAGAGTAGTGTTGCTGAGTAACATTGTACTTCTAGTACTTTATGTATCCTGTTGCTGATTATATATATATATATATTATATACGTGTATATATATATATATATTATATACGTGTGTGTATATATATATATATATATATATATATATATATATATATATATATATATATATATATAATCATCTAGCTGTTGTAATACTCATTGTATAAGTAAAACTTTTTAACATCTTACGGGTTTTGTATACGTTTTTTTATAAACTATTATAATTATAATAAACAAAATGTATAGGCACTGAAATTCTGGCTATGTATAATGTTTATTGAAAAAGAATTCTCAAAACATAGTAATACTAGCAAAAGGTTATTTTAAAATATAATAATGTTATCATGCTTGCATTGAGAGTGAATATAATATTATACATATAACTTGGAGTTATCCAATGTATTTATATTGATTAATAATAATAGGGTGAGCTGTTATACAGTGACTTCTTATTGGAAGGCAGAGGTTAAAAAGTTACATAAAAAAATACAAAAAATATCTGGGAGGTTCACTGTGCACAAATATAATACAGTACAATATTTGATAAGAATTAAGCATATCTATACTTGGTTAATTGCGAAGGACAATGATCTAAATAAAATCAACACCTTACGAAACTTGGGTAACACCAAATACCTAAACATACAGAAATATCATTCGAGATTAATTAGTAGGTGTCTGTTCCTGATCTGCAAGCTATGAAAATAAGAGCTCATATAATGGTGGAAATAATAATTGCATAGTAATGTTTGACCTATATAATGGTATAAAGGAATTAAATGGAAGAGTTGCAGACTCTAGCCACCCAACTTGGTGTATCACACAAGAGTATACTGAGTTCTACAATATCATGTACAAAACTGCTTTACACTAACACAACTCAGCTATGACTTTGTTTCCGGAAGACAGCAAAGCAGGAAAATGCTACCAGCATCGTTGATTGAGCTCCGCCCAGCAGACGTATGGTGGAGGTAACGGAGTATAAGTAGTTTATTAGTTGCTAGGTAATTTACCTTGGAAGCGTTGTACTAGTTGCATCACGGCAACCGCAGTGCCAGACACAAAACACAGCACACCAAACAGCATGATGATGATGTCTTTGGTAAACATTATCCAAAAATATTTGCGCTCTTTTCTGTCTGGCCAGAAAGTAATCATCTCCAGAAGAGGTGGGAATATGATAGCCAATGCTGCCGACGCAACAGATCCTATCAAAGCTATGAGAAGGTCCAGATAGTCATTAACAGCGGCAGCAATTCCAACTAAAAACAAAATTTTATGAGCATCAAAACAAATGTTATCATGTGATTGCATATGGTTTTGAAATATTGTTTTGCTCCACCTACTAGCTTAGAGATAAATTATTATTCTATGCGATTCAAAAGATACAAAAATTTTAAAAAAGTTTTACTAATAGTTTACTTTGAAAATAAGCTTCAGAAAGTTGCATAAAATTTCTATTACAATATACATTGCATAAGTACTATTACTAATACTAAAATAATATACTAATATACATGGTATACTACTGATACTAAATTAATATGCTAAAATAAACAACCAAACAGTTTAAACCTACAGTGCTACAAACAACTTACATGTCACCAACACGAGTACGACTCGGACCAAGTAGTCAAATGCGTTTGGTCCGATACGCCTGGCAATACGGCTCTGTGCTAGTGTTGGTCCGATGATAGTCATGGGGACGTAGAACTGGAGGGCGTAGGACACGTATATACACAGACTGAAGAGCACCTGCACGGAGGTGCCGTACCTGCAACAGAAACACAAGGTGCCCTGAGAACTGGTGCCTTACATACTTGTACTGTGACTGTAGCCACTACTCTGTGACTGTAACCCCTACACTGTGACTGTAGCCACTACTCTGTGACTGTGACCACTACACTGTGACCGTAACCACTACTCTGTGACTGTAACCCCTACACTGTGACCGTAGCCACTACTCTGTGACTGTAACCACTACACTGTGACCGTAACCACTACTCTGTGACTGTGACCACTATACTGTGACTGTAACCACTACACTTAAACCGAGAACTCGGGTAACCCACAGCCCCCCCCCCCCGGAAAGTAAAAAGTAAAACAGAGAGTAACAACATTTCGAAACTTATGACAAACTCGGACACTTTTCATCTCCCCACTAAACCACTTTGAAAACACTCATCTAAAATGGGAGTAAGTAATACTATCAAAACACAAAGATACGAACCAGCCCGTCAGATTAAGAGTTATGCTATCCCCACAGTTTTCACCATACTCGATATAGCCATAGAACCCTACTGTGATGTATAGAACACAGACTATGGTCATCCCGAGGTTGAGCACTCCGAACATGGAGGGGAAGGCTTGCGGCTCTCTCATTTTATTCTCCACCGGAAGGACCTGGAGTAAAATGTGATGGCAGAGTTTAGCAGACGGCAGAATAAATTTTCACATTCAATTCTCAACATTTCAACATAACAATATTCCGAAAAGTTTTTTCTATTTCAAAAGTAGCTCTTGATATAAATATCAGTATGAAGTACACAGTTTACTGGATATAAAACCTTCCTTTCAACAATCAGCAGCCGAGGGAAGTTCTAGAACAAGGTGACTAAACTCACCACTCCAATTCCTTCGAAGGCGTATATAGCCGTCCCAAAGTACAGGGGAATCTTGCTCCAGTCTTCCATCAAGGGAAGACGACTGATATGATTGAATTTCTCCACAAACAGTATGTCAGCTAGAATAATCCCGAGTCCAACCACCGAGGCGACGTTGGCGACGAGAGAGAAGGGTGCCAGATGTTTGATGTTCTTGATGAATACGAGAGGAATGAGGAAGAGAACGAGGATTATCTCGTACATCTGTATAGTGAACACAGCTGGTACATGTGTTACGCAATTCTTTACCACCTGCAATGCGGTATACAGGTATATGATACAGGTAAACTATACGGTATACAGGTAAACTATGCGGTGTTCAGGTAAACTATACTAGTAATCTAATCAGTATAAAGACGACACGGTAAAAAGGCTTTATGGTGTAAAGACTATACAGTATAGACTATACAGTATAATTACTATACAAGTAAACTATACAGTATAAAGACTATACGGTATACAAGTTACCAGCATCACATTCTTGGCAATGAAGAGAACATAGACACAGCAGAAACCATACTGGGTTATGAGGAGGAATACATTGATGGTTGTCCTACAAGACAGAGTAACAGTCCATTATCAATATTACCGTACACAGCAAAGAGTGAACATTCCAATACAGGAATACATTCATCACATAGTAAAGGGCAGCAAAATAAGTTTTGTATCTTTATTTCTACTTGACTCAGTGAGCTGGAAATCTTATTATTTTCAACAAAAGTTTTTTGAGAAATAAAAAACAGCCCTTAAAAAAGAGTTAGAATATTATGATCTAGTAAGTTCTTTCAAAACTATGACGATACAACTAAATATCACAGACAGACAGACAGACAGACATATAGCAGAGTTATAAGTGCAAGTGTACTACAACACCTCGCAGCTTTTTCCTTCTTAGGAGTGGTAGAGGGAAGAAAGTGGACAGACTTTTCGGCTACGTCAGCGTAGTCCAGGTGATCCCTGCCTGTCCTACAATATCAGAGCAACGGCAGCCATGACTAGTAGATCTGAATACAGCGGGCAGACAACTCTGGAGTAATAATAATGTGAGGTTACATAGATTAGGTGCAATGGTTTGATGATCTGATGTGAAACATTACCTATTAGCTACTAGCCTTAGTATACACTTACTTTCTACAGAGATAGTGAGAACATTTCACTAGAATGTGCATACAGTGTACACAGATAACTCCCAGTACAGCCAACATCACCGTACCAAACTGAAACATAGAAACATTGGTATGAACTCAGTTCATTAAATATAACAACAGAGTTTACAGTCCAGCAATCTAATTCAACCTTGAACTCCAGCAGACACTCTACTACTCACTAGAATGCCAGCATTTGAGAACGCCACAGGCATGGCTAGGACTCCGGTTCCAAGGTTTCCTTTGATTATATGCATTATGGTACCAAAGTTCCTACAAATAAAGACAGGTAAAATATTAGTATTAGTAGTAGTAGTAGCCGTAGTAGTAGCCGTAGTAGCCGTAGTAGTAGTAGTAGTAGTAGTAGTACAAGTAGCCGTAGTAGTAGTACTAGTACTAGTAGTAGTATAGTAGTAGTAATAGTAATAGTGGTATAGTAGTAGTAATAGTAATAGTAGTACTAGTACCAGTAGTAGCAGTAAAGACAACTTACGAAACTCCATTGTTTCTATCCACTACTTGCACATCTAATTCGTCATCCTCACTGTTGCTCGTAGAACCTGGCAACAGAGTCTGCGTTTCACCAACATCTTCCACGTCTGGGTGAAAATTTACACCAACCAAACTGTTTCCCAGTCCATTTACCTCCTCATCAGGCGGCGCCATATCATAGGCCAATCAGAATAGCCGTACTACTAAACAAACCAATGAAATTACAGTATAGCTGTGCTAAGCAATCTAACCCGATGACAATCCATGTTGGAATATAAAGTTTAATTCAACCAACAGAGTGTTCTGTAAGTCACTGCAGATGCATGAATCAAGTGTGAAATTAGTTAAACTCTGCATCATTGTGCAGCTATTGCTTCTTAGCTCAAAGTTCAAAGATAAAGAGAGATACACTTTTGTGTTGTAGATTAAAATTAAACTGTGTACAAATTTTTTAGATTTAGTATGTTTTCTGCACAACTGCCATTATTTTATGGTTCTTAAAATTTGCTCAAAGGTCATATCTAGGCCTGAAGATTAATAAGACCACTATAGCCCAGGAATCCTGAACAAATGATGTTGAGTACGTCAAGAGCTCTTACTATTGCCTCTCTTAGGCTAAGCAGTGTGTAGAGAGAAAATAACTAACAATAAAATTATTAGAGTGCATTTTAAATAGTCTTCAGGACATTATATATATTTAAAGTTGCCAAATTTCAATTTTTAAAAATAATATAAGAAACCAGGTTTATTTAAAACTCACCCCTCAAGAGCTATTGGCGAATAAGTGACCTCCACAGAGTCTATGAGTATCAGCAAAAGTTGAGAGCTTAGAGATCAAGTTGAGAGATCAAATTAAATCCACCAGAACATAGGAGCTGGCTACAAAATATTTGTCAGTGATAAAGAAAGGTTAAACAAGTTATAACTTAGCATAATATTAGTGTTATCTCATGCAGCTGGGGAAGGGGCAGGAATTACCACAATTATAATCTGTTTGAAAGTACAAACATCCTTGTTATGATACACACTTAACAAATGATAAAGATGTCAGATTATTAGTGTATATGAAACCAACTACTAGCAATTGACGTTATCAGTGTTGTTTGATGATGGAAAATTACTACACAAGGTCCATTATCAATCAGCAGTCACATGACTAATCAGAAGTAATTTGAAAGGTCATACAGAGGTCACATAAGATAATGCAAAAGAACTCGTGTCTACTATACATCCATCAGAAGTTGAAACAATTGCCCTTTAGAGGTAAAGGAAGGAAAGTGCCTGGTGGCTATAACTTGAAAGTCCTCCGCCACTTAGCATACCCTCATGACACTGCCTATGGAGATAGTGAACTAGGTTAAATTACACGGAAACTGCTATCAAACATAATTTAAGCCTTTTGAAAACTTAACATTGGGTATGACTAAAGTTTTTGAAATATAGGCTGAAATCTGAGCTTCACTGAAATAACATTGAGTTAGGCTTCGCACACTGGCTGAGCACTTCACACACTGGCTGAGAACTAAAGCTAAGTACATGACAAATAAGAACATTATGTACTTTATTGAGATTCTTATCAGATAAGAGCTACAGAGACACAAAAACACGCTTTATGCCTCTCAAACCAGGGTTGGGGTAATTGTAATTTGTAATTGTAATTGGCTGTAATTAATTACATTTTTTCAAGTAATTGAATGTAATTTGTAATTGAGGTTTAAAAATGTAATTGTAATTGTAATTGTAATTAATTACATATCTAATGTAATTGATTTTTACAATTACTTTATAATTACATGTCAATTACTCCAAACTTTTAAATCTTAAAAAACTCCTTCTTTTTCTACAATGCCTACTGTTAAATAACAAGTTCAGATAGTTAGGTCAATATAGTATAGGGTCATTCCATGCTAACTCACCGAATTGCCCGCGTCTATTTGCATCTCAGGTTTTGTTAATGTTTACACCAAATAGACCTACACATGCCTAAAGTACTCTTCTTCAGTATTTCTGACCTGACACAAATTTTTTTTGAGAACTGACTACTTTTGTAGACAAAGGTTGAGAAACATTTTGAGGAAAATTTGTGATTTCTACTTTTAGACTAATCTATAAACGTCTATATCTCAATCATTTTTCTAGACTGAGCCTTAAAATTTGCTGTGTGATTTGATAACACCTATCAATTTGCACTAGTAGCAACACATACTACAGAATACTTTGTGTGCATATATGCAAAGTCATTGAATATGAACAAAACTTTGTAAATTTTGAAAAATTTCAAATACTCGCCTAATCAAATTTTAAATTACTTATAAATTGGTCTAAAAGTATAAATCACAAATTTTCCTCAAAATATTTTCCAACCTTTGTTCACCAAAGTAGTAATTTCGCAAAATGTTTTTGTGTCAGACCAGAAATATTCACGAATAGTAATCTGAACATGTGTAGGTCCATTTAGTGTAAATATGAGCAAAATCTGAAACACATGCAAAGACGTGAGACCCCTTGAAAGTTGGTTGATTTGGTATGGAATGACCCTATAGTATCACTGTAGAAAATAGAAGAGGTTCACCACTGTCAACACTGCCCCTGGTAGTTAGACCCTAAAAGTGACTTCTATTTATTTCTTGTGAGAACAAAAGTAATTGTAATTGTAATTAATTACATTGCCATGTAATTGTAATTGTAATTAATTACATTTATTTTTAACTGTAATTATAATTGTAATTGTAATTGACAAATCTTCATGTAATTGTAATTGTAATTAATTACATTTACATGTAATTGACCCCAACCCTGTCTCAAACTGTTGCAATTAATCAGTGGGAATCTACTTTCTGCTATAGAAAAGGTTGTTAATAAGACAGAATTTATTGCCAGTACATTAACACAACCACAGTCTTTCTTCAAACATACAGTCTCTAGCTTAGACAACACTACAGTCTCTTCAAATAACATAACCAAAAAAAAGTTTCATGGATGAATGTGCAATTGCTACCAGGGGTGGAGCTTTTATCAGTATAGAATGCAAATCAAACGAGTCTACAGATAATTAGGAAAAGAGAAAATTGTGATCATAATAATAATTTATGTTTTATTCCTAAAATTTGTGTTAAAAATGATGAAAATTCTATAATGACTTGGAAATTTATAAAATAACACAGGTATGACTTCCAATTTAAATACAGAAAAAGTATATTTAATTCAGAATATCATACTGTAAGATAAATATTACACTTTAATTGAATACCACATTAATTTTACATTTAAAAGTATACTACTACTAGCACCGAATTTTATGAAGGCCTAATTTTAAAACAGCTACAATTTTATAAAAATATAAACTATTTGCCTTTTTACCAAACTCATACTGATGTTAAAATATTCTATTACGAAATGCATTTTTTAACTATTACTATTAGTAGTTTTATTACTTATTAGTTTGTTATGTTATTAAATAACATAATGATAAATGCATAATAATAATAACTCAGTTGAAGTTTTTATAAGTATCACAAGTTACAGTTACTGTGTAACAGTAACTGTACCTCTACCATTCATGCTCCATAAGGCATATTCAAATTGATAGTTTAAGCTACAAGTGTATTAATACTCACACTCAGTTAAACTAATATAAATAATAGTAAATGCAATACCAAAATTAAAGATAAATTCAAAAATAATTATCAAAATAATATTAAATAGAGTAACACGCATAGTATTACCATTAGTATTAGTGATAGTCATAATGATACTCATACTGATACTTATAGTAATACTGTGATAAATAGTAGGCTTTTAGGAATTTCAACTAGAGAACTTAATTCTTTGTTAGCAAGAGAGAAGGCAATTCTAGGTGTAAGATGTCTTTGTTGGTCTGCTTCCTAGAAAAAGTATAATAGTCTGTATATGTGAATCTATGCTGGCGAGCTAACCCTTTTATACCCTAGGGCCTAAAATATTCTATCCGAAAATGGTACTTGGCCTGAATTCAGAATCAAAGAACAAAGAAAAGTGAACAAAGAAACTACCTAAAAGCTTAACTATAATAACAGCAATTAGGGCATCAAGAAAGCTATGCCAAGAATTTAACTATAATAACTGAAATTAAGGCATTCAAGAAACAACAGCAAAATATTAACTATAATAACAACGAAAATAAAATAGTTAAGGTGTGAATAGATCCCCAAAAATCTGCTACAATACTCAGTCTCAGCGAGGTAATCATAATGATACTTTTTTATTACTATAGTATAGTATTACTAGAACTATTAGTATTACTATTAGCACCACGTTTAGTTTTACTATAATTATAGCCTATAAAGTATAAAGTACAGGTAAAGCTATTACTATAAATTATAAATATAAATACATTAAGTTAATGCAATCTTAAGCCTAACAACTACAGCTATAAAACTAAAAGACCGAGCCTAATTAGAATTTTATAATTATTTCCACTAGCACTCGCGCTTATACTTATAGTTATAGTCATATACTCATACTGATACTGATAGTATTACTAGTAGTAGTAGCTTTAGCATTACAGTTTGAGTTATTTATAGTTATTTACTGACAATCACAGTCACAATGTGAAACTGAAACTCAAACTGAAAGTGAAAGTAAATATGAAACTGAACGTCAGAGCGAATCATGAAATTGAAAGTCCGTGTGAGACAGATTCTAAGAGTGAGCGTAAGATTGAGCATTAATATCAAATTAAACTTTTTCAACTAATAGTAATAGTGTAAATCAAAAATCAATGCATTCATTTATTGTGGAACTAGAATCACTGTGACTACCTTTCAGCATATCTAACCGCAGTAGAGTTATTTTCTGGCTTGGTAATTTTGGTCCAACACTGACTGTACAGCATAGAGTCCACTTCCGAATGTCACTTCTTCATGAGGATCGTGCTATTAAATCGGACTCGTCAACTTGAAATCGAGCTAGTAAGGTTGCGTGGCAGGACAACTATTTGTATTTGACGGCGAGCTAAAACAGCCAGCCGTGATTAGTCAACAAACTCTCGAAACTCTTTGGTTTTCTTATTTTTCAGTCAAGTGAAAGAATAGTTCTATGAGCAGCGCTGAGTTGAGAGTGCTTGAGTGCAAACGTTTGTAATTCTCAAACTTTAAGTTCGAGGTTTCAATAACCCGAACTCTAATTCAAGAACCGCAAACTGCTTCACTTATTCACCCCAAATCGACGCTGAATATAAACCATTCATTGTAGTAGCACTAACAATTACAATTTACAATGGCATGCAATCGACACATAAATTTTTACTGTAAGTCAATATTTTATTTTTATATTAGCTTTTTGCACGTTATTCAAACCACTTATTTACTGTTCATTGGACAACATACTTAAGCTGTGATACAAATATTAATATAACTTGAATTAACCACTGGTTACCACGTTCACAGTCAGTTGTTCGAAGGTTGACGTTGGTGACCCATCACCATGAGTGCATGACCATGGCAGATGGCTTATGACAATGAAATTTAGTAACTCAGTATGAGTATGCCCCACCACTATCACTATGTCTATTGACCTTTGGTTTTATCAGCCCCATAGGGCATAAACCATTGGTATATCAGCATATGTAAATTTTAAGGACTAGACTTAAATGCCGAATTAAATCTTCAAATAATTATAATATTTAATAATAATATTATTAATACTAATAATAATATAAATACAGATAGTAATACTTACCTCTTCTTCATCTTGAAGTTTACAATAATAATTATGAAAATCGCCATGTCTATGAGCATCAGCATGAGTTGATCAGTTAATCATGAATTTGAGCATGGAATTAGCTTTAAGTTTTAGTTTAACTGATTATTAACTAATTAGTAATTATGATTACATTATTTATTTATTGCTATCTAATACTAATTGTTTTGATTACGTTGTAAGTTATATAGCTATTAATGTTCCACTTGTTTTAAATTTTAAGGTGAGTTTTATCTGTTGTTTCTTGCATTCAGTTTGCCTGTGCAGGATTCTTTCTATTTTCATTATGGGCCATTAGTATTATTATGATTATTAATATCTTGCCTTACAGTTACAGTCACTGAAAAGCTAATCTAAGAATCTAAAAACAAATATGAGTTTCAGAATAAGTCGCTTGCTTTAAATATTATCTCAGCTGATTCAATTGCAATTACATTTATGATGTAGTTAGTACATTTCGCCGATTAATATTTGAATTAGTAAAATCATCATAATTGCTTTACTAGCTTTAATTGCTTTAATAGCTTTCCTTTGTACCAGCCTATTAGGTATATAGACTGAAGAGGTTTGTCACTTTGTGGTTCTTAATCATTAGTTGGTATTTGCATAGGTCAACGTGCCTCTAGGGTCTGGAGGTAGTGCAGTATGTGATTTCACTGTGGATTTCCTTCTATGGTGACTGAGCTATTGTAATATGTGCCACCTTTGCTCTTTAAGTTGACATTCGAGTTTCAATTAGTAATAAAATTGGCCATTTATTAAACCAGTATATAATGCATGCAGTAGAAGCTGGTACTCTTTCTTTGACAGAATTTGCACCAAACAGTTTATTTCTTCCAATGTGCAGTGATTTTAGGTCTTCACAATAGAGTTTAATGTATGTCTATTGTTTATTATAATCAGTCACAGTGTTGGTGAATGTTAAACAAAGTAATAAATTAGTTATTGCGAGTAATAGCATGAAGTTCAAAGGTAGGTATACTGTAGGTGGGTATTATTTCTATTATTTCCATGTTTGAGTAAGATTTCTGCTTTTTAGACAGGCATTGCCCCTGGAAAGAAAATATTATATTAATAATGATCAGTGACATTTGTTATAACCTATTGGTGTTTGTTCACTAGGCAGAGGCAGTGAAGGAGTATGGAGAGTGCAGGAGAATAAAGAACCTTATGAGAAGGACGCATCATTTGCCGGGTGATTAAAACTTTCTAAACTTAAAATATTTTCAATACACTCATTTTTTTTTTAAATATACTATAATAATTATATTAATGTGCTATTTGCTAATCAATACAAATTAATAGTCAACATTAGTTGCATGTGCAGTGCTGTGTGGTTGATTGTAGCTCTAGTTCTCAGTGTAAATGTCTGGAGTTTTCTCCCTCCGGCGAGACCTGCGCCTGGTGTGATGGCACCTCCCTGAAGGTGTACAATGTGGTGGAGAACAGACTGCTACACGATATAGAGCTCAGCTCAGTCGTTTACCTGACTTTCTCTCCGTCTGGGTCTATGCTAGCCACCTGGCAGGTGTTTACAGGTGAGATTATTATGCTAGCCATCTGGCAGGTCTTTACAGGTGAGATTATTATGCTAGCCACCTGGCAGGTGTTTACAGGTGAGATTATTACTTATGAGTGCACAGCCGCAGGGTTAGTTTGTGCTGGTAACTTATTTCATAGTTTTCTTAGAGCAGAAATTCATTTTCTCTAGTTGACATTAGCTGGACAGCATTTGCTTGCTGTATGTACTTGTTTGTGTTAGTAGTGCTGGTCAGCCTAGCAGGTGATCTTGCAGGTAGAAATTGAATTATTGTTGAAGTTTAAAGTTTTGTTTTAACAGATTGAATAGAATATAAGTCTATAAAAGCTGACTTCATCTGAGTTTCTCAACAGAGCAGAGATGTTAGAACACCAATAAGTATCAAATGTTCTAGCTCCAAAACCTCATATAATATTCTAGCCTTTTTTAGTTAGTTACACTTATGAGCTAAAGAGAGGAGACAACTTTAATAATTTCATCAAATGCAGTTTTATTGTCTCAAAAATATCTTTAATTGTTTAAAAACTGTCAAGTTAGTTGATAAAAAATAATTTTGCACTCTTTGTACCCCTTGCTTCAGTGTGTGTAAACAGCTGTACACTTTCAACTTTATTTCCCAAGAAGTGAAATTGTGTGTTGAATTTAACTAGCCACTGATACTAGAGTATGTTACTGGTCGTTGCAGTGAAAGACAAGATTCCGAGTCGGAATATGCGAATTATTGATCTCACAACTGGTAAGGAGGTGGCATCACTGATTCAGAAGAAAGCTCATCAGTGGTATGCTATAGTCTCCTTCTCTCCTTCCTTCCTTCTGTGCTGAATTTAGCGGATGTTAATCATTGTAATATCCCGCTAGTCAAACGTTTTACTCTGCTTTGAGCTTGCTGGTTTTAAAAATTTCCAGAATTTTTGTACCATCAAACAAATTATTTATATTTTTTAAGGAGGCAAACGTGTTCGGTAAAATCCTATGTTAAATGCTTTTTAATTTTTGTAATCATGAGTTTTAGAATATATTTAAGGGGTACAAAACATGAGGCTGGATAGGTTTAGTGAACTTCTTGATGCTACAAAGAAAAGTACTTGCTGAACTGTATATACATTACCTTGACCTTTGTTTCCTGTTTCCAGGGCACCTCAGTGGTCGGCTGATGAGAAAATCTGCGTTCGTAATTATAACAACGAGCTGCAATTTTTTGAGGAAAATAATTTTTGTAAGTAAATTCGTGATTGAAAGATTTTAGTGTGTAATGTAGTAGACACAGTGTGAAATGTAGTAGACACAGTGTATAATGTAGTAGACACAGTGTATAATGTAGTAGACACAGTGTATAATGTATTAGACACAGTGTGTAATGTAGTAGACACAGTGTATAATGTAGTAGACATAGTGTATAATGTAGTAGACACAGTGTGTAATGTAGTAGACACAGTGCATAATGTAGTAGACACAGTGTGTAATGTAGTAGACACAGTGCATAATGTAGTAGACACAGTGTGAAATGTAGTAGACACAGTGTATAATGTATTAGACACAGTGTGTAATGTAGTAGACACAGTGTGTAATGTAGTAGACACAGTGTATAATGTAGTAGACACAGTGTATAATGTAGTAGACACAGTGTATAATGTATTAGACACAGTGTGTAATGTAGTAGACACAGTGTATAATGTAGTAGACACAGTGTGTAATGTAGTAGACACAGTGTGTAATGTAGTAGACACAGTGTATAATGTAGTAGACATAGTGCATAATGTAGTAGACACAGTGTGTAATGTAGTAGACACTGTGCATAATGTAGTAGACACAGTGTGTAATGTAGTAGACACAGTGTGTAATGTAGTAGACACAGTGCGTAATGTAGTAGACACAGTGTGTAATGTAGTAGACACAGTGTGTAATGTAGTAGATACAGTGTATAATGTAGTAGATACAGTGTGTAATGTAGTAGACACAGTGCATAATGTAGTAGATACAGTGTGTAATGTAGTAGACACAGTGTATAATGTAGTAGACACAGTGTATAATGTATTAGACACAGTGTGTAATGTAGTAGACACAGTGTATAATGTAGTAGACACAGTGTATAATGTAGTAGACACAGTGCATAATGTAGTAGACACAGTGTGTAATGTAGTAGACACTGTGCGTAATGTAGTAGACACAGTGCATAATGTAGTAGACACAGTGTGTAATGTAGTAGACACTGTGCATAATGTAGTAGACACAGTGTGTAATGTAGTAGACACAGTGCGTAATGTAGTAGACACAGTGTGTAATGTAATAGACACAGTGTGTAATGTAGTAGATACAGTGTATAATGTAGTAGATACAGTGTATAATGTAGTAGACACAGTGTGTAATGTATATATATATATATATATATATATATATATATATATATATATATATATATATATATATATATTACATTCATGAACGTGTTTTAGCCGAGGTGAAAATGAAGTTACACCTTCAGAAGGTCTCCGATTTTAGCTTAGCCCCAAACTCGATGCCCTACACTGTAGCAGCGTATGTGGCAGGCTCCAAGGGCCTCCCCAGTAATGTCAGAGTAAGTAGTGTAGCTCCTAGTTAATACATTTCCTGTAACTCAACCTCTAATTGCTGATTTCTAATTTATTGCAGCTGGCAATAACTTCTCTAAATATTTTTTAATTTCCCTGTCAAGTCTTGTTGTGTTACCCATTAACTAGGTTATTGTATACTTGTTAAAAGGCAACGAGGGTATTGATTTCATAGTAAATATAAGTTATTATATACTGGCTACCTAGCAACTGAGTTATTGTATCCTTGTTACCTAGCAACCAGAGTATTGTATCCTTGCTACCTAGCAACTAGAGTATTGTATCCTTGCTACCTAGCAACTGAGTTGTATACTTGTTACCTAGCAACTGTGTTATTGTATCCTTGTTACCTAGCAACCAGAGTATTGTATCCTTGCTACCTAGCAACTAGAGTATTGTATCCTTGCTACCTAGCAACTGAGTTGTATACTTGTTACCTAGCAACTGAGTTATTGTATCCTTGCTACCTAGCAACTAGAGTATTGTATCCTTGCTACCTGGCAACTAGCTTATTGTGTACATGTTACCTGGTAACTGAGTTATTTTATGTGTGCTGTAGGTGTATCAATATCCAAATATTGGTGGCCACGGTGCTGCTGTTGCCAGTAAGAGTTTCTTCAAGGCTGAAAGAGTAAACCTTGAGTGGAATAGCACAGGTGAGTTTTTATACTTTCCTATGATTTATAAGTTAATACTCTGGTCACTCTATATACATTGACCCATAGATATTTACTGGCTAGGCAATATAAGGCAACAATATAGGTATTAGTAACAGTATGTAGATAAACTCCTCCCCATTCATCAATATAAACTCTGTGCTGTGCTGTAGGAACGGCCATGTTGATATTAACATCCACTGAGACCAGTGCCTCCTCTTACTATGGAGAACAAGGACTTCATTTCTTAGCTCTGAATGGAGACAGTTGTGTGGTCCCTCTCGGTGAGCTCTCTACTACTAGTACCAGTACTACTAGTATCATTACTACTACTTACTAATACTAGTAGTACTACTACTACTACTACTACTACTACTACTACTACTACTACTACTACTACTACTACTACTAGTACTAGTAGTAGTACTATTACTACTACTACTACTACTACTACTACTACTACTACTACTACTACTACTACTACTACTACTACTACTACTACTAGTACTAGTAGTAGTACTATTACTACTACTACTACTACTACTACTACTACTACTACTGCTACTGCTACTGCTACTGATTATATATTTTCAATGTAGCCAAGAACGGTCCTGTGTACAGCATAGCCTGGCACCCATCCGGTACTGAGTTCACTGTCCTGTACGGATATATGCCCGCTAAGTGCACCATATTCAACCTGAAGAATGAGGCTATATTCGACTTTGGCACAGGCCCCCGTAACCACGTCTTCTATAATCCTTTTGGTACGTATGTTACCCCCACTCTGCTCTCTCTGCATCATTCACCAGCTGCACTCAATGATGGCTATAGCATAGTCTGGTAGAAAACTCCACCTGCGTTTGTTGTACAAGGCTCTTAGCTCTCCTTTCTCTGTACATCTTGAAATATATCAACATCTAACAGATAACTTTCGTTATACATCTGGAGACAAAATGTTCACGTAGTTTCTTAAATAATATACATGGAATAACATCGTTTACCACTGCTTTCTAGCTTTCCCATTTATAATTAACTAAATAAGCAATTGAAGTATTTCAAATTAGTAAGAGTTGTCCTTTCCTGATCTGCAATTAGTTGAAGTAGAGTTTTATTAAACTAATGGGAAATTCTACGAAGCCAGTAATTCTAAGCATTTCCTGTAACTTGTATTCAATTCATATAAAATGCATTTCTTTTTATTTGATAAATAGAATGTGTAGACAACCTCTGAGATGAATATAAACAGGGAGAACAACTCCCAGTACGAAGATGCTAGAGTAGCAGCGGGTTTAAGAGTTACATGACGTCTGCTAGCATTAAGTTGATTTTACTTATTATTTGTACATGTTATTTATCCAAACTGTTGTTAGGGTTTAGCACTGCATACGCACATGTGTATTGGTGTATACAGGTGTGTATTGTTGTATACAGGTGTGTGTTGTTGTCTACAGGTAACATACTCTGTCTGGCTGGATTTGGGAACCTCCAGGGCAAGCTGGAGTTCTGGGATGTGAAGTCGCAGAAGTTGATCTCTGAGGTGTCAGCCAAGGACTCCACGTACTTTGGTTGGGCTCCAGATGGGTGTCACGCCATCACCGCCACTCTGTCTCCCAGAATGAGAGTGGGCAACGGGTTAGTAGGCCTCAGGCTATCTTACTACTTCCTGTGTCCCATGCATTCCTTTCAGCAGTTGGGATTCGATGATATCTAAAATAGCTGTTAAAGTTTATATATAAGTTTCTTTCAACAAACAATATTGTTTTATACCACGTCACTGTATAGTAGCCTATATGGTATAGTATAATAATATAGTAAAGTATATCATAGTATAGTATAGTATATAGTATAGTATATAGTGTAGTATAGTATACAGTATAGTATATAGTATATTGTAGCATAGTACGTAGTACATACAGATGGTATTGTATTGTAACAGGATATTGCATACTACTGCTGTACTGTACAGATGGTATTGTATTGTAACAGGATATTGCATACTACTGCTGTACTGTACAGATGGTATTGTATTGTAACAGGATATTGCATACTACTGCTGTACTGTACAGGTACAAAGTGTGGCACTACACTGGCAGTCTTATGAAGCAAGCTAGTCTGAGTTCCAATGCCGAGCTGTGGCAGGTCATGTGGTCCCCCGTGCCGAAGGGTACTTTCTCTGCCCCCATTATTTCATATACGGCTGTTCCAACCAATGAGAAGGCGCCAGCTGTCAGTGAGTGCTACTACTTACCCACAATCCCCTGTATTGTGTCAATGTCTTTAGGACAGGTTCCCGTAGCTTAGTATGTAGTTCACTCTCAGTTGATTAGTTTCTATTCCCTCCAGATGCGGCGCCCGCGTACAGACCTCCCGGAGCCAGAGGTAGCAAGGCGCCAGTCACTAAGGTACATGAATATGAGCTGCCGTCCAATCAGAAGAAGGCTGCCAGTGAGACCGAAACCAACTCTGCTCCTCTTTCAAAGAACCAGAAGAGAAAACGTGCCAAGGTATGAGCTGGTTGTATGTCAGTTGTGTGCAGGTTGTGTGTCAGGTATGAGCAGGTTGTATGTCAGGTATGAGCAGGTTGTGTGTCAGGTATGTGCAGGTTGTGTGTCAGGTATGAGCAGGTTGTATGTCAGGTATGAGCAGGTTGTGTGTCAGTTGTGAGCAGGTTGTATGTCAGTTGTGAGCAGGTTGTGTGTCAGTTGTGAGCAGGTTGTGTGTCAGTTGTGAGCAGGTTGTATGTCAGGTATGAGCAGGTTGTGTGTCAGTTGTGAGCAGGTTGTGTGTCAGGTATGAGCAGGTTGTGTGTCAGTTGTGAGCAGGTTGTATGTCAGGTATGAGCAGGTTGTGTGTCAGTTGTGAGCAGGTTGTATGTCAGGTGTGAGCAGGTTGTATGTCAGGTGTGAGCAGGTTATGTGTCAGTTATGAGTAGGGGCGTGTCATACCATATTATATTTGCTAGGCCGAGGTAAAGGCTAAAAAAGTTGAGAATTCATATTTTATTACCAGGCAGCAGCCATTGCAAAGGCAGCGGAAAATACAACAGGAGATGGCAAACAAGCACCTGTTACGTCCCCTCAACAAGCACCTGTTACTTCCCCTCAACAAGCACCTGCTACCTCTCAACAAGCACCTGCCACTAGTTCTCAGCAGACTCCATTGTATGTAGTCGATCTGACCGGAGATCCTGAGAAAGATAAACGCATCAAAAACCTGACTAAGGTGAGTATAATCAATATATTTGTTGATTAATCAATATCTTGTGTCATCATTATTGTTGTATTACAACTATCAACTAATTATTGTATTATATTATTATTACAGCTTGTATTACTATATCCTTATTGGTTAACCTTAAATTATCAGAATCAACGAAAAAATACCTGAATCATTTAAAACCAACCGTATTGATAGTTTATATGCTCAGATATTGGCTAAAGTAAAAATCCTTCAAATCCGTAAGAATTTGTGGCGTTTTGTAATTAACAACTTTTAATGACACTCAATAGTTCATCACGCATTTTCAACCGGCCTCGTGGCCTAATGGATAAGGCGTCTGACTTCGAATCAGAAGATTGTGGGTTCGAGTCCCATCGGGGTCAATTTTTTTTTTCATAAACTATTGTTGCTAGCATAGTTATTTTCAATCAGCTTTTTTTCTATATTTTCCCATTTTAGAAATTACAACAAATTATGAAGTTGAAAGATGATTTAGCTGCTGGTGTCAAACTTCAATTTAATCAGGTACATATAAACACATTATATTTTAATGAGCTAACAGTACATTGTGAATCCGTGACACACTTGATTTATGCAGTACTAACATAATACATCCATCTTCATCTTAGCTATCTCATCTACAGACTACTTGGGGGTTGTATGCCTAAAAAATTATGTCTTATGAATACTCTTATGCTCTTGATGATAGCAGTTTCATTTAGAGTTTAAGTATGTTGTAACTACTCATTTTTGCTGATTTTCCTTGCATACTTTTCTGTAAAGTACAAGTTTGAGTTGAAAACTTTTAATCCAGCTTGAATCCAGTTTTATCTCTCTTTCTTTTGCCTTCAACACTCTCTGTGCTTACCCCTGCTATTTCTCTGACTGCCCAACTACACTTATCATGATCAAAGTTTAGTTGCTATGGTTACGTATTTCAACCAATGAGCGTGTCTCTTTTAGTTGGAGAAACTAAAGAAAGAGGACGAGATAGTTGATGAGCTGAATAGCATCAGTCTGAGCTGACACAAAAGGATGTCAAGTTGCCATTTTATGGAAAATTTACTTTAAATTTGTACTGTATATTTTTAAACATCCGTGTCATTGTACTGTATGCATTAAAGCTAAATAGTCATTTAATAAATCTTTTGAGTTGAAAGGTCTTTTGGGTACACGGGCTAGGTAACACCTGAGTGACTGAGTGCAGTCTAGGCATGGTCATGATTCATGTCTATGGAAATTGATTTTCATAAAATCATATGAAATGATGAGTTAGTGATTGGGTCAGGTCACTGCAACTTTAGTGTCCTCATTTTAAATGGTAACTAAATATAATTCCTTATTAAGATAATTTAACAAAAAATCCGTTCAGAATTATAACAGCAATGTTGAGTCAGTATGGCCTAATCTATTTGAATGTGTAGAGAGATAATATAAAGTAACAGCTTTCTAATTATATTTCCCTGCTTGGAGACCACAACTCCTACGTAGCAGTATTCCTGGTAGATGTAGTGAACTTAGTTAAGATGTCTTTCAATCAGCTCTAGAACTGAAAGCATGTAGCTTAGACGTAGTTGGGTAGACCAGAACTTGCATAGTCTACACTCTACTAGATAGTCCTGTTGATATTATATTCTAGAAAATCTCAATGCCTGAAAGCTTGCCATGCAACTCATACACTTAACATGTTATTTAGCAGAGCTGGCATGAAACATAATGAGTATAGACCATAATAAAGTAAGAGTGAAGCTGAGCTGTACAGAGATTGCCTAGCATATAGCCAAGGGTAGCTAATTATGGTCTCATAGCAAACAGCTGCTGGCTAGTTAGGAACAGATCTACTCTACAAACTAGTAACTAATTGTGCAGTGAGTGTCAACATGAAGAGTGAGAGTGACTTACCCACTTCAGAGCAGTTACTGAGAGATCGCAGAGATGTGCTTCTTTTACAGCAGCTTGCTAGCAAACACTTCGAGGTGCAGTTCAACAGTGAGTTTATCAACAGCCCATCCCGAGACAGCTCCAGCAAAGATGGACTAGCCAATCCAGCGGGCTCTAGCAAAGAGGGACTAGCCAATCCAGAGAGCTCTAGCAAAGATAAACTAGCCAATCCAGAGAGCTCTAGCAAAGAGGGACTAGCCAATCCAGAGAGCTCTAGCAAAGAAGGACTAGCCAATCCAGAGAGCTCTAGCAAAGAGGGACTAGCCAATCCAGAGAGCTCTAGCAAAGAAGGACTAGCCAATCCAGAGAGCTCTAGCAAAGAAGGACTAGCCAATCCAGAGAGCTCTAGCAAAAATCAAAGTGCTGAAAAATGTCTGCCTATTGCTGGTGAAGAGGCCTCAACAGGAGAAGGTGTATTTCACACATCAGACAGCATGAGAAGTGCTACCTATCTGTCAGTGGCCCCTGAAATTGAAGTCTTTGGAGATACTTCCTCTAGCTCTGTAGAGGTCAGTTATTAGTTGAAATGTTTGTTTTAGCGATATAAATTATAATAATTGTTTTAGTTTTCTAATATCAGTATATTCACACTCTAATATCACTGATTGGTGCATTGTTTATTACTTCTGATACATTATTTGCTTTACCCTCACATATAATGGTTAGAAATATGAATAATATCTTTTGTTGCTTAGTGCAGAGGTAATTAATAGGTCCGAGTTTAGATGATATATGTTGGGCTTAAAATATTGTCTAATTTACACAAATATTTCAGAAAATGGCTAATTTTCACGACCCATCTAAATCTTAAATATAAATGGTGAACAGTTCAAAATCAAAAGGCAGGAATCATTTATAATGCACAAAGTAATAAACATTCAAAGATAGACCAATGAAATTATGGACAGTATGTTTGTAATGCTTTCATAATTTCAGCTGCCTTATTTGGATATATAAATGAAGTTCTTTCAAACAAAAGTTATGCTGCAGAAAATAAAAACAAACAGAATGTTATTGTTGCAGATAATCACATGTGCTGCCGCAGATGCTGTCGCAAATGATGATACACCTGATACTCAAGATAAGACTGCCACTACAGAAGCTACTGCAACTGAAGGCGTCACTGGTACTGCCACTGAAGGTATCACTGCTACTGCCACTAAGGACACAACTGACAGTGTGAGTGCTATTACTGTCTCCTCTACAGACAGTTTAACTCAGCATTCTGCTGTCTTGTCTGATAAGCAAACACCTGGCGAAGATTTGTCTCTTCATGGCCCTAAACCTCCCCAACACCTGACATTCACTGAGGCCAATGATAGCTGTATGTTTTATATAACTGAACCTACTCAAGCATTACATAAAGCTGGAGAGCTCGTTCAAGCTCTAAACAGTGCCGTGGAATCATGTCCTCCGAAAGGATTGGATGCTTTCCATGACATCTTCGGACAGGAACCTGCAGCAGATTATCTTGAAGACATAAAAGCAGTTTTGCTAAACACCTTCAAGCTGACTAAACTCACACAACCATTACTTGATGTCTATCGGAACTTAGAGAACTTTGTACTATTCGTGAAGCAAATTTATTTGCCTTGCAAAAATATTTTTCAGTCCACAAAAACTTTATACTCTTTGCTGATAAAAAAAGAAGAAGCAATGGCGGATCTACTCATTAGTTTGAAGAATTCGCAATCCTTTCCAAAGTCAGCACTGGTAGTTTTTATTTTGCTGACAAATTTCTACCTGCTTCTACTTCAAGAACTGATGTTGATAAACTCGAGTGAAGAATCCCAATGGCTTCCACAAATCAAATTGACCTCTAAGATGTGTGTTAGGCATTTGCTCACATTGTATACCGCCTTGTGGAAAGTTAGGCTAGAGGGTATTTCAAATGTGCATAATTACACGTGTGGAAATAATCAGAATTCCGACTTTCAATGTGTTGCTACAGTATTGGATATCTACAACAGATATGCATCTTCCATTGTTCTGAGCACTATAATCTGCCAACTAGCAGACGATGACGCTATACACCATACATTTAAACTTCACGTCAGCATCCTCCATGAGAAATACATTGCTGACGTCTTCACTTATTTTGACAAGACGCTGCAGTTCCCAGTTGGCAGCTGCCAGACGTGGATGAAGATGTGCTTACCTTCTTCATCACGCATGACAAGCTGCCGAGTGCTCAACAGTATGCGTCATTTGGCGGCATTACCAGCCGCCAAACGGCCCTTGAAGCTATATGATCCAACTAAATTCCGCTCAGGCAAATACCACCAGCTTTCCGATCATGTTCCAGTTTTCACTGTGATAGAACTGGAACCAGTTGAGTCCAGAAAGAGTGTCGTCTTGCCGTATCTACAGAATCTTTCAGAAGATGAATACGCTTATGCCAGGTGTGAGGTTCAAGTAGATAAGGGGGAATGCAACTCTGTCACACTCTTTGAGTTAGCCTGTGTTCCTGAATCAATGAAGACTGAGCTCCTTAAAAGAAATGAACAAATAGAGGAAAAAGAATTGGTAGATAAAATAGCGATAAAAGTGTTAAATGCAAATCGTGCACAGCAGTAGTGAAACTCACTTTTTTTATAAGTTGCTAACATTACATATTCATGATCAGCACAAGACCTATCAATTATTCATATGGGTTGCAGAAGGAATTACTCTATTTATGATGTTTCTGTTTGTTATTTTTATGACATTTTCGTTAATACATGGCAAATATCAAGCATGTTTTAGCTGTTATAAAATTTATTCTGTTTTTATTTTTTTTTTAAACTTAATAAAATATCTGTTCAGGTGTTTCCCCATATTATGACTATAACTATAGCTCTACAGAACTGAAAAGATGTTGAGAAAGTAATTTTAAGAGTTGCAACTTGTAAGTTTTTGAAAAAAAACAATGATTTATAAATGATCAAACAAAACCTCATCAGGGGTTCTTAAAATATATAAGCAACTATAACATTCTAGGAGTTTTATGGAAATGTTTTATACAAGATGATTCTTATCTTATAGGACAATAGAAGACAACTCTACACCAAAAGAGTAGACTACTTGGGTTGGTTTGTTAAAAGGATCTCAGTGTTCGTCACACCTTGAGAAATTTTATAACTATTCACTGAAACATTACCTGAATGAAGCGTGTTTACTTTATAGCTAAACGTTGTAAATCAAAAACTCTAATTATAACTGCAGATAAAATTCTATTAACTGCAGGTAAAATTTGAAACATTTGACATGCTATGTATGTATGTTAAAATAAAATTAGTACAGAATTGCAAAAAGATTTGCCAATAACTAAAATCGTTTTATCCCATTCACGTAGCTTAAATATAAAGCTTTCAACCCTAACTATGCGTGACCATAGCAATGTAAATAGAATAATAAAGTAATAGAGCAGTTTGTAAAAATAAATATTGTAGGCCTAATATTAATTTGCAATAAACAATAACAAACTTTAATAATAAAGTTTCATCTACATGCATATTTCAAATAAGTATAATATATATATTATATAATATAGTACACTCTCTAATCTAATTAGCTATCATAACATGCAAGTCATTGGCATGCCCAGGTGAATGTTTATATAATATATAGCTATATAAGATGCTATTATTGCAACTGCTATAAGTTTATCCTGTGGGGGGAAGTTCATGAATTTGAATAATTTAGTCAAATGCATTTGGAAGAGAAGTGGAAAGAACAGGTTACAAGATTTTTATTTTCTTTGCGTCAAATTATTAGTGAAAAATAAAAAGTTTTTTATTATAATGGAAAAACCTTGAGTAGCTGTACAGCTAGTCACTTTGTGAGACTCAGGCTATCCTGATCCTCCTTACAGCGCATGTAACTGTGAAGCTAGTTCTTCTCTCATGGGTCCATGCGCTACAGGTACCTGGAGTAATTATTATTATGTAAAGAGCATTGTTAGCATTCTACAGCTTCTGACAGCATTAAATGAAATATGCAAACAGTAGACCTCTCTGGCAGCAATGCAAACAGTAGACTAGAATAACAATGTAAATTTAGAGAAGAGATTTACTTACTAGAATAGTTTATATTAGAAAGTCTTGAATCACAAAAACCTTATTCCTTTTTTTCTATAAATTAAAAGAGGAATGAAACAAATATTCTAAAGATCATTATTACTATAAAGCCGGCAATAAATAATTTAAACAGTTAATGAAGCTACATGAGTCTGTGTAAAATTAAATAATACATTAGAAATAAACTATTTGTGTAGAATAAATTGATGCTATATAGTGGTTAGAACATTAGTTTAACAAACACAGGTCACTGGCTATATAATATTATATTACTTTAGTGAATGTTATAGTTGGTAAAATTAGAAAATGGGTATTAAGTCATAATTGCTCCTTTGCCACTTGATAGAAAACAAAATCCACTGAAAGGAGCTCTTTCCACCAGGGGTTCTTATGCAGCCATGACTATTTCTTAAAAGAAATGCATATCATACTAGTTTATACCAGGTGCTTTGATTGAAATTGACATGCATTATTTATGGTACGTGGAAATTTTGTAGATTTAAATTCGGAAAAAGTATTGCATTCATTGGAATTCAATTTGTAGCTAACTGGACATTTGTGCAGCTTTTCCTAAAACCATTGTTAGCATCTTTACACTCTTTGATTCAGAGCTGCTAAAGATTTAGCTTGCAAAGCTTTATAATGTGCTATTTACAAACTTTTATTTATAAAATAAATTATTACTGCTTTTTAAGGGTGTATATGCAGAATTATCTTTTGCAAAAAGCTAACTTTTTGTTGACTAAACAAATAAAAACTCGAAACCAGTTGAGATTAATTTATAACTTTAAGTGGAGACTCTTTCAAAAATACACAAGATGGCATCTGGAGGTGAGCAGAAACCACTTGAGGCTGCTCAAACTGAGCCCAGTGAACCTTCTTCTCCGTCACCAACTAGCTCTACCAGTGAGGCACCCACCGTACCCCACCCATCCTCTGCTCCTAGAACAGAAGCTAAAAGAAATGACCAACAGGACTGTAAAAGTGAAGCTTCAACTAAAGAGTGTGTAAGTTAATTACACCAATAAAACTTATTTGCTGTAATTTTTGTCAGCTGGAATTTTTTTTATAAAAAGTAGTATGTTATAATATATTCTTTTGGCTGAAAAATTTTATCCTAAATAGTATAATTTTTTAAGAACTTTATAAAAAGTTGAAGTGACAATATTCTGGAATTTTGCTATAAAAAACTAAAATACAACTGAAGACATCTTGGTGGCATAAAAACACTAACTAAATAATTGCTTGGAATTGATAAAACATTTTAATTAAACTAGCAAACTATTTTTAGCAAAGCAGATTTTTGATCTACATGCACCTTATATTATACTTAATCTTCTACAAAAAGTGCTTAAGCATTTAATGTTTATGTAATTAAAAGTGACGTTGCTATGTATTGTTATATAAGCATAGCAGGTATGGTGGTTTCATCTCAGTTAGACGCTATATTTTTACTTTGGTACCTACGTAACTGTTGTTTTGATTGTTAAATAGCTAATAATATGCTTATAGATATAATATAAATTATTTGAAATAATAGTTCAATTTTTACAGATTATTGTAGGACAAAAAACAGCAATACTGTTAATACATTAATAATTGACATTTTCTTTAATGAATACCTATTACCAATGTATCTTTTCAAACAACAAGAAGTATAGAAAATGCAAAACAATAGGTTATTGTAGATCAAAGGAATTTCTTTATGTGCTAAACAGCAAGCAATAATATTTTGATGATATATTCAAATAAATTGCTTATCAAATATATATTGTATACCAAAATAAATAAATAGTGCCTAAGTGGGAAGGTTGACTTATAGCGTCCAACAGGGATTACACCGGTGTGATCAATTTAAATTGAATAGAAAAAGTCCAAGAGATACTCTGGCATAAAACACAACTTGCGACCAAACTATTAATAGAGAATGCCTTTCTATAATGTTACATTTATGTGTTTTTTATTTTCAGATTGCAAAAGAGGTTGATAATCTGACCATTTCTCCTACCATAGCTGGAGTCATCGACGGTAAACCAGAAGTACAAACAGATATGGGCAGTGAAAATATGACTGATACGAGAACCGACCCCCTTTCTGCATCTTTAACTGATTCTAAAACAATCACTAAAAGTTCTGGTTGCATCGGGGCAACAACCGCTAATGAAACTTTGGCATCTACAAGTTCTGATAGTAGTTTTAAAGTTGCAAAGTTTACTAATGTCATTGCTTCAATTATGCCGAATGCTTATAAATACAAACGCCTTCTCTTCCACGTGTACCAGGATGAAACTTATGACCCAAGCGACACTGCACATGACTTAGTAAAGAGTCTCATTGCTGCTGTAAACTCTTCTGCTGCCCTTTCAACTTTTGATAAAATTTTCATAAAAATGCAAGAATCAGACTCGTATTTATTTTATGTGAGAGAACTTCTAGACTGGACTTATGATAATGAGAATCTGTTTGCAAGTTTGGAGTGTTTAGTCGATTTTGTGAAAAGAACATATTTACATCAGAAGATGTTGACTCCAACATTTTTTATTGATACATTGAGAATGCAAGGAGCTTCACTCAGACTAAAGTTAATGGAATTAATGCGCGACTATGCTTTTCCCAAAAATGACATGCTTCTTTTCATTATTGCCACTCACTTTTATGTTCTACTCATACAAGAGATACTTTTACTCGAAGATATGCTCAATGGCCAAGAATCAAAGAGTTTCATAAGTGAAGTGACAAATCTTCTAAAGAGTTGTGCAGAATTTGTTTTGAGATCTTTCAACACACACTGGAGGGCTACACTAGAAGGAATATCTTATGTTTCTATAAGCAAGAACGTTCTGGTTGCAAAGAGGAAGGAACCAGAAATGGAACAGGAAATATCTCAACAATTGAAGCTGTCAGCACTAGTCATGGACAGATCTTTACTGCATAGAGATCCAGTCTGCTTCTGCACAGCCAGATGTGATGTTGAGTCGGTAGAAGCAGAGACTCACAAGCTACTCATGTTTGCTAACTCCTTGAGAGATGATTACATCATTGAAAGAAATTCAGAGTTGCAAGAGAATATGTACTTTCCCATTGAGTCTGCAGCAGCTTGGATGAAAGTAGCTGTTAAGCTTTCAAATCTCTCATCTGGGCAGAAGTCATGTCTAATGGTTTTACACAGACAGAGTTTAAAGGCTGGAGACTCGAATGGTAAAGCAGCTTTCACTTTACAACCTCAGGCTGATCCAGTAACCTTTCACTTTGAGAAATACTCTAACCCTGAAGTCTCATTTGAAGTGGAGGGCTCTGCAGATAGTCTCCAGGAACTGATCTGTGACCTAGATAAAACTTCTTACATGTGTGCCCGTTGTCTGGCTGATAGAGAAGATGAAGGGAAGGTAACTCTTATAGAGGTAGCATGTATTCCTAGACACATGGTCGATTTGATTCGGCATGGCAAATTTAAGTTTATTGAGAAATCATTCAGCTGAGCAAATATTTTTCTCACCTATATCTCCGCTAATTGTCCTAGCGGATCGATGAACATATTATAAACCCTAGACAAAAATTCACATTGAAATTATCCAATCACCTTTCAACAGTATTTTCAAGGTCTACTCATTTGCTTCTACTTTGTTTATACGCTTTGTCGCGTGGTGTTTAGTCAATCACCTTTCCAACAATATTGTCAATATCTATTTACTTTTCTTATGTTTATATTTTGTTGTATCATTTTCACTAGAGTTGATATTGACTAAACTTGTTGTTTAACTATCAAATTATATTGTTACAGCTGCAGAGGCTTTGAAACACTGCTCAGTTTCTCAATTATGTGTTACTGATACAGGAAATAGTTTACGTCTGATTAACTTGCGTTTCATACTGTTTTCTTTAGCTTGCTTTCTTGTAATTCTTGTTATAATAAAATATACTAACTAAAGCCAAACTCATGAGTCATAATATTACATCAGTATGAATGGAACATCAAATTGAGGTGATTTTTGTCAAGTTCTGCTACTACAAACATAAAAGCATGCACATAAGCCATTTGAAAACATAGTATATATTAAACAAATAGATTAAATTTCCCCAAAAGTGCTTCAGCTTCACTAATGCTATTTCCAGTACTAATTAGAGCTTAAAATCTGCATAGATATACATATACTTCATAGTTCATACAGACCTCCCGCGGTTTTTAATTTGTACAACAATATAGAACAGTCTCTGACATGGTACATTTATGCAGTATTAAATAATTCACACATATCCTGGCTCCATCAGCTAAATATGCAACTCCTGAGTATGTATGTCCGTGCCTATAGAGTAATTCTGAATGGTAGATATGCACTCAAGTGATGGTGTTTCTGCTAGACTCAGTGAGGGGGGCTTTATAGAACTGACACTAATTGTTGCTAAGTTTGACTGATCTTAATATTTATATTATAGTGGATATAGTTTTATTTGTTGTCTCACTTAATCTCATGCATATAGCTTGTGTTCTATAAATATTTATAAGTCAGCTTCAAGGTTATTCTGAGTGCTGCAAGAACAGGGAATAGCAAACAATAAAAAGGATATGTTGAATATATACTAGTTGCAATAAACTAAATAAAATTATCAATATGGCAAATAGATTGACAACTAAAATCCTTATAGATATTGGAATTAGCGATAATTTGTGCAGCGTTTCTCTGCAGTGACTTGTTTAAAATTTTAGAATATTTAGAAGCTAGCTAGCTAGAATGTCCAAATGACAACAGTAATAGCTAGCTGCTTATTTCATAGAAAAACCAGCCATCAGTAGTATCTCTTGCTAGCCACCTGTATATGATATGATGGCTATTCTGAGAGTCATAAACCTAACTTCAATAGACTTTTAGAGTTGGTTGGCTTTACAGCTGAAGAATTATTGTTTGTAGAGAAATTTCCTGCCTAAAAAGCTGACTTTCTGTTAGCCAACAGACTATAAAGGTAGCCACAAGTCTAGATTCAAGCAAAACTTTCTCAGATTTGTACAAAGAAGGAAAAGATGGCATCCAAAGAATCCAAGGATCCTCAGAAGTTACTCTGTGCATCTGGTACCAAACCCAAAAGAAGTAAGCTTTCTTCCCAACCTTCAACTGCTTCAACCAGTAAAACATCAACAGCACCTCACACATCTCCTGGTCCTAAAGCAGAAGCTAAAGGAAAAGCTTTGGTGAGAGAAGAGGGTAACAAAAGTAAAGCTGCAAGAGAACCTGTAAGTTATTAAAATATTATAAAACTGTATGCTATAAATAGCAGCAGTAAGTTATTATATAATATAATTGTTATGCTATTTATACAGTTTCATTTTTAGAAAAGTGGTTTTGCTGAACTCTAACATGAAATTGTGAATGAAAATATTCCAGAAGTTTGTTATTCTTATTGGCATCTCATGGCAGCATCGAAATCTGCTAATTGTGCTGCACTTTATAAAATAATATTATATAATTTGTTTGTTTTTAGATTACAAAGATGGACGTGAGTGGCTTCAGTGCTGCTCCTACTATACCTGGAGTCACTGAGGATGAGCCTGCAGTAGATGACACAGAGATGGACAGTGAACATGTGGCTGACATAGAAAGGGATGCTGTTGCTGCCACAGCTACTGTTCATAAAGTCACCACTGAAAGTGGTTCTGGCAGCAGCAGTGCAGCTACTTCTATAGGTACTGCTGGCAGTTTAATGGGTTTGGACGAGGCAGAGCCTATGGATGCAAGTGATATAACTCTGCCAAATGCTTATGAAGAGAAGAGGCTTTTCTTTCGTGTGTTCTCAAATGAAGCTCTTCGTCCTAGCTACACTGCACATAACTTAGTAGAAAGCCTCATTGGTGGAGTCAATGTAAACTTACCTGCTCCCCTTGTAAGCTTACATGGTCTTTTCGATACTCAACAAGAATCAGACTACCTATTTTATGTGACAGAACTTTTAGCGTTGGATTATATTCAAGAAAGACCAGAGCCTGTGGTTATTGATCTGTTAACAAGTCTTCAGTGTTTTGTGATTTATGTGAAGCAAACATATTTAAGATGTAAGTTCAACATGCATAATTCTAATGAGCAATTGATACGTATGTTAAAAGAACAAGAAAGTCTAAGAAGAATTGAATTAATGAAAGTAATGCAAGACGCCAATGCTTTTCCAAAAAATGGTATGCTTCTTTTCATTATTGCCACTCACTTTTATGTGCTACTCATACAAGAAATCCTTGCACTCAGGAATTGGCGAGTTTGCCAAGAATCAAAAAGCTTCATAAGTGAAGTGACAAATTTTCTAAAGAGTTGTGCAGAGTTTGTTTTGAGATCTTTCAACACACACTGGAAGGCTAGACTAGAAGGAATATCTTATGTTTCTATAAGCAAGAAGATTCTGGCTGAAGAAAAGAAACAGGAAATACCTCAACAATTTGAGCTAACAGCACTAATCAAGGACAGATACCGCTTATCTAAAGACCCAATCAGCTTGTGCCAAACAGAATGCAGTGAAGAGTTAATGGAAGCAGAGACTCACAAACTACTCATGTTTGCCAACTCTTTGAGAGATGATTACATCATTAAAAGATATGCAGACTTACAGAATAATATGTACTTCCCAGTTGAGTCTGCAGCAGCTTGGATGAAATTAATGGTGAAACTTGCAAATTTCTATGCAACTGAGCGGAAGTCATGCCTAATAGTTTTACACAGACAGAGTTTAAAAGATGGAAAGACAAACGGTGAAGCAGCTTTTACTTTACAACCTCAGTCTGATCCAGTAACCTTTCACTTTGAGAAATACTCCAACCCTGAAGTCTCATTTGAAGTGGAGAGCTCTGCAGATAGTCTCCAGGAACTGATCTGTGACCTAGATAAAACCTCTTACATGTGTGCCCGTTGTCTGGCTGATAGAGAAGATGAAGGGAAGGTAACTCTTATAGAGGTAGCATGTATTCCTAAATATATCCTTAATATGATTCAGTATGGGAAATATAAATCTAAATTTATTAAAAAGCCTTTCAGAGCCAACGTTGACTCTAGATAAAAAGATTATTGCACAGTTAGTTTAAGGTCATACTTTTCATTTTCTGGCTCTTTGCCAGGTGCTTTATGTTCTATATGAACAATGTTCCACTGATAGCTCGAACAGGTTGAATGTCACAGGAACAAAAAAAATATGAAAAGATAAAGAAACTTATGTTCTCCAATATACTTTTTTATTTTTTTCAAAAGCCAATTCATGTTTAAGTTATAGCTTGTTGAAAAACATAGTCCCCCTTCCACATTCTTTTTAATTTATACGCTCCTGACTTGTTATTGCGTCTCAATATGCCTTGTATTTGAGTGCTTGTTAGTCTTGCTTCACTAACTTTGCCTATACTTCACAAGTGCCAGTGCTGCTGGCTCAAAAGCTAAATGTTATAAACTGTCAGCTAAAACCCAATCTTGTATTCCTAGGTTGGTTGGCCTAAATAAAACAATAGTCAAATCATGATTTCATGTTTTAAAAATTTACTCTATTCTAACCTGCTGCCTAGCTATAGTTCTATTTTTGATTTATAATTACAGCATTTGTGATACATTTTTTTGGCAACCATGTGATTTATAAAATGCAGTAATGGTACTTACAATATTATATTATTACCATTATAATATATTATATAGTATTATGTGTGTTTTTATTATACTGCATAATATCTATTTTATTATTGTTGTTGTGCAAACAAGTGCAATTAACCTAGTTTTCAAAATGTACCTCTAAATTATCAGAATATCAGTTCAGATATTTTCATGCTTTGTTAGGTAAACCTAAAAAAAGAGGCTGTATTCCCAAAGTAAAGGCTGTTGAACTATGAACTATATTAGATTAGCCACTCTGCTACCAAGTGCATCAGTAAAATATTATATGAATAGCTCTGATGCTTTGTCTCCAGTGGCTGGCTGCGATATGATAACTTGGCCAACTTCCAAGAGTTTAAAATTGGCGCAATTATTCAAGAGGTTACATACTGCACAGAGCTAGCAGTGATAGTAACCTTGCTATTGGCAGTACTTATTACAACTGCCAGCATATAAGCTGCATTGTAGAATGCAGTTGGGGTAGGCTAGTAAAACCAAATTCTGCTCTCTAATATACCTTAGACACAATGCAGCAACATAATTGTTCGTTTCAAATTACATTGCCACCCTTACACGAGCTGTGGGCTTCATAAAGATTCATATGATTAGAGATTTATGCTATAGGCTAGCTATGATGAAAATAACACACCATTGTCAAAGTTAACTTCAAGTATGTTGTTTTCCAGAAACTCAGTAATGTCCATTTATCTCTCCCATACAAATACTTATGCAATAGCATACAGTTTAAGTTTTATTTTAGAGCACACCTGCAAACTCTACAATAAGAGCTTGCTTTAACAGTCTATTTCAGACCTGTTTTTGTAGCTAGTAATACGCAAGCTACTTATTTTTAAACTTTTGGGTTATTTGTTCAAAACAATTAGCTTTGCTAGTAACCCGAGACTATCGCAACAGTTGACTGCTATCAACATGAATTGACAGCCTAATAATAGACGATGTAAATTTGGTACATTTAGTACCTTGTACCAACTCTAGAATACTCACCACTATAACTTATATAAACTTCTGCAAGTTCAAATGCAAAATGCATACTTTTAGAAAATAGCTGTGCAACTTTTATTACATGCATTATTTTATTTCATATCTTAAACTTATGAACCATGAGTTCATTTTTCAAAATGTTTAAATTAAGTGCTCAAAAAATGCAATTAAAATTTTTATTCTTGCACAAATACCCTGGTGCAGTTTGACCACAACCCCAGCTGTTTTAACAAACACATTTAATGGTTTTTTTATTGACATAGTGGTGAATGAGCTGGTTGTTTTTGGCAGTTGGGTAGACTTGAAGCTTGGCAGCTTTTAAACAATTCTGATTGGCAGAATTTTACACGATAAGTTGATGTTTGTATCTGATTGGCCTAATAATGCATTTGCATTTGAAAATGTAGAGTTTTATTTAAGCTATAATGGTGATATTTTAGAGTTGGCACACACCCCTTTTGGGTTGAGTTTTATAGTCTGTTCCTGCTGTAGTCATCTACAACAACAGTGTATAGGGAAATTATTAGTATTACGAAATCTGTTTTGGCTTACTTTGCTATGCCAGTATTCTGACTTAGTTTGTAATCAACTATGTTGGCAGTTAAAACTGAGGGTGATTTCATCAAAGGTGGACATTGCTGAGGCCTTAGAACATCAAATCAACCAGTGCTGTTACTTGGTTGTATTGTAAAGCAGTAGTGAGAGCATAGCACACTATCACAGTCACTGAGCTGCAATGACAGTGGCTACACCAAACTCGTCAGTTCTATTATATTATCTTATGTAAGGCACGTCAAAACAATATAGACCCACATGCAAGGCACTACATGCTAATACTCATTTTTATACAAAATTTCTACATTATCTATTGCTAATAGCTGTGCATTTAAATCCAATGCAGATGAATATTGTAATGTTGTAGTAATTAGTGAATCAGAACAAGAAACCTGTTTTGTCATCTGTGCTGTTATTTTAACCCTGTTGCAAGAGTCGTGTCAGGTCAGCAACAGGATATATGATTTGCTATGTTTATGTACACTTATGAAGTTCAATAATAAATCAGTCTAGATCTGTGTGACAAACTACAAAGACATTCCCTTGCTGCTCCTATCACATAATAAGCTAACATTAAAATTGGCGATGAGGATAATAGAGAAGGATTATTTGATGCTCTTTTGGAAGGGGATTGTAGTTTCTAGACAAGGTTCGTAGTATCAAAATGGCTACTGGTAGTGGTAGCAGTGTGCCAGTATTTGGTGGTAAAATTGAGACTTATGTGGAAAGGTTAGAAAGTTACTTTGAGTTTCACGGCACCGCCGAAGGCAAGAAAAAGCATGTTCTTATTATGGGACTCTCGGAAGCTCAATATGAGACCCTGTCAAGTCTCACATCTCCACAGAAGCCAAAGGAGAAGAATTACAATGACTTGGTGACATTGTTAGAGTCTCACTTCGGTACGGCTACCAACAAGATGGTTGAGAGGGCCAAGTTTCGTGGGGTGAGGAGGACAGATAGCGAGAGTGTAACCGATTATGTGGTTCGTTTACGGACGCAGGCTAGAACATGTGAGTTTGGTACTATGTTAGATGAAAACCTGCTTGAACAGTTCCGCATTGGTGTTAATAGCAAAGCTGTTCGAGATCGCGTTGCTGCTATGGCCGCAGAGCAACAGAATGACTTGAAGGAAGTTGTAAAGGTAGCCCTTCAGGTGGAAGTTCATGAGAAAATTGACAAGTTTTCTAATAATGATCAACCGGAGACAGTTGGAGCTGTCTCACATGCTCGATCAAAAGTCAACCCAAATCAGAAGTGTTTCCGCTGTAGCAAGTTTGGACATATGAGCTACAGTAAAAAATGCCCAGCTATCAACCGGAGCTGCAACGATTGTAAAAAGAAAGGACACTATGCTGGATCACGATTTTGTAAAGGAAAATCATTTAAAGAAAATGTGAACACTGTTGAAAACCCCTCTGAAGCACACATAGTATGGAAAGACGATTCCAACTACTTGTTCACGGTACAACGAATTAGTACGCAGATACCAAAATGCAATCTATCTATACTGGGTGAGACCGTACAATTTATTATAGACACTGGTGCTTGTACAAATATCATAGATATTGAAACATACAACAAGTTAAAGCAAACAGGCCAGATAACTCTTGAAAGTGTAGATCAACACGGTTTACTTGCTTATGGTAGTGTAAAGCAACTAGATGTTTTGGGCAAGTTTTGTGCAGATGTTTATTGTAACAGCAAGCATGCTAAGGCTGAATTTTATGTGTTTAACGGTGTGGCAAAGTGTTTGCTTAGTTTTAAAACTGCCACCAGTCTTTCTCTGATATCATGTAGTCATAATGTTGTGTGCAGTGTTTTACCTGAGGCACCAAAAGAAGTTATGAACAGTTTTTCAGAAGTTTTTCAAGGCCTGGGAAAACTTAGGGGGTACACCGCCAAGTTTCACATTGATGAAAATACTCAGCCAGTAGCGCAGTCAGTAGGTTCACAAAATGAAGTTAAATTAGATGGTTTGGTGGAAAATGATGCTGACCCATTGTCACAAATGGCAACTAGGTTAGATTATGTGCCATTAATAGATACCGATGTAGGGGATAGTTTTGCGGAGTCAGTTGCCAAAGAGTCTTTGCCAATAGCACTTAGTTGGGGTGATGTTGTAGCTAAGTCTAAGCAGTGCGCCGAAATTCAGCAGTTGGTTAACGCAATACAGGATAATCACTTCAGCAGTTGTAGCATAGGCTATAAGGCAGTGTCAGGTGAACTTAGTGAGATGCAAAACGTAGGGTTAAGAAATAATAGAATTGTTGTGCCAGTGTGTTTACGCAATCATGTGATCCAATCAGCACATGAAGGTCATCAGGGTATTGTGAAAGCTAAACAGAGATTGAGGCCCAAGGTATGGTGGACAGGAATTGATAAACAAGCTGAATTGCACTGTAGGCAATGCATTGATTGCATGTCAGTTGCTAAACCTGACCCACCTCTCCGTAAACCACCAGATAGATGCGGTTATTAGGTAATTCACGCATGGGCGCGCAAACTGGTTAGCTAAAATTAAAGTTTAATGAAAAGGCTACCCCTCTATATAGGTGTTCCCAGATCTTATTTGTGTGCCTGCATTTTATCATTAGTTAGCAGATTTATGAAGTTATTAATACATAGTAGAGCAGAGGCACAGAAGATTTTATGTTATATTTTGTTGCTACATAGTGTAAACAGTTAAACTATTGTAATCAGTTTTACATATACATAGTATCTTTTCTTTGAAATACATAAGGGATGTAATGTTGTAGTAATTAGTGAATCAGAACAAGAAACCTGTTTTGTCATCTGTGCTGTTATTTTAACCCTGTTGCAAGAGTCGTGTCAGGTCAGCAACAGGATATATGATTTGCTATGTTTATGTACACTTATGAAGTTCAATAATAAATCAGTCTAGATCTGTGTGACAAACTACAAAGACATTCCCTTGCTGCTCCTATCACATAATAAGCTAACATTAAAAATATGTGACAGAGTAAAAAGCTACTGTTTTACAAATTTAAAATAAAATAATAGTGCGGGTACACAAGCAAATAATTTATAGTTAGCGTAGGCTAATGCATTTGTAATGTGCATGTTAAACAACTTTTTTATAATTTATTACATTAGACTATGAGAATGTATTTAGTAGTATGTATTGATTTAAAACTAGTGTTTTGACGTGCCTTACATACTGTCATTGCAGCTCAGTGACTGTGATAGTGTGCTATGCTCTCACTACTGCTTTACAATACAACCAAGTAACAGCACTGGTTGATTTGATGTTCTAAGGCCTCAGCAATGTCTACCTTTGATGAAATCACCCTCAGTTTTAACTGCCAACATAGTTGATTATAACAAAACTAAGTCAGAATACTGGCATAGCAAAGTAAGCCAAAACAGATTTCGTAATACTAATAATTTCCCTATACACTGTTGTTGTAGATGACTGCAGCAGGAACAGACTATAAAACTCAACCCAAAAGGGGTGTGTGCCAACTCTAAAATATCACCATTATAGCTTAAATAAAACTCTACATTTTCAAATGCAAATGCATTATTAGGCCAATCAGATACAAACATCAACTTATCGTGTAAAATTCTGCCAATCAGAATTGTTTAAAAGCTGCCAAGCTTCAAGTCTACCCAACTGCCAAAAACAACCAGCTCATTCACCACTATGTCAATAAAAAAACCATTAAATGTGTTTGCCAAAACAGCTGGGGTTGTGGTCAAACTGCACCAGGGTATTTGTGCAAGAATAAAAATTTTAATTGCATTTTTTGAGCACTTAATTTAAACATTTTGAAAAATGAACTCATGGTTCATAAATTTAAGATATGAAATAAAATAATGCATGTAATAAAAGTTGCACAGCTATTTTCTAAAAGTATGCATTTTGCATTTGAACTTGCAGAAGTTTATATAAGTTATAGTGGTGAGTATTCTAGAGTTGGTACAAGGTACTAAATGTACCAACTTTACATCGTCTATTATAACCCATTTGCGCGCGAAATATTTATGTAATGATAGTTACTCATATAGTGCGCGTGTCATTAACGATAAAAGCGTGGTCCAGAGGTTAGATGCGTCAGTGACGAGTTGGGTGGTCATGGTTCAACCCTGTTTTGTTGCAATTTTTTTTGTCAACTTATGCAAATCCTACGCATGTATAATAAATATGGCTATAATTGTAAAGTTTTTTTTAAATTTTGTTCAACAGTAAGACAACATACATGCATAATAATTAGATACTGAACACTGGACTAAACCTTAAATTGATCTTATAGAATACAATGTACTTAAAATAATTATATGTGAATTAGAGAAACTGAAAGTACACCTGCTGCGCTATAGACAGACATTTACTGACAAGACTGTAAAGTGAAGTGATTTAGCGGAAATTAACTTTGCCAAACAAACAAAGAATTATGTTGTGCTGAGGCATTTTCAATATATTATTGTAACATAGTGAGATGATTCAGCTGAGTGCTAAAGTAAAACAGGGAGCATTATATTGGCAGAAATCCAATAGATTGCCAATTTGTGCGAGAGGGTACTATATGTTATTGTGATAGCGCAGAGCGGCAAACTACTAGGAATGTTATAATTAGTCACAGGAGCGTAGCTAGAACCACCATATGAAGAATTTAGAAAATTGCAGTGAAACTTGCAAAATGGTGTATGTTTTTACCAAATTGTGAAGAGCATAAACAGAATTTCAAAAAACAAAGAAAGTATATTAGAGAAAACATATCAAGGAATGTCAAGTTTAACATTTAAACTTTGTAAAATGAATCCCCTGTGCTACAGCAGTGGAACATGGAGGGTGTAAAATTTTACTTATTATGCAACAACTTTCTCAGAAAATTTTTTATTGAAAAATTAAAAAAGTATATGAAAGAGGAATGCAAGAGCTATCTTTTCATGTAAAATTTGTTAATGTGAGACAAAAACTGTTCGAGCTATCCCCTGGAAACTGTTTATATATAACATAAAGCAGTGCCTGAATCTGGAAAGTAATGACCTTAAACCAACTGTGTGCTGCTTATTCAACCACTTCTCCAAAAATATTGCCAATATCTATTTACTTTTCTGTTTATATTTTGTTGTGAGCCTGCTTTTACTGGAGTTAATCTTGATTAAACTTATTGGCCTAATCATATTGTGTTTGACTAAAATTACATTCCAAATGCAGAGTCTCTGAAACTCTGCTCAGTTTCTCAATTACGGGTTGCTGATGCAGAAAATAGTTTATGTCGGGTTAATTTATGTTCAGTGATGTTTTTTCTAGCTTGTGTTCTTGTCATTCCAGTTACAATAAAATATACTAATTGCATGAAGCCAAAATATATTAGTCATATTATCATGACAGTATGATTGAAACTGCAGGATTAGAGGTGGTATTTTGTTAAGTTAGCTGCCGAACATCAAAGAGTGCAAAAATTGCACCTGAAAGTATTCTACATGCCGCGCTTCAGGTTCACTAATGCTATTTCCAATAGCAATCATTATTAATTATTGTAAGATACTTTGGATTCTGAATTTACTACGCATATAACTTGCATCTTCTTGTTGATGAGTTATAACTTATAGCTACATGCATCTTTGAGTGAAATTCTGTTTAAATAGGCCCACATGACATCCTATTAGTTGTAATGTGAAGCAAAAGCAGGAAAACTCTCAACATTTCTAGCTATCAGTAATAATCATGCACAGCTATTGGTTGATTGTATAGAGCATGGCCAGTGGGTCCTATAACTGCAGAATGTGGGAGGTGATATAGCTAGTCAATGGAAACACAGACAGTAGCAATGGCGGCAGCTGTAACAGCAGCAGTAGGTACAATAATAAGATAAATTGCCAGCCACATGCCAATCACAGCGCTGAACAGTTTTGCAGCAACTTCTATGTATACTCTGTACTACTTGTTTTATAATAACTTGAAGCTGAGTAGTTTCACCAGAGCTACATTTCACTAGCAGCAGCCACAGTTACCACAGTTTATAGTTGGAGACCATCTCTAAGCTCAGAGATTGGGACAGCAGAAATAATTCATGTTACAGCAATCAGTTACCATATTACCTATACAGTAACATGTTATCTACAGTAACATATTACCTACAGTAACATATTACCTACAGTACCCTACCATATAATTACCTATACAGTACCATATTACCTACAGTAACATTTGAGAAATACTTAAACCCGAAGTTTCATTTGAAGCGGAGAGCTCTATGGTTGCTGTTCAAGGATATAATCTAAACACCTTCTCTGAAACACCTTATTTCTGCATCTGCTGTCTGGCTATATATAGCCAGACAGCAGATGCAGAAATAAGGTGTCATTCCAGATAGCAGCTTCCCAGTTAGACGTTATTTATTTATTTTGGTACAATATTTATTTTACGTGCAATTTATTTGAATATTATCAAAATATACCTATATTTAAATAAACTTGGATTAATTGCTTGTTATTTAGCACATAAAGAAATTCCTTTGATCTGCATTAACTTACTATTTTAAATTTTCTATACTCGGTTTTGTTAGAAAATATGTTTTGGTAGTAAGTATTCATTAAAGGTAATGTCTATTATTAATGTATTACTGTTTTTTTGTCCTACACAAATTTGTGAAAATTGGACTATTATTCCAAATAATTTATATTAGCTATTATAGCTACAAGCTTATTAGCTATTTAGCAATTATTATAGTAATTATGTAGGTACCAAAATAGAAATAACGTCTAACTAGGAAACGTCCAAGTGGGAATCGTCTATCGAGGATGAAACCTCTGGCTATAGCAGAGAGGATGGGGAGAAGGCAATTCTTATGGAGGTATATGCGCTTTTTATTCACTCATGTTGCATCAGCAACAAGAATAATATATGTTGTGTTAGCCTGTCAAACACTTGCTATTGTTCTATTGTTTGTACAATATATTGTTCATACACTTTGACATGGTTTGTATTGAGTGACTATACTATTGATCTATTGAATTCAGTTGAAGATTTTTTGAGCAGGTGTTTCTAAAATGAGTAATGGGAGTGATTGGACTTTCCAATGTATTATGTCACAGTTTTAGTGAACTATACTACAGTATAGCTTGCTAGTTAGTCAATAGGCTAGGACTACGCAAGCAGGCTATGCTAAGAGGATTCTTGTTTATAATTCTAAGAAGTTTATAACTATTATTATCAGAGATATGTAAAAGCTAAAGTCTTAATATAGTATTGTATTATCGTCTGAGGATAGATATTGTGTATTGTGGAGCTTCTAGGATATTATTTGGTACAACAACTGAAGGTGAAGATTCTTACTGAAAGGTCAGTTGAGATGACTCAAAATGAAGTGTTAAAGCTCATTAAAATACTAATTAGTATTAAATATAGAGGATATGAAGAAGATAAAGAGAGAAATGTTGTGACTGAACTAAAGAAATGTCTTCTTTCCATATCATTCGAAGAGAGATATAGACTATTACGTGAGTACGAAGTAATACACTGGACAGCAAAGAGAGGTGATACTGACATCATCAAATGTCTACTAGATGGTGTGTCAGTAGAACGGAAGGTAGAGCTACTCAAGATACAGAACGGTAGAGGTGATACAGTTATACACTGTGCAGCAGAAGAAGGTCATACTGACATCATCAAATGTCTACTAGATGGTGTGTCAGTAGAACAGAAGGTAGAGCTACTCAAGATGCAGAACAGTAGAAGTGAGACAGTTATACACAGTGCAGCATGGAGAGGTGATACTGACATCATCAAATGTCTACTAGATGGTGTGTCAGCAGAACAGAAGGTAGAGCTACTCAAGATGCAGGACAGTAGAAGTGAGACAGTTATACACAGTGAAGCATGGGGAGGTGATACTGACATCATCAAATGTCTACTAGATGGTGTGTCAGTAGAACAGAAGGTAGAGCTACTCAAGATACAGGGCAGTGAAGATGATATAGTTATACACAATGCAGCATGGGGAGGACATACTGACACTATCAAATGTCTACTAGATGGTGTGTCAGCAGAACAGAAGGTAGAACTGCTCAAGATACAGGACAGTGAAGATGATACAGTTATACACATTGCAGCAAGGAAAAATCATACTGACATTATCAAATGTCTACTAGATGGTGTGTCAGCAGAACAGAAGGTAGAGCTACTCAAGATGCAGGACAGTAGAAGTGAGACAGTTATACACAGTGAAGCATGGGGAGGTGATACTGACATCATCAAATGTCTACTAGATGGTGTGTCAGCAGAACAGAAGGTAGAGCTGCTCAAGATGCAGTACAGTGGAGGTGAGACAGTTATACACAGTGCAGCATGGGGACGACATACTGACACTATCAAATGTCTACTAGATGGTGTGTCAGCAGAACAGAAGGTAGAGCTACTCAAGATACAGGACAGTGGAGATAAGACAGTTATACACAATGCAGCATGGGGAGGACATACTGACACTATCAAATGTCTACTAGATGGTGTGTCAGCAGAACAGAAGGTAGAGCTACTCAAGATACAGGACAGTGAAGATGATACAGTTATACACATTGCAGCAAGGAAAAATCATACTGACATTATCAAATGTCTACTAGATGGTGTGTCAGTAGAACAGAAGGTAGAGCTGCTCAAGATGCAGGACAGTAGAAGTGAGACAGTTATACACAATGCAGCAAGGGAAGGTCATACTGACATTATCAAATGTCTACTAGATGGTGTGTCAGTAGAACAGAAGGTAGAGCTACTCAAGATACAGGGCAGTGAAGATGATATAGATATACACATTGCAGCAGAGAGAGGTCATACTGACACTATCAAATGTCTACTAGATGGTGTGTCAGCAGAACAGAAGGTAGAGCTGCTCAAGATGCAGTACAGTGGAGGTGAGACAGTTATACACAATGCAGCATGGGGAGGTCATACTGACATTATCAAATGTCTACTAGATGGTGTGTCAGTAGAACAGAAGGTAGAACTGCTCAAGATACAGGACAGTGAAGATAAGACAGCTATACACGGTGCGGCAGAAGAAGGTCATACTGACATCATCAAATGTCTACTAGATGGTGTGTCAGTAGAACAGAAGGTAGAGCTACTCAAGATACAGGATATTGATGACCACACAGTGATACAGGAAGCAGCTAAGGCTAATCAAACAGAGATTCTCACTATTCTGATGAGTCAGCTGACAAGAGAGCAGCAGATAGAACTTTTCAATACCGCAAACCATGCAGACAGAATACTCTTAGATGTTGGAGTAAATAATGAAATATTTGGACCCCAAACAATTGCCTCTACGGAACAAAGAGCTGAAGCAATAAACCAAGTTCCAGGTAAACTTACTAACTTTTAAACAAGCTATTTTAATAAAGGATAACTAACCTTAAGGTAAAATAACTGTATAGTATATGTTATAGCAGTACATAAGAATGTCATGCAATAATGAAAAGTAAATTATAAAATTTCAAAAAAGAGGTTTGTATTTTCCGTTTATGATTTAAGTAGCAAGCTAAAATATTGTTTTCAATGACTTATGTAGAGCATTATTGGATAAAGACAGGAAATTGATTATTATGCTTTGTGGCAGATAACATAAGATAAATCTTTTTTGAACTTAATCACAGAAGGACAATAAAGGATTGCAATTTGGTTATTTTTAAAACAAATACGGATGACTTTGTGAAATTAAGCATTGGTCAGCTTTTGAAAATTGCATATAATGAATAATGCAAAAGAACGAAATTCTCTTTCTATCACGAATACTAAGAAATTGTTAATTTGCAAAATAAATTATAAGATTATTTACACGACAAACTGAACATTTTCTTGTGACATGTTGCTTTTCATTTTTGTGTTCTTTATATTGGAGTGTCTATAACAATAATCAATAAATTAAAAGTATAATTTTTACAAGCGCCATAGCCTGCAGTTCACATAATAACTTATTTTACTTGTTTAACATTTCTTTAGACACATACTTCTGGAAAGAGCAGACACACCACTCTTGGCCTCCGTATCAACCAACACCTACACAGCACTGGCAACCACCACATCCAACACAACCATCTTCTTTACAAACAGTGCCATTGATTCATCTTCAGCCGTCAGCCATCCTTCAATCACACATGCAGGCTAAGCCACTGAACCATCTAACCACGCCATCAACATCACAGTGTTTTTCTAGACCAGAGAATTCCACACTCTGCTTATCATCTCCATCTCCTCAATTGAATGCTCCATCTTTCAACCATTCCGAGGATTGGTCTCCTTTCAATCCTCCATCTTTTAACATGCCATCTACAAGCCCTCCGCATTTAGATTGTGAAGGCAACATCCACAAAAAAGCAGAGATCTATTTCAGGGAACCATCATCTTCAATGTCCAAACTTTCGAATAACGTGTCACCAGAAGTAAAATTACACAGTTTCAGAAGCACAGAAACAGAAACTGAACAAGATTTCAATTCACTATTGAAAAGTGACACAACTTCTACTGCTATGGACTTCACACAAGAAAGCAATTCTCTGATTCAAGTTCATGACTTCAAGAAACAAAGAGACAAGGTTTTGCTCATGAAAAGATCTCCAGATCCAGCGATGACATTTTTACCCCCACATAAATACCAAAAGACTTCATGTGAGTTATATAAGTGTGTGCATAATCACTTAAATTATTAACCTGAATTTTGTAGCTCGCTAAAAATTCTTTGTTCCAAATATGAATAATTCCAAAACGCCTGGTAGCAATTGTCATCTTAGTTAGGATTATTTAGTCAAATGCTAAAAGATGACATATTACTAAAAGTTTCTACAATTATAATTATAATTACTTGTATTATGTTTACAGTTGAAGCACCAAACCAATCCACTGCTCTTTCACATGATCAATTAGTAGCAGATACCGAATCTTCTCAGCTAGGTCAGTTAAACACTGTGGTACCACGCCAAGCTTTTTCAAGCGTTGCAGCACCACATGAGCGCGTATCAGCTGACAACACAACGAATAACATGACAGAATTAACTGGAGTTCCTTATCTGAGAGGTCCAGTGGTTGCAGATATACCTGCTACTGTAGCGGTACACCAAGCAGCTTCACCTCCTACCAGCTTAGATAAGTCATTCAAAAGTAAGTTAATTGCATATGTGCTTCTAAACATGCATAGGTTACTTGTTAGTTACATTGTTTATGTGTAATTACGCTAAAATTAAAGTTGGCTTTGTGATCATGTGGCAAGTTATTTAATTATGCAGGTAAAGTGAAAAACTGCAAAGTAACTGTAAAAGTTCAAGGTGAAAACACAGTCTACTCCTTTGAGGATCACATGACTATTGGAGATATCAGACGTTCTATAAAAGAGGACTCCGAGACTGGTGTATTGTGTCGTGTAGTTGATGAAGGTAATTTGCATGCACGTGAAAGTATACTAATACGATGGAAAACAACTAGCTTGAGAATGAATGAAATGTGTTTAGACTTACGAGTTTTAAATTAAAAAAAGTAATTTAAAAAATTGAAATACTGTAAAATAATTTTGCTACCATACTAAGATTCAAACCCGGGAACTCAAGCTTGCATGCAGGCGCGTTACCGCTACACCACAGGGGACTACTGGGTAAACTCAACACTGCAAATACTGCATATATAGTATCTATACTCAATATTTTAATATATGTGGCTAAATCTCAATAACCATACATTGGCCACCGATATGCTTATATTATTTTAAATTGCTTCATAACATGTAAAAGTAAATAAATGAGGCCATTAGGTACTCCTTTGTTTGAAAAAAATGATTTATTTTAGATAAATCAAGGTGCTCCGATTCTCTCAGACTTGGATTAGTAGATGTTCCATTCTCAATATTTGTTGGAGACCAAGAAACACTGGTTACAGGTTTGTTGAATCAAATCACACCAATAGTGAATCAAATTATGTGTTGAATTTGTAACATTTTGTTTACATCAACATGTGTTTATAAAGTTTACTATACGTTAATGCTAGTACCCATTACTATAGCACGCATGGCTTATCTATTTTGTAGAAAGAACCAGCGACAAGCAGGCTGGCCAAAATTTGTCAGCTCCTAGTGCTGCGAATAACTTCCAATATGGTATGACAACTCTTACTATATATTACTCTATAAATTAGAGTCTCAGATGACTATCATAGCATATATTACACAACTCCATATGGCTATGCGTATAAACACTGACTGTTGTTACATTACACTCCGTACAATCTCCTATATAGCAGAAATACTATACTGATACTCATACCGTCTAATAGTACATGTTTTACCCTGTGTTCCTTGCAGTACAAACACCAGAACAGGCTATACAGTTGATGGAATATGTACATAATCAACTTACTAGTAAGAGAGCAAAGTCTATACATGATGCTCTTAAACCAACAGGGAAATGCCGTAAAACTATTGATAGATTCAGATACATCTACTACCTGAATGTACTGGATAAAGACAAGTTAGAAGAGGTAGACTTTTAACTTAAATATTCTAGTTATATACGTAATAATAAAAGCAACATTTACACTTTTGTTTATAGGCATTGATTCATTGTGATTTCTAGAAGTTATAGTATAAACCTAACAACAAAAATTGTGCTGTTATAATGCCACAGGAACCTTCTATAAACAAGTTATTATATTGAAAATATGAAACTATCAGCATTAGCTTTAGCACTACCTCGCGATGTTCATTTCAAACAGCTCATAATTTTTTGTAATGTAACAAAATTGAGTTGTAGTCGCATATAAACATCTTCTTGTAATTGAAGTGTAGGGTTATACATTTGATATAACATAGTACAAAGTGTACGAATATGCATGAAAAAATTCTTTTTTCTTGCCATCGTTTAATGATTATAGCATAGAAAGCTTTGTGCCAAATGCAATTAAGAATAATTATGTTTCAGTGAAGCCTCAAAGCATGGGATAGTATTTCCCTCTTATACTTGTTTTATAATGATATATAAACATTGGTACTACAATGCATTTTCATTGAAATCTTTTCAATAATATAAATTTCAGATAATTGGACAATGGATGGACAATGCAAAGAAAGGAGGCATGTGTGCGCTTGGTAAATTATGTGAGCAAGCTACTGATTGGTCAAAAGTTGTAGAAGCAGCAAATGATGGAAAACTCACTATTTTTGGAATGAAGAAAAGCAAGTGAATTGCTCTTCAAAAGTCTTTATCTCACTTACGCTGACATTCTAATTGGTTGACTGCATGTACTATTATAGCTTTAAAACTATGACCCTAAAGGTTATAACTATATGGTAATAGATTTATATCCTGAAGTCTCTCTATAGTTTGTATTCCAGGATATATGGTTGACATACTGCACCAAAACAAATCCAAGTTTATTGAAAAGTCCATTCTATTAAATGACGGTAGAAAGGTCATTCTATTAGAAAATACAGAATCAATTTAAATAGATAACTTTTTATTCAATTAAATTTTCAACAATGTTTTTAATATTTTTCTGGGTTAAGTTTTGTTTGTGTTTTATTATTCTGGTAAATTTTATATTGTTTGCCATGCAGTTACTAAAAAAATTTCAAAAATAGCATCTGCATATCCTGTATAGAATAGTCACTGCTGATGCCGTATAGTTCAGGGAAAACTCAGGAGAGCTTTACACAACTCTAAACTCGGCAATAACTTTTTAGTTATAATACAATTATGTAATATATAATAGTAAAAATACCTCTTAGAAATACCCTGTATCTATCATAGTATGAAAATCATGTTCAATTTTTACTCTCTGATTAAAAATGTTAGTCATTTATTGGCGTGTTTGACAATAGTTTCATTGTAACTGCATCGTCGATAAAATTCATTGCTAGAAGAAAAGACATTTACAGCTAAGGGTTTTAAAGCATTTCGTTTTTCTGCTTGTATTTTCTATTTTTGTCGACGTCAGAAATACTAATTGAAACAGAAATGTTTGATTGGTTAAGATATCCACACGAAAGACGTAGGATCATTTCAAAATGAAGCATGAAATGCAGGAAGTTTACTGTTGAACAACTACGTATGAGGAAACCAACTAAAAAGAGTATATGATTCAATGAAATGGGTCAATTAATTAGAGAAAATATTACTTGTTAAACTCTGTTATAAGCTCCTTTGGTTACTAAATGCGCTATCACGTTAATCTTTGCTATATAGGTTATTACTACTATGAATTTGATAGTTTTACACCACGTGCTGTATTAGTTGTAATCAATAGCAATAGTAAATTTTATTTAAAAATTAGTAAACGTTTAAAGCTGCAGTTTATCAATTAGGAGTTGTCTCAACATGCAAGCAATTGCTCACAAATATTCAAACAACTACAGAGAAATTTTAGAACTACAAAAGCTACCAACTAGTTTTAAAACAACATTTCACCTAGAACAAAGCCAGCTGCTGAAAAGAAAACTAATTTATCATGGTTGGTTTTTCATCAAAAGTTAGGCAAACTAAATATAAATTTATAGTAGACCAAACAGGGCATTTTGAAAATATAGTTTTTGCCTTAAGCTAAAATAAGACAGTGATTGTATATACCACAACACGTACTAGCAATTACCTCCCCATTCATGGTGCTGTAAAAAGAGCATTTATTACTTGCAAAGTCAAGTCAATATCAATTTTGTCAAAATAATGTGTGCATGATGAGCACATGGCATTCTACAATTGAACATGATATGGTCATTTTCAAGTCTTAGAGCTTGCAGTCTGTATTGATATGCATATACAATACAGATCTACCTGCCATACTTTTCATATGTAGAACAGCCAAAGAATTCCTGACAAGTTACATTTACGCAGTATCAAATTATTCACATAATTATATCCTGGCTATATCAGCTAAACACAACTCTGGAGTATGCATACACTTTTGCTTTGGATTGCCGCTGATATAGAATGTCGCGAGTAGCTAAACAGAGTAGCTAAACAGAATTTCTATGCAATAACTATACAAGCTCTAACTCTATCAACAAGAAGTTATATGCATAGTAAATTTAAGGTTCATTAAGTAGTTTACAAAATTTAATTTATTGGTTTTGAAAATAGCATAAGTGAAGCACTTTGAAGTGACTTTCAACTTGTTCATTGTATAGGGCTTTACCTTTCAGGTTGATTTTTTGTACTTTTACATGATTAGCAGCACCCATGTTTCAGTAGTATTACCACAATGATATGACTCGCATGTTTCAATTAGTATATTTTATTGTAACACAAATGGAAAGAAAGCAAGCTAAAGAAAACAGCCTGGAAACATAAGTCAACCCAACATCCTGTATCCATAACACATAATTGAGAAACTGAGCAGTGTTTCAAAGACTCTGCAGCTGTAACAATATAATTTGATAGTTAAACAAGTTTAGTCAATATCAACTCTAGTGAAAAAGCAAACAGATATTGACATTATTGTTGAACAGGTGATTGAATAAACAGTAACAAACATTTTATCTGGAGCCAATGTTAGCTTTGAAAGACTTTTCAATAAATTTAGATTTATATTTCCAATTATACCGAATCATATTGAGGATATATTTAGGAATACATGCTACCTCTATAAGAGTTACCTTCCCTTCATCTTCTCTATCCGCCAGACAACGGGCACACATGTAAGAAGTTTTATCTAGGTCACAGATCAGTTCCTGGAGACTATCTGCAGAGCTCTCCACTTCAAATGAGACTTCAGGGTTAGAGTATTTCTCAAAGTGAAAGGTTACTGGATCAGACTGAGGTTGTAAAGTGAAAGCTGCTTTACCGTTTGGCTTTCCATCTTTTAAACACTGTCTGTGTAAAACCATTAGGCATGACTTCAGCTCAGTTGCACAGAAATTTGAAAGTTTCACCATTACTTTCATCCAAACTGCTGCAGACTCAACTGGGAAGTACATATTATTCTGTAAGTCTGCATATCTTTTAATGATGTAATCATCTCTCAAAGAGTTGGCAAACATGAGTAGTTTGTGAGTCTCTGCTTCCATTAACTCTTCGCTGCATTCTGTTTGGCACAAGTTGATTGGGTCTTTAGATAAGCGGTATCTGTCCTTGATTAGTGCTGTTAGCTCAAATTGTTGAGGTATTTCCTGTTTCTTTTCTTCAGCCAAAATCTTCTTGCTTATAGAAACATAAGATATTCCTTCTAGTCTAGCCTTCCAGTGTGTGTTGAAATATCTCAAAACAAACTCTGCACAACTCTTTAGAAGATTTGTCACGTCACCTATGAAACTCTTTGATTCTGGGCAATCTGGCAAATCCCTGAGTGAAAGAAATTCTTGTATGAGTAGCACATAAAAGTGAGTGGCAATAATGAAAAGAAGCATACCATTTTTTGGAAAAGCATTGGCGTCTTGCATTACTCTCATTAATTCAATTCTTCTTAGACTTTCTTCATCTTTCAACATACGTATTAAGTGCTCCACAGAATATTGCATATTGAACTTGCGGGTTAAATATTCTTGCTGTATAAAAATCACAAAAAACTGAAGACTTGTTAACAGATCAATAACCACAGGCTCTGGCCTCTCTTGAATATAATCCAATGCTAAAAGGTCTGTCACATAAAATAGGTAGTCTGAGTCTCGTCGTGTATCGAAAAGACCATGTAAGCTTACAAGGGGAGCAGGTAAGTTTACATTGACTCCACCAATGAGGCTTTCTACTAAGTTATGTGCAGTGTAGCTAGGACGAAGAGCTTCATTTGAGAACACACGAAAGAAAAGCCTCTTCTCTTCATAAGCATTCGGCAGAGTTATATCACTTGCATCCATAGGCTCTGCACAGTCCGAACCCATTAAACTACCAGCAGTACCTATAGAAGTAGCTGCACTGCTGCAGCCAGAACCACTTTCAGTGGTGACTTTATGAACAGTAGCTGTGGCAGCAACAGCATCCCTTTCTATGTCAGCCACATGTTCACTGTCCATCTCTGTGTCATCTACTGCAGGCTCATCCTCAGTGACTCCAGGTATAGTAGGAGCAGCACTAAAGCTACTCACATCCATCTTTGTAATCTAAAAACAAACAAATTATATAATATTATTTTATAAAGTGCAGCACAATTAGCAGATTTTGATGCTACCATAAGATGTCAATAAGAATAACAAACTTCTGAAACATTTTCGTTCACAATTTCATGTTAAAGTTCAGCAAAACCACTTTTCTAAAGGTGAAACTGTATAAAACATAACAATTATATTATATAATAACTTACTGCTGCTATTTATAGCATGCAGTTTTATAATATTTTAATAACTTACAGGTTCCCTTGCAGCTTTACTTGTTTGGTCTTCCTCTCTCACCAAAGCTTTTCCTTTAGCTTCTGCTTTAGGACCAGGAGATGTGTGGGGTTCCGTGGGTGCTTTACTGGTAGAAGCAGTTGAAGGTTGGGAAGAAAGCTTACTTCTTTTGGGTTTGGTACCAGATGCACAGAGTAACTTCTGAGGAAACTTAGATTCTTTGGATGCCATCTTGTCCTTCTTTGTAGGAAACTGAGAAAGTTTTGTTTCAACCTAGACTTGTGGCTACCTTTATAGTCTGTTGGCTAACAGAAAGTCAGCTTTTTAGGCAGAAAATTTCTCTACAAACAATCATTCTTCAGCTGTAAAGCCAACCTATACTCTGAAAGTCTATTGAAGTTAGGTTTATGACTCTCAGAATAGCCCATCATATCATAATATACAGGTGGCTAGCAAGAGATACTACTGATGGCTGGTTTTTCTATGAAATAAGCAGCTAGTTATTAATGTTGTCATTTGAACATTCTAGCTAGCTATAGCCAGAGATATTCTAAAATTTTAAACAAGCCACTGCAAGGAAAAGCTGCACAAATTATGGCTATTTCCAATACCTCTAAGGATTCCAGCAATTGCCCATATATTTGACGTATGTTGATAATTTTATTTAGTTGATTGCAACTATAATTATACTGCATGGATATAAATCTTTTTTGTTGCTTGCTATTTCCTGTTCTTGCAGCACTCAGAATAACCGCTAAGCTGACTTATAAATATTTATAGAACACAAGCTATATGAGAAGTGAGAAAACAAATGAAACTATATCCACTATATTATAAGTATTAAGATCAGTCAAACTTAGCATCAATTAGTGTCAGTTCTATATAGCCCCCCTCACTGAGCCTAGCAGAAACACCATCACTTGAGTGCATATCACCATTCAGAATTACTCTATAGGCACGGGCATACGCAGGAAACCAGAAAGCAGTTTTAGCTGTTAGCAAAATTGTGCACAACTATTGGTAGACTATATATCATCGGTAAGTTAGTACTTTCAAAAAGGAGACAATGAATCAACAAAAAATGGTAGGAAGGCAGTGGCAGCAGCAGTAGTAACAGTAGCAGAAGGCAGCAGCAGCAGTAGCAGAAGCAGAAGTAGCAGTAGCAGTAGCAGAAGACAGTGGCAGCAGCAGCAGCAGTAGCAGCAGAAGACAGAAGTAGCAGTAGCAGAAGTAGCAGTAGCAGCAGTGGATATGACACCAGCTGTACAGTATAATAACATAAACTACCAGTTAGGTTCACTGCACATGCCAATCGAAGTGTTAAATAAAGTGTGAAGTCATTTCTGCGTACTCTATAATACAGGGCTGTCCAACAGGCGGCCCCCCAAGGCTGGATGTGGCTCTAGCCTACATTTATGTGGCCCTCAAAGGCATAACAAAGTTATTTTGCACCTGTATGTGAATTAGAGTGGGAAACCCACCTTAATTTAAATATATTTTTACTTATGCTAAAAACTTCCAGCCTGCAGTAATTATTAGGACTTCTTGGTGTACTGATTCATAGGAATTTGGAATAAAGTTTTTTGAAAATTACTGGTGCGATGGGCCCCAGTCCATGCTAAATTTTAAAATGTGGCCTGCGTCATAAAATATTTAATTTTATTGACCTTCGATCTAAAAAGGTTAGACACTCTTGATATTAATACTTATTGATATTACAAGAACATGAAGCTGAGTATAAAATGGAGAACAGATAACTTTAGTTTGCTGCAATAACTAAAGAAAAGTTTTGAATATTATAAGAAAATTTCAGACGACCAACTTATATCTACAAAATCTCTTGAAAGTTTAGAAACACATAAGCTTATTTTAGTGCATATATAAATGTACTGTGCACTTACAAAATGCTTGTTTTGTGCCTTTGTTGTCTTTCGAGCAATGCGAAATATAACATAAAATTATAAGAAAAGTTTGAAATAAGTGTTTAGCATAATTGTGTAAAGCACATCTGTTTAAGATTTAAATAATTGCAGAGATATTATTTATAGCAGCTTCAACTCGCCACTTTTGTTGCTGTGTCTTAGAAATAATACATTGACTAATTGATTATATGTGCTATAAAAACATAGCCAAGCAGTGCAAGCATTGTTTACCAAAGAATTTGACTACATAACCATTATAGTATACATCCAAGCTCAAAATCGTTTATACTAGAGCTAATTTGAAAACTGCTGCTTAGAAACAAAAAGTATAATTCGATTTTCAAATAGTGAAAAATGCTTTATGAAGCTTAGATATGTGAGCTTGAAAGCTAATTTAACCTCTTAGACAACAGTAGCATATGCAAGTTACACTAGTCTTATATTTTCTTGGGAAAATCAACTTTATACTTTCTAATCAAATGGCTAAAGCAGCCGAAGTCAAGTTTGACAAAGCAGAAGTGGATCGTCTGATGAATTTAACTAATAGAGCAAACCATCAGAAAAAACAGAACTCAAAAGCATATGGAAGTAAGTTATGCTTGCTTTTCCCTTGAAGTTTTGTTGTGTTGCTTAGAAGTTTGTTGTATTCTGTGGCTTTCCGTTTCTAACCAAACTAATATCTATTGCACAAATGTATATTTTTAGACAAGACTAAAAGTCGTTCCTCTGAAAAAGAAGTTATGAAAGTAATCGAGTCTGACAATGTTGTGATTGAAATTACCATGGATAAAAAGTTAGCCACTGTGATTTGCGGTGAACTTACTAATTACAGTGAGAGTTCAACTAATGAATTTCTATTTACTAAATGTGCAGCTGAAGACTTTGTTCAGGGAGGAGGTGTTGCTAGTTCTGCTGCAACTAGGAAAGGCAGCAGCAGTGAGCTACATACAGCTGGTGTAGAAAGAGACAGCAGTGGGCTACATACAGCTGGTGTAGAGGGAGACAGCAGTGAGCTACATACAGCTGGTGTAGAGGGAGACAGCAGCGAACTACATACAGTTGGTGTAGAGGGAGACAGCAGTGAGCTACATACAGCTGGTGTAGAGGGAGACAGCAGTAAGCTGCCGACAGCTGGTGTAGATATAACTTCAGATCCTGAGAGAGAAAGTGAACTCTTAGAACCTTCATTGTTTTTATGGAGCCTTCTTTGTAAGCTAGTAGTAGAACCACCATTAGATTTACCTGTAGGTCTTGAAGCTCTAGGAGTTTGCTTTGCAAACAGACAGGATCTTGGTTATTTTGAGATTGTGAAAAGGAAGCTGGAAGAGATTTGCGAGGACGAATTTCCGATAGTTTCAGAGCTATGTGAACTACTGAGAAGTTTTGTCAAATGGGTCATTAATGGATATTTACCCCTTAAGAAGCTGCAGCCTCACTCACAACATTTGTTCACCTATTTGCAACTTCATGAGAATGTACTCCGAAAGCAAGTTTACGGTATACTAAGAGATGAGAATTTTCCAAACTCGGCATTCTTACTGTTTTTATTAATAGCCCATTTCCACATACTCTACCTGCAAGAGATGATGATGGTTCCAACCAACCCATTAGTTTTAGATGGTTCATCCAGCGAGAAACAGCTGCAGTTATTTGCCAAGTTGTATGCAAACCATGCTTTGAAATTCCTAACTCGATTGTGGAAGTTTAGATTTGAAGGAATTTCAAGGCCTGTAGTGAATGTAAACTTAGTAAAGAATCCTGGTAGAAAAAGTAGAACCTCGGGAAATACATACAAGTTTACCACTGATTTTTATGATGCCTATTACAACAGACACAATCCTATTATCACACTAACTACTACCAGCAATAAAAGTAGTCTAGAAAAACACAAACTTGCTTTAGCAAAGCAAGCTAAAACTTTATCCAGGAAATACTTGGCCAGTGAGTTTAGTTTCATCAACACTCTTTTGAGTCACCCTCTAGAATGTGCTGTTGAATGGTTGAAACTTACAATCACAGGTTCTGATGACCAACCAAAACTTGTGGCAAAGGTAGCTCAATATGACATATTACAGCTAGACCAGACTTGTGAGAACAAGTTAAACTTGTTCTCGCCATTTAATAGTCAGCAAGGAACATTCTCAAAGTTTGTCACCAAATGTGAAATAGAAAGTAACATATCTAATGCGGTGAGCTATTACCATCCGCTATTGGAAGACTTAGCTAAAGACCAATATGCCTATGCTTGTTGCAAAGTTAGTGTACAAATTAAAAATAAGACTTTTCGATATCCCTTGTTTGAAATGGTTATATTATCTGAGTCAAAAACTCAGTAATTAATTATACATTTTGAAAAGCTTCTGTCACTTTTTATTTCTATTTCTTTGTGTAAGACTGAAGTTCTAATATATGCCGTTGTCTAATACAATCCTTAATATGTAAAGTTGTTACAAAAATTTAAAAATGTATTAATATTCTCTTGGTAATGGTTATTTTTTTGTGTTTGGAATTGCATATAATTTGTATTGTTTATAATATATTCAGTAGTTTTTTCTGTATTTAGTTCTTTTGATGCGTCTATTTAGCTACTATAATGTAACATAAATAAATTTCAATCAGTTTGAATGCACAGACTGCAACTAGCCATTTACAACCAGCTTCTGACACATCTTTAGTTGAAATCATTATCCGAATTCATATATTCAGTACATGATGTTGTTCAATGCTGTGATAAACGACATGTATAAAAGTAACGCATACATAGTTTTGAATGCTTATAAGCCCTGATCTAATTCAATTATCTAGTACATGCAAACAAACAGTTTATTACTTGAAAATATCCTTTATGAAGGTCATATATTTTTCAACTTTTGACACACTTTCATTTCCACCCATAACATGCAGAGTTAAAAACATGATTTTACAATTTAACAAATTAAGTTTTGCACTTCAAAAGTTTGAAGTGTTGCAGATTTTTTTATGTGAGGTAATGTAATTTATAAAATCATAAAAGTTGCCTCATATCTAGATTTATAGCTTCCTTCAACATGTGCCACTTGGGGGTATTGGAATCAGTATTCATTGCTCCGCAACATAATGTCTTTTAGGCAATAAGATAGATTCTAATAATAGCATTAAATAGCATTAAATAGCATTAAATAGCTAAAAGTACCACAAATTTTAAAATAGCTTTTAGGCTCATTTATTAAGACTGCAGTTTAGCTATAGGTTACAATTTCTCAATAAATAGGGAAACTTCAGTTTTGACGACTTAGTTTTGCAATCACAGCAAATTGAGGAAGAAAAGATGGCTGCATGAAGAGGAAAGTAAAGGAGAGGAAGTATAATGATACAGAGAGTTAAAAGAAAGCAAGTAGTCGCTGAAGAAGTTAAAGGAGATAAAGTGGTAGCAGAGAAAATTAAAGAAAAGAAAGTGGTAGTGCAAAAGCTTGAAGGGAGGAAAGTGGCTGCAGAAGCAGTTAAAGGAGAGCAAGAAGTAGCAGAGAAAAGTAAAGCAAAAGAATTGGTAGCAGAGAAAAGTAAAGAAAAGAAAATGGTGGCACCAAAAGTTAAAGCAAAGAAAGTGGTGGCACCAAAAGTTAAAGGAAAGAAAATGGTGAGCCCACAGGTTGAAGAAAAGAAAATGGTAGCAGAAGCAGTTAAAGGAGATAAAGCACGGGCAGAGAAAGATGAAGAAAAGGGAGTGGTAGCAGATGAAACTAAAGGAGTAGATGTGGTAGAAGAAAAAGCTAAAAAAGCGGAAATGGTAGCACTAGAAGCTAAAGGAGTGGATGTGATAGCACCAGAAGTAAAAGGGGTGGATGTGTTAGCACCAGAAGTTAAAGGGGTGGATGTGGTAGCACCAGAAGTTAAAGGGGTGGATGTTGTAGCACCAGAAGCTAAAGGGGTAGATGTGGTAGCACCAGAAGATAAAGGGGTGGATGTGGTAGCAGATGAAGCTAAAGGGGTGGATGTGTTAGCACCAGAAGTTAAAGGGGTGGATGTGGTAGCACCAGAAGTTAAAGGGGTGGATGTTGTAGCACTAGAAGCTAAAGGGGTGGATGTGGTAGCACCAGAAGTTAAAGGAGTGGATGTGGTAGCAGATGAAGCTAAAGAAGAGGAAGTGGAAGTGGAGGACGAAGCAGGCCAAGATCTGTTACTGGATGTGAAAATGGTGCTGAGATTGGCAAGTAGATTGAAAAAGAGAGACAAACTTGGCAGCTTTCCAACCACTAAAAATGTGAGTTCTAAAAACCACACAACCATTTGTTATAGCTTGTGCACCTATTTTGTAAATTCTTGATTAAAAATATATATTACAATATATTTTAAAAATGTGATTTTTTAGTTCCTATTTTAAAAAGCCATTTATCATAGAAAAGAAAATTAAAAACCGCTAACAAAATTATTTGTGCTTATGGAGTAGGTTGGTTTGAAGCCTAATTAACTCTTTTTTTCACTGCAATTGAACTCAACCTACAGTTTCTATTATAATATTTTGCATTCATTTGTGCATCTTTTCATAATAGTTAATTCCAATAAAGTGCTAGATCAGTCGGGTCAGCCGGTAACTGTTGGTTTGATTTAAGTAGCCATTGATGAATCCTAAATTATTATAATATATTGACTAATATAAACTTCACAAAGCATCGGGTGTGAACAGTCAAATGTACAAATGCGTGTCTATTGTGTGTATATATGTTTGTCTATTGTGTATATATGTTTGTCGATTGTGTGTATATGTTTGTCTATTGTGTGTATATATGTTTGTCTATTGTGTGTATACATGTGTCTATTGTGTGTATATAAGTGTGTCTATTGTGTATATATGTTTGTCTATTGTGTGTATGTGTATCTATTGTGTGTGTTTGTCACATGTTGTCAGTTTGTTTGTTTCCTTAAGATTAAGCAGACAATTTAGGTACAGTAGTAGAGAATCTTCAATATTCTAAACTCTTTAACTTTCTTTATAGGTTTTGATTTGGAGCAAGGATTGAAATCCATAGCATTTTTGCTACATTTTCAATGTAGAACATGGGTTTTTCTATTTTTTTCATTAGCGCACCTATCTATTAAACAGCCACATTAAATGTGATTGCATGTTCATGCCTGACTTCATATACTCAAAGCTGCAGTAACAACACTAGGTGTTATTTTTTTTGTTTATAGAAGAAGGATGGGAACAAAAGTTCTGGCTCTATTGCCAAGGATGAACTTAGTGATGACCTAATCTTTCATTACAACACAGCTTTCACTACCGAAACTCAAAATTTAGATTTGAACAGTTATGAAGAAAAGATGGACAGATTCTCCGAGTCCTACCAAGCGTTGAGAATGTTAGAGCTGGTATTGCGGAGAGATGAAACATCTGGGCTAAAGATGGTAGAAGTCCTTTACCGTGACACCTCCAACGGTGAAATACCCGATTTCTATACAGAATTAACTACCAAGATATATGGGCCTCAACCTCCCCCAAAGATTCTGCTAGATTTTTGTGCGGTTCTTTATGAAATTATTAAAAGTATTATAGCGGACTATCTTTCACCAACAACCCCTCATTATAATGGTCTGACACAACTGCTGTTAATTAAAGAGACCATGAAAACTGAATTAGAAAATTATATATTTTTTGATCTAAATTTCCCCAAAACAGCTTTACATTTGATTCTTCCAGCTTTTACAATTTATTTGTTGGTTTTAAAAGAAGAGATTTCATGTTATTCAGCTGGAATCCGAAAACTCTTTTTGCTCAAAGAGATCAAAGAACATTGCATAAAATTTATAGACCGAGTATCAGAAACTGTGATTGATATTTGGAAATGTAGACTGGATGCCGTTTCTCACACCAGATTGGATGTGGTTGAGCTTGATAATGAGCGCGCAGACAGAAACCAAAGGTTCTATCATGTAACTTCTTCCATGGTTGATTTCTGTCGCAATGGACCTCCTGAGATGCTCTTATCTGAAGGAGTCTGCTCAGAGCCAAATCTTGATTATGTGAAAGCAAACTTTAAGAAATTTGCCAACAGTTTTAGAGAAACTTATCTCAAAGAGCTCTACTGTGAAATAGATTATGGGCTACATGGTCCTTATGCATCAATATCTAGATGGATGATGTTGTATGTTCAGTTCACCCACCCAGACCCACGCGTTAAATTATCTATTAATTATGAGTTGCCTCAACTAAGCTTTAAGAGAAGCACCCCAGAGCAGATTTCATCAAGTGGTGAGTCACTTCCTATGTGGCAATATTTCCAGCAGAGCAGGGTTCTCCCTCTCAAACCTTCCTTCCTAAACTACTCCTTTGAAAACTTTGGCTCTATGAAGCCACTGGTTAAAATGATTTCTGAGACCGAACATACATTGAAAGTGGAATATATAGCTTGTGTCGATAAGATGGAAGAAAAAGGAATTTGTCTTAATCAAATCTATTGTGCCCCATTAATTTCAGATTTCTTTCCAAAATAACAGGATCCTCTTGCAATTAGGAAATAGCTTTTTTAAAATTGTTAAATTTATGGTAAAATTATATTAAGTTGATGTTTTTAATGTTTTTTTTTGTTATATTCAAATTTAAGTTGCAGTTGCCTTTGAACTGTATTTTTTGTTGCAATTTATCAAAATTTTTACAAACATTTTGTTATTTAAAGTTGAAAAAAAATGCTTACTCTTGTATCTAATCAACAAAAATATATTACAGTACTATTAATTGCGCACCATTTTCTTTAACTCTAAGTATAGACTTATAGAATTTAGACTCACTCTATAGAAACCTGGGTGGTAGCTGAGCAGAGTTTGCATACAATCTATGGCTCTTGCTAAGTTCACTGTTTACATATATTATATAACCTGCGCACTTAATGCTGACACATTTCATCACCCGACAGCTAGTGAAACATTATAAAATTAATATTCTAAAACAAACGTGTCTAACTCTTAATGAGAATAAAATATTATTTTGAATCAGTTACTTACGGATGCTGTTAGAAGATATGACAATAATACGTTTGTGCTGTGCTGTGATTGGCTACTCACCACGCATGTGAACACACTATCAACAGCAAGAATACATCACTATAATAATATAAACCTTTATTTGACCTCTTACAGTTTTGAATCGTGAAGTATCTATAAACTTCAAATGGTTAAATATACCTATATTATTTTAGTTATTTAACAATTTCTACTACCTCAATTATAGCATATCTCGATGACAGTATCTCAACACCTATATTAATATGTATATTGTATAGTAAATATAACTATAATTAGACATGAATGAGCTATATACTGCTTAAGACAATGAAGTTTGTTTGTATGATCAGTATATTAATGAGGTAAATATACTATGCATCTTATAATATATATTATAGAAGCTGATGTGAGTTTATGGTTACCATTTGTGAGGACCCCTGTGAGCTATAAGGAGGTATATATATAGGTCATGTGTGGAACAGAACCAATTATATGACTGGATGCCATTCCTAACATAACAAATGAATTTTACTGGGAATTCACCATTGAGCTTGCAGTGTTTACTAATTGCCAGCACTCTAACCCCTAGACCACAACTGTTTAAGAATATATTATAGCAACTGTATTGTATGTTATTTGAAAGCAATTTAAAATATTATAAAAACAAATCTAAAAAAGCTGTAGTTTAGCTAATTTCAATAATTAAAGTTTGCTGACTTTTGGCCATATGAAATTATTGTTCAGCTCTGTTTACTCAAGTGATTGAAAGAAACTAAAGAAACTACATTTGTGAAAGACATTTTACGGTTATAAGAAATCTAAAACTATTCATAAAGCTGCACTGTTTTCGAGGAAGAGAAGCATTTGCTCTGTCTATATATATATAATGTTATATATGCTTTCATCAAAATAATTATTTTCAGTTAAATTTGAATTCACTTGAAATATTATAACATTCCGTAAAAATTATTATCTATTTTAACTACAAGCAAGTTTGAAGCTATTAATATATTCCTCTCCTAATAAATTTTTTTTAAATCAAGCTGCATTGATTAAATGTTATTGTTCATACAAACATTTCTGTATTAATTTAAGCAAAAACAACTGAAATATAACATGATAACCATATGTGAGGGATTGATTAAATTGTAAGCAAGCATGCAACAACAAAAAATTTATTTTATGATATATAAATACCAACAAGTTAAATTAACTCGAAAATATTTTAATTTTGTATTAATTTATTTATTTTAATTTTAATATTTGATTAGAAATTAATGTATTTTAGTAATTATTGCATGTGCTCATTTTCAAACCTTAAAATGGTTTATTTTGATGTTATTTTTTCAAGTTTTATTTAGCTAATTTACATTTTATTTATACAAGCTTTGCTTTCGGGCAGCTTTAGATCAAATAGCCGGCTGTAGTTTTGTATTGAGTTAGAGAGTATAAACAAAGATACAGAAAGCCTCGAATGGTTTCTACACACACTTAATGAGCTGAAACAGTTTTTGAAGGAATAAAAACTACGAGGAAAATTACAGAAAACGAAGTTAACACATTAGTAAACTAGCAGTAATTCTCAAAGAAAGAATTCAACTTTCAAGATGGGTGAAAGCATTTCTGATATTGCCAGGGATGTTATACTAACACTGAGAATGGCAGACAATGATAAGAGTTCAATTTTACAGGATTCTTTTTCTATGAGAGATTTTAGCACTCCAGATCTTCCCATACCAGCAGAGTGTGACACAGAATCTTCAACATCTCAGTTGGTCCGAGAAGCTCTTAAGGTAACAATAACATGATAATTATTGATACTTGTTGAAACATTTCTTTAAAATGATATGAATTTCAGCTTGTTTTGCAACAACAAAATTTTGATTATTCTATTTAATTTTTATTATAATAAATTAAAATTAAAATTGATTGATATAAGACTTTTATGCGTTGAATCAATTTATATAGGCAAATTTTTAAATGATAATAATAATAACTTAGCAAATTTGTACAAAAGTTGCAACTCCATGGTTTAACTTTTTAGATAATTAGTTCTGCTGAGGCTCCGCCTGCTGAGACTCCGCCTGCTGAGACTCCGCCTGCTGAGGCTCCGCCTGCTGAGACTCTACCTGCTGAGACTCCGCCTGTTGGAGCTTCTTCTGCAAAAGGTTCGTGAGTTAATGTCTTATTTCTTATCTTATTAAACGTATCAGCCTATAATTGAACATTCATAAATACATGGTTAATGCAGTGTATATGTCAACTTTTCTTTAGTCTAATATATATAAAGAACTGTTTCAATTATATGTTTAAGAAATAGACAATGCTGTGTAAAAACCGAATAAAAAAATGCTTTGGTTTGAGTATATAGGGGAGTAAACATAAAGGTACAAAGTTGAATCACAATCAATTATTTATAAGAAAGGAAATGCTTGCCATCAATTGAAAAAATTTTTTGAGCCCAAAATCGGAAGAGAGTCTTGTCTGTCTAAATGAAACACACAACTTTGGTGTGGAAATGTTTAGTAGGATTTTGAAGAGTGACGTGTTTTATAAAAGCATGCAGCATTATCTCTCTTGTTGTAGGTGAGGATAGCAATATCGTAGAAGTAGATATTGAACTAAATGAGTTACAATTGGCTAAAGATCTTGAACTTTTGACAAGACTGGTTACTCGAATAAAAGAAAAAACAGACGAGACCAGAACCACAAACAATATTGGAACAGAACAGGTGGAGAGAGATACAGTAACAGAGCAGGTAGAAGAAGAAACAGTAACAGAGCAGGTGGAAGGAGAAACAGTAACAGAGCAGGTGGAGGGAGATACAGTAACAGAACAGGTGGAAGGAGGTACAGTAACAGAACAGGTGGAGGGAGGTACAGTAACAGAACAGGTGGAGGGAGGTACAGTAACAGAACAGGTGGAAGGTGATACAAAACAGGTGGAGGGAGATGCAGTAACAGAGCAGATGGAGGGAGATACAGTAACAGAACAGGTGGAAGGAGATACAGTAACAGAGCAGATAGAGGGAGAAACCGGAACAGAGCAGGTGGAGGGAGAAACAGTAACAGAGCAGGTAAAGAAAGATACAGATCAAACAAAAGTTTCTGGTGCAACAGGCGAGCTGGAAGAAAGCTCATTGCCTCCAATTAATCCACTAGTAAGTAGCCCAACTGTTATCTTTTGTGATAAAGATTAAATTTCAAGAATTCAAAGCTCTACTATTATTGCATATATCTTTATACTTTGTTTTAAGTTGGTGATGAATGTCATTAGTTTTAGGTGAGTGTATATAAATTGAAGCAGAAAAATAAAAAACAACACTCACTGTTAATAGTGTGATAGATTATGCCTTGGTTTGTTCTTTTGTTCAATAATGTTAATTGGGGTCCGAAATTCGGAGTTCCGAGTTTCGGCTTGACCGAAGATCGGTTCCCCCGATCTTCGGGCCTGCCGAATTTCGGAGCTACCGAACTTCGGGCCACACACACAAAAGATTCTTTGTTTTATGTTCTTTTGTTCGCTGTATATAAAAGCAGGCGAGTTACGGTGTTAAGCCAGTCTACTACTGGAGCTCGCCTAGACAAGTTGACATTATTTTTATACTATAATAAACATTTGGAACTCTACTACTTCAACCTATCTTGTTCTGCACTAAGTTACATTCAACCCACAAGTTTATCACATTGGTGGCAGCGGTGGGATTCTGAATACTAGTGTAAGAAGAACAAGATGGCTCCAGGGGGTGAGGAGGCAACCCCTGGAGCAGCCGCGACACCAACCCTCACTGTGGAGGCTTTGGTGACAGCCCTCCGAAAGTTGCAGGGGACAGGGCAGGCGCCACCTGGTGACAGGTACCGCCTCAGTCCCCCAACTTTTGGAGGTGATGGGGATGTGGAGCAATTCATCCGGGAGTTCCAGGACGTGGCCACCATCGCTGAATGGCCAGTGCCGGTGCGCGTCCTCCAACTCCGGGCCTGTTTGACAGGCCGGGCCAAGAGTTTCGCTCTGGGGCCCGATGAAGCACACATCTTACGTGCCCTAAGGGCCAGGTTTGGCATGACGTCAGAGGAGGCGTCTGACCGCCTACAGGCCCTGAGAAGGGACAGGAGGACATCATTGGAGGACCACGCCAACGTGGTGGAACGCTTGGCCCAGGCTGCTTTCAGCCAGGCTACCGGAACGGAAAGACAGCGCCTGGTGTACAACGCGTTTTTCCGGAGTATAAATCATCCTGACCTCCAACGCTATTGGATGGCTGGCAAGGTGGGCAGCCTGGACGAAGCTCTGGAAACGGGTAAAGCCTATTTCCAGGTAGAAGAGCTTCAAGGACCAAGATTCGCCGCCCGCCAGGTGGTCGATGAGGAGACCGCCCTGCCTGCTAAACCCCAAGTAGCGGCCGCAGCAACTAAATCACTCGAGCAGACGCAGCTCACCATGTTAATGGACATGATGAAAGGCCTGCAGGCTACAGTGACGAAGTTGCAGAGCGAACAGGCGGATAGGCGGGCTCCCCGTTCACGGGACAACCCTGTCCGCCCATCTCTACTAACCTGTTGGGGGTGCGGGGTGCAAGGGCATGTGAGGAGGCACTGCCCTAGAGGCCAAGGGCCTTTAAACACCCAAGGCTCACGGTAACTTCCGCCAACCGTGGGCCTCACGCCAATCCCACCCGGGATAGGACTCGAAGAGGAGAAGAAGAGACCTCCACAGGGTCTGCCGATACCGAGTGGCAGAGGCCACGGAGACCTCGGAGACCGCAAGGTCTACCCGATCCTCCGGCCGTGTCACTCGAGACCCGGATGCAGCTAGAAGAAGCAGGATGGCAGGCACCTCGGAGATCTCGGAGACCGCAAGGTCTACCCGATCCTCCGGCCTGGCCACTCCAGAACCGGTTCGCGGGGTTGCCCGAGGAGGTTGTGGAGGAGGATTCAGCTTACTCGCAAGAGTACCCCAAGCTACCCTCCCGACCTCAGAAAACCCCCGTTGTCTCTAAGACAAAGAGGAGGCCCGCTGTGCGGACCCAAGTTGTGTCTCCCCCAGAGACTGACCGCTCCAGGAGCGCCCAGCCGTATAGAAGCAGCTACTTTCTGCCCGGAAAGATTTCGGGTAAAGCTGCCACATTCCTACTGGATACTGGGTGCACTACCAACCTGCTGAGTAGGCGTCTCTTTGACACTCTTGGTGCACGAGAGCGGGCGAGCCTCGAGCCGTATGAAGGTGCGCATGGTACGTTGGCGGACGGATCATGCATTCCTTTCTACGGCGTCATTTCACTACCTGGACGCGTCCGTGATCAAGCAATTCACGAGACGTTCATAGTCAGCCAGCTGAAGGAGGACGCCATCCTGGGAATGCCGTTTCTGGAGAAACACCAGTGTCACATGGATTTCCAGAAGTCAGTGGTGGTGATGGCTGGGAAGGAGCTTGTCTGCGTCGACAAGTTCGGAAGGCCCTTGGTGGGCGGAGTCCAGGTAGTGCGGGACTGCACGGTTCCGGGAAGATCCCAGGCGACTCTTCGCTGCAGAGTCAACTGCAAGGGGATCGCCGGCCTGGGGGTGGTTGAGGGAACGCACGGAGCGATCCGACTAGCAAACAGCCTGAATCGGCTAGATTGTCGGCAGGAGCTCCTCGTGCAGTGCATCAACCCCTTCACGGAACCTGTCCGATTATCGGCTGGAGCGCTGGTGGGGAAGTACCACTCCATCCAGGAAGCGGATGTGGGTCCGGCACTGGAGACAGTGGCCGACACCCAGGGGAACCCCCCTCACACCAGACGAGGAGCAGTCCCGGAGCATATGGCTGACCTGTATGATGGGGCGTGTGGAAACTGTACAAGTAGTACTGAACGCCAAGTACTGGCTCAACTACTTGCGGAGTACAGTGATGTCTTCAGTCGTGGAGATAGAGACATGGGGCTGACCAAGGTCATCTCCCACGAGATACCCCTGGCAGCCGGCACCACTCCCATCAGGCAGCCTACCCGGCGTCTAGGCCCGGAGAAGGAGAAGGAGGTGAGCCGACAGGTACAGGATCTTCTCGACCGGGATCTGATTGAGCCTGCCCACGGTGCGTGGAGCTCTCCAGTAGTCCTGGTCAAGAAGAAAGATGGTAGCTGGAGGTTCTGTGTGGACTACCGCAGACTCAACAGCGTTACCATCCAAGACGCCTACCCTCTCCCACGGATAGATGAGTCTCTGGATGCCCTCGCGGGTAGCAAGTACTTCAGTACTTTGGATCTGCTTAGCGGGTACTGGCAAGTGCCTCTCAGTCCTGATGCCCAGGACAAAGCAGCATTCATTACTCGCGACGGGCTCTGGAAGTGGAAAGTACTGCCATTTGGACTAACGTCCGCCCCGGCAACTTTCCAACGGCTCATGGAGCAGGTCCTCAGTGGATTACACTGGAAGACCCTCCTCATCTATCTGGACGACGTCATTGTCATCTCGCCAGACTTTTCGACTCATGTCAGTCGTCTGCGGGAGGTCTTTGACCGCCTCCGGGCAGCTGGACTCAAGCTGAAGCCCTCCAAGTGTGCACTCTTGCAGCCGGAAGTCACGTACCTGGGCCATGTGGTGGGCCGTGATGGGGTCGCTACCGACCCAGAGAAGGTACAGGCTGTGAAGCAGTGGACTGTCCCCCGTGACCTCCCTGAGTTGCGCGCATTCTTGGGCCTAGTAGGGTACTACCGGCAGTACATACCTGGCTTCGCAGGAGTGGCTCAGCCGTTAAATCGGCTGACCGCAAAAGGGGTCCGGTGGCAGTGGACGCAGGAGGAGCAGCAGGCATTCGACCACCTCAAGCAACGGCTAATGGAGGCGCCAATTCTGGCGTATCCTGATCCAGCCAAGGAGTACATCCTGGACACCGACGCCAGTGACCACAGCGTGGGAGCTGTCCTGTCTCAAGTCCAGGGTGGAAGTGAGGTGGTCGTGGCTTACTACAGCAAGACTCTCGCGGCCGCCGAGAAGAACTACTGCACCACTAGGAAGGAACTCCTAGCAGTAGTCAAGGCGGTCAAGCACTTTCGGCCATATCTGTATGGGAGAACGTTCCGTTTGCGAACAGACCATGCATCACTGATATGGCTGTGTAAACGTGCGGAGCCCTCGAGCCAGGTAGCTCGTTGGCTAGAGATTCTTGCCGAGTTCTCTTACCGGATAGAACACCGTGCTGGCCGGAAGCACGGAAACGCCGACGGCATGAGCCGCCGGCCGGTAGAGGACTGTAAGCAATGCCTGCACATTGAAAAACGGGACGGGGGACCCGCTCGCCTTGACGTGGAAACAGAGTTAGGGGAGGGCGCCGTCTATCGGTGGGAGCACGGCCATCTTCGGACCGAAACCCACTCAGACGACGTCCAGGCGCTTCACGCCAACCCCACTCTGTACCAGAATGTCAAGGAGCTGTGCCGACTCCAGGAGACGCTACCCGGCCCGGTAGCGGACATTTTCCGGGCCAAGAAGGAGGGCCGACGACCTAGCGAGGAACAGCAGCGGCAGGGAGACGTTGAGTTCCAACTCCTCTGTCGTCGCTGGGATGCCCTCAAGGTCAGTCCTGATGGCCTCCTGATGATAACGTTAGCAGCAGACAACCGTCAGCAGGAGAGGGACCGCGTCGTCTGTCCACGCGCCCTCCGACGGGAACTGATCTGGGACACCCATAAGCAGGCTCATTCTGGAGTCAGTCGGGTCATCAGGTGTCTGCGGCTGCGTTGGTATTGGCCCGGAATGACTCGGGACGTACGACTGCGGGTACGGCAATGCGAGGTCTGCCAAGCTAGCAAGCATGGCCGCCCCACGGAAACCACTGGTCGACGCCGGCTGTACGCTGGTCGACCGTGGCAAGTAGTGGCGGTAGACCTTGTCGGGCCTATGCCGTTATCCGCCAGAGGGAACACCTGGATACTGGTGCTCACGGACCACTTTACCCGGTGGGCGGATGCTCTGGCTATCCCAGACGCAACTGCCCCCACGGTGGCCCGGACCCTGGACCAACATGTGTTCTGTTACCTCGGTTTGCCCGAGCAGATACATACGGACCAGGGCGCCCAGTTCCAGTCCCAGCTCATGGGAGACCTCTGCCGGATATGGGGGGTGAACCAGAGTCGGACCACCCCATATCACCCACAAGGGAACGGAGTCGTCGAGCGGAACAACAGGATGTTGGGTGACGCCCTCAGGAGCCTGCTCCTTGGTCGAGGTCAGGAAGAATGGGACGTGGTGCTGCCACAAATCATGCGGGCTTACCGCAGCACACCACACTCCACCACACAGGAGACCCCAAACTTCCTGATGCTAGGCCGGGAAACGCGGGTTCCGGAACACCTGACATACCACGTTCCCGCCCCCGAATCGCCGGTACATGAGTACGTCGAAAGACTGACAGAGATCATGGGTAAAGCCCATGATGCACTGCGGGCCCAGCAGTGGCAGATCCGCACAGAGGACTCAGAAGAGCCCCCATTGTATCAGGTGGGAGACTGGGTCTGGATGGTGAGCTATCGTAGGCGACGCGGACAGTCGGCTAAACTTCAGCCCAAGTTCGTGGGTCCCTACTGCGTGGTGGAGGTGCTGGCCAACCACACATACCGTGTGGAGCGCTCTGGACAGGTCTCAGTCCAGAGCGAACAGCGCCTGAAACCATACCATGCCAGCCCAGACGCGGTGGGTCAGGCTCCACCCCTCCTGGAGCCCAACCGCCAGCCTAACCAGCGGGGGAGAGCCACCCGGCCCCGGGAGGTGGAAATTGTCATCCGAAGGGAGGCAGAGCAGGAGCAGGCTGCCCTACGAGAACAGTTGGAACAACAACAGAGGCAGGAGCAGCAGCAGCAACACGCCCCAGAGCCACCACCCCTCTGGGGGGAGGACACCCCCACCCGTATTACGGGTGAAGGCGGGGACCCCCCTACGGTGGCAACTGAGGAGCAACTGGCACCACCAGCACCCACACCGCTGGAAAGGAGCCAGCGAGCGAGGAAACCACCCAGATATCTGGCAGACTATCACATAGGACACCTAGGGTTGCCCCCCCCAAGTGGGAATCCATCTGTCCAGGGCCATTACTCCTCCTTAGTTAGTAAATTCTTCCAACCTCCTGGAGAATCACTACAAAAAGGAACAGTTGCAAACCGAAATTCGGAGGGCACGCGATTGTCTGAGTTGTCCCTTCAAAACTCGATGGGAATTCCCCACGATCGCGTAGCAGGTAAAAATATTGAAACACGAGGCTCGGCCATTTGCACTACTACTAACCCACTAGTAACACGCAATTTTAAAGCTGAAACTTGTAATCGAATTAATCACGAATTGGATATGGGTATTACTCTTCCCGGTAACAACACTACAAACACAGGTATTTCATTAGAGTCAGAGCCTCCCGTACCGGAGTCTGACTCAACTGTAATTAATTGGGCTAGTTTAGATTTGTTAGAATCTAATTTATTAACGGAGGAAGTCGATGTGAGTTTTGGAGAAGACTCTCTAAATGAGTTTTTATTAGACCAGGACATAGGGTCAGTCACTCTCCATGACTCACCTCGGCTCCCTACCACCCACAAAGTACCCTATAAGGCGATGCCGAATTTCGGCGACGGCGAGACCGGCCTTACTCGGCCTCTGCTGTCTATTGTAGACACTGCAATGGAGTGTGATGAGGTGGAGGTCAGTCGAGTCGACTCCCCCCCTCCACCAGCCCCCGTGACGGCTCCTTGCAGCCCGCGGGTCGCCACAGACCGGACTGAGGTGCTATCCACCATGAATAGTGACCCTGTCGCCAACCCAGTTGAGCTACAATTAGCCGCCGGGGAGGAACAGGGAATACTATGCGGTGTGCCCTCCTCTACTCGAGCTGAAGACGGTGACACCCCCACCTTGGCTCTACCCCAGGCACTGGTCGCCCGCCAGTCCTGGGTCTCTCGCGACACTAATCAGAAGATTAGTGAAGCATGCGGGGCAGCGGGCAACCGCATCTGCCGGCAATGTCGGAGGAAATTCTCCTCCTCCCGGCGGTTGCGTGTTCACGCCCCACAACATTTCATCAACGTATTCTGCCCTTGCGGCGAATACTCCTACCAGCGGGATTATGTGCTGCGCCACCAGCGCATCTCGCGCTGCCACCCAGGTCACGTGTTCACCGTGGATCAGGCCACATTTCCGGAGTTCCGGGACCTCATCCTGCCGCACGTCGCGGACCCCCACAAGCGTGCCACCCTCGGCCAAGGGTTTCCGGCGTGCAGAGCAATTCAAGAAGAAGACGGAGAACCCGCCGCCGCCCTCCAACCAGCAGCCACCCAGCCTCTTCGGGTCATGCTGACAAGGGTCGGGGATGGTGCCAGACCCGGTACATCGGACCTGGACCCCCGCTCCTCGGCGGCAAGCAGACACCACCCAGAGCACAGACAACACCCGGAGCGCAACACACTCCGCTCCCGACCGCAACTAGAAGAGGAGGTGCGCCACTTACGGCGCCGCGTGGCACGGTGTGAGGAAGATCTGACACAATTGCGACGACGACTGATCCGGCTGGAACGACGTCAGACCGACAACGACGATGGGACATGGAGGGAGTGAGACCCGCCTCTCCCTGACTGGTGGCATGACAATTCTCTGTTATACATATTCGTTGTCCCTTATACTATGTACTTGGTGTTTTGTTTTGTTTTGTTTCTTTGTTCTCTCTCTTCTGTTTCTTTTTTTTGTTTTGTTTATTGTCTGTCTCATTGTTATTATGTTATTATTCGCCCTCGTATCGGAAAGCATGCTTTCCGATAGGGGGTGTGTGTGATAGATTATGCCTTGGTTTGTTCTTTTGTTCAATAATGTTAATTGGGGTCCGAAATTCGGAGTTCCGAGTTTCGGCTTGACCGAAGATCGGTTCCCCCGATCTTCGGGCCTGCCGAATTTCGGAGCTACCGAACTTCGGGCCACACACACAAAAGATTCTTTGTTTTATGTTCTTTTGTTCGCTGTATATAAAAGCAGGCGAGTTACGGTGTTAAGCCAGTCTACTACTGGAGCTCGCCTAGACAAGTTGACATTATTTTTATACTATAATAAACATTTGGAACTCTACTACTTCAACCTATCTTGTTCTGCACTAAGTTACATTCAACCCACAAGTTTATCACAATAGACATGCATCATTTGCCATTAGAAGCATGATTTTCATATGCAATTTAAGTACATCTTGCAGAAAATATTATTTACGATTGGGACTTAAAAGAAGTAGTACAAGCTGATAATTACATATTTTTATCAGTGAAATAGACACCATAAGTGAGCTAATCTGTGGATTATGTGAAACATTATTTTGCCTCCACTGGGAATTGAACCCGAGACCTCCAGCATTCAAGCAAGTATGCTAACCATTACACCACGGGAGCCACTGGGTAAACTAATTACTTATCCCACCAAGTTCTCTGAACTCCACTGGCCTATCTACTACTCCTTCAATCTCCAGGCTTCTGTAGCCTCTCAACTCTCTCAGAGTGCTACTACATTTCATTAAAGGCCAAAAGAGCTTGTAAAATAATTACCTCTACCGGGATTCGAACCACAGACCTCCGGCTTGCAAGCAGGCGCGCTGACCAATTACGCTACAAAGGCCCACTGGGTAAACTGATCACTACATTATGTTTACTAAAAGTTTTCATGTTGATTCAGTTACCAAAAGATGCAGGCGATGCTAGGACTGAAAGTCAGGAAACGGAAGCGGTGATAACTCCTGAAACCATTGAACGCACAGGGATGGCTCTAAGTTCAGGTTTAGTTTTTCAGTTTACTTTAATCGTTAATGTTTCGTAGTGATTGGTCAAGCTAGTTTTAATATATGACTTTTTCATGTAACTGTTGTTGCCTGGTATATAATTGCTGTAACCAGTCATTGCGATTTGCAAACGAGGTGGTGAATTGCAAAAGAAAACATTGATACCAAGCAACCAAGACGAGCGTATGTTTTGGCAGTCATAGGATTTAAAGACGACTAGAAGGACTAAAACTTTCACAAGCCATGCATTAATTTAAATTACTATTTCCATATATGTTTACTTTGATACAAAATGTAGATATTAGTAACTTAAACTTTTAACCATTTTCGTGTGCTTCACAGTAAATTTCTGCAACTGCTAGCTCTGTAAAACAATTTGCTGGAAGCTATTGAAACTGCCTTTTAGTCCCATATTTCAAAACGCTGTGAAAAAAGGCAGTTAGTCCATTACAATAATTTATAATTGACCCTTATATAGATTTCTACTCTGAGAGACTATGTTAGTTATTCTGTTAATCTCATTATTAATTAATTGAGGAAAAATAATGAAACAATTATGTGTAGCTTAAATTCCATTAGTAATAAATAAATGTTATGGGTCTAAACCTTGCATATAACAAAGGTATTTATGTTTGTTGCAAGAAACTGTCCAGCAGCAGAGTTGTGAGAAGGTGTGTTGGTCTGTTGAGCTAAGGTAGTGGAGTGAGGAGTTGATACAAATATGTGAAACAATTTATCCGTAAAATTGATTATTGTAGGTCAGAACAAAGACTTATAGATAACAACCTTCAAGCAAGAATCAAGAATTATGTTCATTTTGAACTAATATTAATTGATAATAAAGAAATTTTAAAAAGTTAAATTGTTTGTATTTTAGGTGGAGAGACCACTGAAAGCTCTACTGTAAAAGAGGAAGAACTTGCAGAGAATGTCTCTATGTTGATGAGACTGGGTCATAGGATGAAAAGAAAAGAAACTACTGAAATATGCGAATCAGCTGGAGATGAAAATCTAATGGGAGAAACAAATCAAGTGAAGAGAGATACAGAGCAGGTGGAGAGAGATACAGAGCAGGTGGAGAGAGATACAGTAATAGAACAGGTGGAGGGAGATACAGATCAACTGGATGGAGATACAGTAACAGAGCAGATGGAGGGAGATATAGTAACAGAACAGGTGGAGGGAGAAACCATAACAGAGCAGGTGGAAGGACATTCAGCAACAGAGCAGGTAGGAGGGACAGTAACAGAGCAGGTGAAAGGAGATTCAGATCAGGTGAAGGGAGAAACAGTAACAGAGCATGTGGAGGGAGATACAGTGAAAGAACAGATGGAAGGAGAGACAATAACAGAGCAGGTGGAAGGAGATACAGATCAGGTGGAGATAGATACAGTAACAGAACATGTGGAAGGAGAGACAGTAACAGAGCAGGTGGAAGGAGATGCAGTAACAGAGCAGGTAGAAGGAGAAACAGTAACAGAGCAGGTGGAAGGAGAAACAGGAACAGAGCAGGTGGAAAGAGATACAGTGACAGATCAGGTGGAGGTAGATACAGTAACAGAACATGTAGAGAGAGGCACAGTAACAGAGCAGGTGGAGGGAGAGACAGTGACAGAGCAGGTGGAAGGAGAAACAGTAACGAAACAGGTGGAAGGAGATGCAGTAACAGAGCAGGTGGAAGGAGAGACAGTAACAGAGCAGGTGAAAGGAGATACAGTAACAGAGCAGGTGGAGGGAGATGCAGTGACAGAGCAGGTGGAAGGAGAGACAGTAACAGAGCAGGTGGAAGGAGATACAGTAACAGAGCAGGTGGAAGGAGAAACAGGAACAGAGCAGGTTGAGGGAGAGACAGTAACAGAGCAGGTGGAAGGAGAGACAGTAACAGAGCAGGTAGAAGGAGATGCAGTAACAGAGCAGGTGGAGGGAGAGACAGTGACAGAGCAGGTGGAGGGAGAGACAGTAACAGAGCAGGTGAAAGGAGAGACAGTAACAGAGCAGGTGGAAAGAGAAACAGGAACAGAGCAGGTTGAGGGAGAGACAGTAACAGAGCAGGTGGAAGGAGAGACAGTAACAGAGCAGGTGGAAGGAGAAACAGGAACAGAGCAGGTGGAAGGAGAGACAGTAACAGAGCAGGTGGAAGGAGAGACAGTAACAGAGCAGGTAGAAGGAGATGCAGTAACAGAGCAGGTAGAAGGAGAGACAGTGACAGAGCAGGTGGAGGGAGAGACAGTGACAGAGCAGGTGGAAGGAGAGACAGTAACAGAGCAGGTGGAAAGAGAAACAGGAACAGAGCAGGTTGAGGGAGAGACAGTAACAGAGCAGGTGGAAGGAGAGACAGTGACAGAGCAGGTGGAGGGAGAGACAGTAACAGAGCAGGTAAAAGGAGATACAGGAGCAGAACAAGTGGAAGGAGAGACAGTAACAGAGCAGGTGGAAGGAGAAACAGGAACAGAGCAGGTTGAGGGAGATACAGTAACAGAGCAGGTGGAAGGAGAGACAGTAACAGAGCAGGTGGAAGGAGAAACAGGAACAGAGCAGGTGGAAGGAGATGCAGTGACGGAGCAGGTGGAGGAAGAGACAGTGACAGAGCAAGTGGAGGGAGAGACAGTAACAGAGCAGGTGGAAGGAGAGACAGTAACAGAGCAGGTAGAAAGAGAGACAGTAACAGAGCAGGTTGAGGGAGAGACAGTAACAGAGCAGGTGGAAGGAGAGACAGTAACAGAGCAGGTGGAAGGAGAGACAGTAACAGAGCAGGTGGAAGGAGAGACAGTAACAGAGCAGGTGGAAAGAGAAACAGGAACAGAGCAGGTTGAGGGAGAGACAGTAACAGAGCAGGTGGAAGGAGAGACAGTAACAGAGCAAGTGGAAGGAGAAACAGGAACAGAGCAGGTGGAAGGAGATACAGTAACAGAGCAGGTGGAGGGAGATGCAGTGACAGAGCAGGTGGAGGGAGAGACAGTAACAGAGCAGGTAGAAGGAGATACAGGAGCAGAACAAGTGGAAAGAGAGACAGTAACAGAGCAGGTGGAAGGAGAGACAGTAACAGAGCAGGTTGAGGGAGAGACAGTAACAGAGCAGGTTGAAGGAGAGACAGTAACAGAGCAGGTGGAAGGAGAAACAGGAACAGAGCAGGTGGAAGGAGATGCAGTGACGGAGCAGGTGGAGGGAGAGACAGTGACAGAGCAAGTGGAGGGAGAGACAGTAACAGAGCAGGTGGAAGGAGAGACAGTAACAGAGCAGGTGGAAGGAGAAACAGGAACAGAGCAGGTTGAGGGAGAGACAGTAACAGAGCAGGTGGAAAAAGAAACAGGAACAGAGCAGGTTGAGGCAGAGACAGTAACAGAGCAGGTGGAAGGAGAGACAGTAACAGAGCAGGTGGAAGGAGAAACAGGAACAGAGCAGGTGGAAGGAGATGCAGTGACAGAGCAGGTGGAAGGAGAGACAGTAACAGAACAGGTGGAGGGAGATGCAGTAGCAAAACAGGTGAAGGGAGAAATAGTAACAGAGCATGTGGAGACAGAAACAGCAACAGAACAGGTGGAGGGAGATACAGTGACAGAACATGTGGAAGGAGAGACAGTAACAGAGCAGGTGAAAGGAGATTCAGATCAGGTGGAGGAAGATACAGTAGCAGAACATGTACAGGGAGGTACAGTAACAGAGCAGGTAGAAGAAGAAACAGTAACGAAACAGGTTGAAGGAGATGCAGTAACAGAGCAGGTGGAAGGAGAGACAGTAACAGAGCAGGTGGAAAGAGAAACAGGAACAGAGCAGGTTGAGGGAGAGACAGTAACAGAGCAGGTGGAAGGAGAGACAGTAACAGAGCAGGTGAAAGGAGAAACAGGAACAGAGCAGGTGGAAGGAGATACAGTAACAGAGCAGGTGGAGGGAGATGCAGTGACAGAGCAGGTGGAGGGAGAGACAGTAACAGAGCAGGTAGAAGGAGATACAGGAGCAGAACAAGTGGAAAGAGAGACAGTAACAGAGCAGGTGGAAGGAGAGACAGTAACAGAGCAGGTTGAGGGAGAGACAGTAACAGAGCAGGTTGAAGGAGAGACAGTAACAGAGCAGGTGGAAGGAGAAACAGGAACAGAGCAGGTGGAAGGAGATGCAGTGACGGAGCAGGTGGAGGGAGAGACAGTGACAGGGCAAGTGGAGGGAGAGACAGTAACAGAGCAGGTGGAAGGAGAGACAGTAACAGAGCAGGTGGAAGGAGAAACAGGAACAGAGCAGGTTGAGGGAGAGACAGTAACAGAGCAGGTGGAAGGGGAGACAGTAACAGAGCAGGTGGAAGGAGAAACAGGAACAGAGCAGGTGGAAGGAGGTACAGTAACAGAGCAGGTGGAAGGAAAGACAGGAACAGAGCAGGTTGAGGGAGAGACAGTAACAGAGCAGGTGGAAGCAGAGACAGTAACAGAGCAGGTGGAAGGAGAAACAGGAACAGAGCAGGTTGAGGGAGAGACAGTAACAGAGCAGGTGGAAAAAGAAACAGGAACAGAGCAGGTTGAGGCAGAGACAGTAACAGAGCAGGTGGAAGGAGAGACAGTAACAGAGCAGGTGGAAGGAGAAACAGGAACAGAGCAGGTGGAAGGAGATGCAGTGACAGAGCAGGTGGAAGGAGAGACAGTAACAGAACAGGTGGAGGGAGATGCAGTAGCAAAACAGGTGAAGGGAGAAATAGTAACAGAGCATGTGGAGACAGAAACAGCAACAGAACAGGTGGAGGGAGATACAGTGACAGAACATGTGGAAGGAGAGACAGTAACAGAGCAGGTGAAAGGAGATTCAGATCAGGTGGAGGAAGATACAGTAGCAGAACATGTACAGGGAGGTACAGTAACAGAGCAGGTAGAAGGAGAAACAGTAACGAAACAGGTGGAAGGAGATGCAGCAACAGAGCAGGTGGAAGGAGAAACAGGAACAAAGCAAGTGGAAGGAGATACAGTAACAGAGCAGGTAGAAGAAGAAACAGTAACGAAACAGGTTGAAGGAGATGCAGTAACAGAGCAGGTGGAAGGAGAGACAGTAACAGAGCAGGTGAAAGGAGATTCAGATCAGGTGGAGGAAGATACAGTAACAGAACAGGTAGGGAGAGAGACAGTAACGAAACAGGTGGAAGGAGATGCAGTAACAGAGCAGGTGGAAGGAGAAACAGGAACAAAGCAGGTGGAAGGAGGTACAGTAACGAAACAGTTGGAGGGAGATACAAGAACAGAGCAAGTGATGGAAGTTAATACACTTGCAGCTGGTAGTTTTCCAGGAAATGCTTCAAGTGTCAAGAATAGAGAAGATGTTCCTGAAATTGTCAGGGATGTTTTACTAACACTGGAATTGGCAGACAACGCTAATTGTTTGATCTCACAGCATTTCTTTTCTATGAGAAATTTCAGCCTGCCCGAGCCTACCGGACTACAGACCAGTAACAGAGAGTCTCCCACTGCCCAATTGATTAATCTTGGATTTCAGGTAAAACCGTTGATCCTATCGAAATATATTTTATCTCTACAGTGTGTTAAAACATGGTTTTATAGCTTTATTTTAGATTGTTCTTTGTTACCCAAAAGTGTCTCAATTTCATGTTAATGTTACTGTTTAATCAAAGAAGATCAACTTAATTTACTTTTAAGTAAATTTTTCTAGAGAATTAATAACTATCGCTAAAATATCAGATCTTTAATCTTTGTTTGTGCAATAAATAGATACTTCTAAGTCTACTACTAGTGTGTCTAGCTCAATAGTTTTAATGTCTTAGATATCAACTGACATCTTGGACCAGCAAATTAGGTTGATTGAAGAAAGTAGTCGCAATGATAATCTTGCATCACAAACTACTAAAATCAAGTCTCCGACAGCAGATTTGTCTGATAAAGAGCCGAGCAAAGACAATGTTTCAGCTGAAAGCTCATCTGCACAAAGTTCTTCACGGGGAGATTCTTCTGCACAAGGTTAGTGAACACCTTCGTATTTGTTTAATCACATATTGCAAGTTATTGATGGCTTGCACAATTATCACCTTACATAAGCAGTAGTTTGCAGGTGACCACAAACTTCAGTTGTCAAAATACTTTGAGGTAGCTATAGTATATTTGTAACAAGATATTTTAATAAACTGTAATTAATTTCTTCGATTAAAATGTAATCTGAAAACAGACCAGTGTGGTGTAGATACATGATATGGTGTGATTTCACTGCAATTGAGAACAGATAAAAAGAAAGCAATAAAGCTTTTAATTTCATTCAATTAAAAAATACTTACTATGATGTTCAAAGTCCTGTTGAAATTAGATAAAAAGTGAGTGTAGCTTTGATTAAATGCTGCACACAATTTCATTGCCAAAGTTTTTGAAAATAGTTATGTTGGATTGTGTTATTAGAGGATGAGTTGTTGGTATTTATATTGTAGATGATGATGTTTCTCCCATATATGAAGAGATAGGAAATAATGATTTACAATTAGCTAAGGATCTCCAACTTTTGACAAAACTAGCAGCTCGAATGAGAGAGAACACCTCGGAAGGTGTAGCAGAGAACACCGGAACAACAGAAGATACAGAAGCAAAGCAGGTGGAAGGAGATACAGGAGCAGAACAAGTGGAAGGAGAAACAGTAACAGAACAGGTGGAGGGAGATATAGTAACAGAACAGGTGGAGGGAGATACAGCAACCAAGCAGGTGGAGGCAGATACAGTAACAGAACAGATTGAAGGAGATACAGGAGCAGAACAAGTGGAAGGAGAAACAGTAACAGAGCAGGTGGAGGGAGATACAGCAACCAAGCAGGTGGAGGCAGATACAGCAGACCCTACTGATGAGCCCAAGGTGAATTATTATCAGAACTCTGATCAGTATGTGTCAAAATAATATCGAGTTTAGAATAATCAGTAGGTATCAGAATAGTCAGTGGGTGTCATCTCCATGACCTTTTGGATATTTATTTTTATTTCTATAGCACTGTTGTAGATAACGCAAGCCGGTGTTGTAAAGGGTTCAGCGGGTCAAGATATGGCAGCAACTGAAAACCCAAATACTGATTCTATCACCGCTTCTGGTGCCCCTAAAGTTTCAGGTGAGGTTAAAGAAATTTGCATTTCTTCCATTGTTTTAAATCACAAATTGTATAGCTTGGTTAACTTTTGATAAACGTCACAGTTTGAGAGGTCATGATCAATACGAACTAATACATTGAGATAGGTGCAGTAATGGAGGAAATGAAAAACTAATAGTAATATACTATAAGTATATAATAATATGTGGAACATAACTAAGGTACTCTTTAATTGGTTTCCATGAAGTTGAAAATTAAAAACTAATTAGCTCTCTCAACTTGATTAAACTTAGTTAGGTTTTCACAATAACATATAAAAAGATATCTGCTACTTTTTTAATATAAAATACTAGGTTTAGACTCTAGAGAAATGCTATTAACTATAGTTTGTAATCAATACTTTACCAGATAATATATGTTGCAGTAACTGCAGTGATATAGCATTCAGATCCTACCTTGTGAGCCGATGGGTCACCTTTTTATTATTTTGAGTAAAATTTTGTAAAGGAGCAGCTTAGCAATGAAGCAAACACAGTTCAAGTGAAAATTATAATGTTCAAACAATTATTTTCCTTCCTGCACTTAAAAACCCTCTTGTGTTCCAAATGACTGCTTTCTTGACTTTCGTTATGTAAGAATTTGGGGTAAGAATTCTATTGGTTTGGGCTGATTACATAATATGCAGTTAAGTGCAACACGGCTGGGCACTCTAATCATTTTAGTTAGTAGTTTGGACATAGCACTAGCAAGTTAGCAACTGCACAACCGGTAAGTGGAGTTTAATTTTTCCTTAATTTTAGTTTGAAGTTTTTAGAAGTGTTTACTTTTGGTCTCTAATTGCTGTTTTTAGGTTAAAGTTTAAGTCACAGAAGTATTAGAATTGTCCATAACTTTTCTTGAAACTTGCTCATAATATTAATTCTATTGGTTTACCTTGATTACTTATATTATAGATGACTAGGTCTTCTTTTTATATGTAATATCAAAAATAATTAGCTTTTAGTAGGGTTAGATATTGATACTAATTTGACAAATGACATTCATAATTATTATTCGCAGGTACTGAAGACTCTACTGTTGCTAGGGCTCTCTCTGACACAGCTCTGCTTGGAGCCTCATTCAACGTTTCTTTTGGGACACCACAATACAGGAAAATTAGACAAGCTAAGTTATCAACCATATCATCAGACATGTCTGGGTACAAATTATCTCCTGGAAAGGGTTTTGGCAGACCAGAACAAAAACCAACACCTGATCCAGCACCTCAGGCAGCACCTGAACCAGCACCTCAGGCAGCACATAAAAGAGCACCTGAGCATGCACCTGAGGCAACAATTGCGCCAGCACCTCAGGCAGCATCTGAGCCAGCACCTGAAGCAATACCTGAACCGGAGGATGAGGCAACTCCAACAATAATGGTAGCACCTGAGGCAACACCTGAAGCAACACCTAAGCCAGCACCTCAGGCAGTACCCGAAAGAGCACCTGGGCATGCATCCAAGGCAAAACTTGAGCCAGCGCCCCAGACAGCACCTGAACCAGCACCTGAGGAAACTCCATCAATAAGGGCAGCACCTGAGCCAGTACCTGAGCCAGCACCTGAGCCAGCACCTGAGCCAGCACCTGAGGCAGCACCTGAGCTAGCACCTGAGCCTGCAGCTGAGGCAACACTTGAACCAGTACCTGAGGCAGCAGCTGGAGAATCATCTAAAGCAGCAGCAGAGGCAGCACCTAAGCAGACAACTACCTCAACACAAACTACCAGTGTAAGTATTTCTATTGAAAACATTCTCTCTGCAGCACAAATTTAGAATCATAAAATCCACATTTTTTATAAGTTGTAATTAAATTAGACAGCACTTGTTTGTGCTTTAAGGCAATGGCAATGCTGTGTGATGGTAATTTATAATTTTAGGTAAATAAAACAATTATAGAGCAGAATAAACACTGCAGATGATCAATAGTGTCTACTGTCACTCATTCACATTCTCACAATATCTGCAATTTATTCATTTATGGCAATTAAATTTTTTTAAAATAATTCTGTTAATAATATCAATAAAAATTAATTTTGTTGAAAATATTTTTATAGTATTTTCATAGCTTTCAATGAGTGAATAATATTTCATAGTTTCTCTGTTTCTTAAAAATATTATTTTAAAGTTTATTTTAATTGCTTTTATCTGTCAGTAATTCAGAAGTTATAGGGCGCGTGTATCTATCAAACTGAGTAGCAGCGTTGCAATATTATTGTATCTGTAATAATTTATTTATTTGATTTGAAACGTATTACAAACATAACAACATATTTTTTCTCTTTTTACAGAATGATGACAAGTTTGAAATGACTCATGTAGAAAGAGATATACTGCTGCTTCTTCGACTGTTTCAAAGAGTTTCTGGGTTTTATGACGCTCGGGATCCTTCCAAGAAAAAATTTCAAATTAGACCAGCATTTACTATCAAAAATGTAAGTAAACAGTGCTCTACTTGATTCTGCATGCTGAATGTAACAGCTGGTGTGTTGTAGAGATTCCAGTTTTATTCAAAGTATCTCAGCATTTTCCTTTACAAGTATAATAATACAGCTCCTTTATCTTCTCTTAGAAGGTTCCAGAGTTTACCACCAGCTTAGTGCACAACCATCTTTTTATAAATACTATTTATTGACATGCTGCCAAAACATGTGTTCAGCATTACTAGCTGTGCTACTGATTGGTCAAAAAGCTTGCCTTTCAGACAGCTGCTTGTCTCTATTTAAATAATTGTAGTTACATGTACATCAACACTTGCATTTACATCAATATTGAGATGCTTTGTTCTTTATTATATAATATAATAATATTTTATATAATTCAAGATGCAGCATTATGTAGCATAAAAATAATAACATCTTTTGATTTGAAGTACATATCATTTTGAAAACTGCCCTGAGCTCTGAGGGTGTCAAACTTTCATGCGGTTACAGAAATTTTAAAACAAAAAGTACTCATTTCTTTACATAACACTAAAAAATTTTTTTAGCTAATTCAGTCACACTAATCAATTTGATTTTACAGTTTTCTGTATGTATATATTTTAGGGTAACAGAAGCAGATATGATGCTGCACAAAGGCAGAGAGCTAGTATGGGAAGAAACAACTGGGAGTATGTTCCTCAGTCTATCGCTCGCTCTAGTCATGAGCAGTATAATGTAATAATCTCCAGGCTGCTTTCCACACTTACAGGCTGTCCTTCTCAGGGAATAAATGTATTCCGCAATCTATTCAAAAACCACTCTGCCGACTATTTGACACCTCTGAAAGACATTATGTTTTACACGTATGACCCTGTTGCTCCAGAGGAAAAACTAATAGAGTTATACACATCTCTGAACTCCATCGTAGAAAACAGTGAGTGCCAAGAGAGAAATGAGTTGGAGCTTACAGGAAACATTCTAGAAGCTCAGCTGCAGAAGATTATGGATGATGAGTCATTCCCAGACGTTGCTCTACCGCTTTTTATTCTAACAGCTCACCTTTACTTTCTCACTCTCCAGAGTTTAGCACTAATCAGCTTTGAAACTCGCAATCAGGAAGCAATGCAATCAGTTTTGGTAAAAATCAGAGAAGTCGCAAGCCAGTGCATCACTTACGTTTTGACTGCGTTTAGCAAACTTTTGAAAAAGCGCTTTGACGGCACCACAGCAATGACCTTGAAGACATTTGTAGAGCCGGAGCAAGCTAGGCTCCGTGGGTTGGAAGGTGCAACACTTCCATGCTACAAGCTCCAAACAAAGCTTGTTGACATATATGTGGAACATTCAGATGTTAAACTTGGTTGTTCACGCATGTGTGAAGAAATGAACTTAGATGATGTTCTGAAGGAGATGCAACCACAAGCTCAGTTACTCAGAGAGCAATATCTTGAGATGAAGTGCACCGAGCTCAACCATGTTTTGTATAAACCTCTAGAATCTTGCGTATGCTGGATGAGCCTGCTAGTAAATCCTGTATCTTTTCAAGACACGGTTTCACTAGAGCATCAGATATCCGTATACTCAGGTGGTCATGAAATAGAATCTTTTAAAGTTGATTCAACAAAAACTTCCAGACAGAAACAAACTTTAGGTTCTTCACAACCTGTTCCTCTCATTAGTTTTGACTCTAAAGTAGGACCTTCAGATGGAGTGAAATGTTTTCTCTCAAACCTCAGTGATGACCAGTATAGTTATGTTCTCAGTGCAACTCATACCAAGCCTGATAGTACTCAGGTATTACCACTGATTGAAATTGCTTGTTTCCCAGAAGTTGAAGCCTCCAGTTGAATAATGTATGTAATAGGTACTACTTTATGGAATACTGTCACAAACATTAATTAAAACTCCAATAGTTTGGTTTAGTCAAGTATGTTTTGGCCTGTTTGTGTTTTTGTTGAAATGACTTTAGGGAATGTTGGTAATATGTACGTATACTGATAGTAAAATATTTCATTTACTCTAAAGTCTACCAGAATTTGCTTGTTTCATTGTAGAGTATAATTTAAACTAGTGAAATAGACTCTATGTCTTATTTATGTGTTTTGTGGTTTGTTAAAGTTTGCAATAAATTCTGTCAGATTTCCTAGCAGTTTCTATTTACTTCACATAATATTGTTTTATTTGAACAAACTTGTGTTTATAAAATGGCAGATACAAAGTAAATAAAACATCTTGTAGAATTGTTCACCAACTATCATTATTTTAGATATTAACATTATTTTACAAATAGGAAACACAACTCTAGGAAACAGCCTAAAAATTAATATAACTTGGATAAATAAGTTCTTAAAACTAATTGAGCAAACTACTAGTTCTACTCTTATAAAAAATAATGTGCAGCACATAACAAACAGTTTAGAATACTAAAGAATGTTAAGACAAATTAAATAAGAAATCAGAGTTGAGGTTTATAGAGTTATATAATTTAAAAATATGTGAAATGCTACCAAAAGCGGAAGTATAGAATCATCAGCTTTTTCTGTGTCACAAAACAAGTTAAAAACTCCAAGCTTCTTTTATAATTATTCTAACACGAAATTAATTGATTCAGGTTTCACAATAGAGAATAAAGCAAAACTATTCACATTTGCTTTGCTGCAAAACAAAAGCATTTTATCACAGTATATGCTGGTTTTGAACACAAATCCAACTTAATTATAGTTTAGTTTTTGCTATAACACTTAGCTATTACTCTGGGAACTATTTTGTAACCTGCTAGCTGTTGGAGCTTTACATGACTCTAAGTTATGTTACAACATACATAGCAGAAGCAGGGTGCAATCTGGACTAGTTAGTGTTAGTAGACAGCAGTTCTGTCTATATTCTAGTCTATTAGAGAAACTAATATTATTATTTGTGTAGTTGAGCAAAGCTAGAAACATTAGTAAATCACTATACTAATATTTTACTTATTTTCTATTTGTACTTTCTTGTTATATATTTATTCTCACCACTTGAGTTTACTATTTTGTATTGGCTGCTTTAACGCATTACGTAATGTTGGAAAGTCATGGGTCTTTAGCACCAGTATTGATGTGGGGAATTTCTATTCATTCAAAGCAAGCTTTAATTACAATACCCTCCCACTTATTACGTAATGTAACACGTGGACTAAAGAGAGCTTTATGGTTAGAAGCTGTAATAAAGGCATAACAGCTGTGCTCGTGCTACGTGAAGGTAGTACAAGCTTTGCCACTCTTCAGTTTACACTCAAAATAGCTGATCAATCTCAAATAAATACAGATAATAGAATAACCCAGTCTCCTGCAAACTGCAAAGCGATGGAACGTTACTTTGAAGATTCTAGGTGGTGTGAAACTCATACTGGAGAACCCGTGAGTAACATTTTCTTAATCGTAGCAAATCTTTCAAAAATATTCTCAATGAATATATAGTAAATTATTGTTAGCAGTAATACTAATAGTATATACTTATAGTCATAGTATTACTTATAACTTCTGTAGGTATATAACTATATATGTAGTTATTTAGTATATTAATTCTTATATTAATAGTATATACAGTTATAACTTGAAGTATAAATGTATAACTATCACTATCACTATGAGTATACATAGTATTTATTCAATTTAATATTTTAATAGGCAGTTCAATTACTGAATTAGTGTTAGCATTAGTAATACTAATAGTAATAGTATATTATGCATAGGTAACCAGCAATTTTTATGTTGATAAAATATTCATGTTTTATATTCATAATATTGTCTTTTCAATTATCATAATATTATTTACCACTGTAAACTACTACTACTACTAGAATTTTTTGTAAATAATACACGTACTCTCATTTAACTCCACTGAAGAAATAGGGAGGTAAGTTTAATAATACTAATGGAGAAATTCAGAAAAGCCTGTGTTCTAGGTTAGTAACTGTAATGTAGCATAAGAAGTTATTTTCTCATGCCCCAAACAAAAATTTGATAATATAATTAAAGAACATAGGCTATCTCAACTTTTCCATTACTGTTCCTAAATAGAATTAGGTAAATATGTTCTATCTCTTTCTGACGTATGACTCACCTTATGACTCACCTTATGACTCACCTTATGACTCACCTTATGACTCACCTTATGACTCACCTTATGACTCACCTTATGACTCACCTTATGACTCACCTTATGACTCACCGTGTATTCTAAGAACTGAGTAAGCTAACTTTATATTGTAGTGGGCAGAGAATGTTTATAATCTCACAGACCGCTTTGCAAGTGCAATCCTTACAGTCACTACACAGCCAGTTAAAGCTACAGAGACCTCTAATCCTTCCATACCCCTGGCTACCCAACCTCGCCAAGAAAACTCTCCTGCTCCCACTGTGGCTATAGAGCAAGCTAGTTCACATAAAAACTCTGAAGACAAAGTGCCTCCCAGCTCTGGTGATTCTACCTCTACAGATTCTTCTGCTACATCCTCAGCTCCGTGTAACCAGTTACATGACAAACTCTCCACCAGTCGGCAAGTTTGCAGCTCTCCTTCACCTACTGATACAATTACGCAAGCTTCCTCTGCTACTAAACAGTTTAGCTCCGTAGAAGAAGCAAGACATGAGACTATTGAAGAACTGGATAGTAAGGAATCGTGTAGGAAAGAACCGGTTAGTAAAGAACCGGTTAGTGAAGAACCGGTTAGTGAAGAACCGGTTAGTGAAGAACCGGTTAGTGAAGAACCGGTTAGTGAAGAACCGGTTAGTGAAGAACCGGTTAGTGAAGAACCGGTTAGTAATGAATCGGGTACAAATATGCGCTCTCTTTCACCACTTCCATTCGTTGTATATGATGGATGGATGTGGGCAGAGTACTATTTTAGCTCTACAACTGATCACCAGGATATGTCTACTTTATTGGCATTTTCAAAAAAAGTAATGGAAGGGTTTGATGAGCTGATGAGACAAGAGATGCAGGCTGAACAAAATTCTCAGGTAAGAAACAGTTTTATTGGTAGCTTGATTTAACCAGCTGCAGCCTTTTACTTAAAGCATGAAAACTGTGTGATGTGTTAATAACAACTCTTTCAAATTGACTATCATATGACATCTTAGATACTGCACAAATAGTAAAATGAAAACTAAATTTTAGAAACAGTTTTTATGGATTACAATTTGAATAGTATTAATAGCTTTTGTTAAAAGTTTTACTAAATATTATGGTAATTAAACAAATGGATTGTCTCTGTATATGCTGCTATTTTTATACCAGTGAGTACATTATCTTTTTTTAGCTTTTCAATTTGTAGAAATAATATTTTATAGAACAAAGCTACCAGCTCCGAAGCTACCCACCCTGACAATGTGGCAGCCATGTCTGTAGATGAGCTAATAAAGACCATCTCTGATAATGCTGTCACTGTGGAGACTGAGTCTGTAGCAACAAGACTTGCATTCTCTACAGAAAGCCTTGGCATTCTAATTGGCAAACTTGCGAACCTTCTTGACCAAGAGTCACCAATCGACCTTCACCAATGCTGTTTGTTGTTTAAAAATCTGTACTTTAATGTTAATGATGAGCTGAGATTTGTATTGGGTGAAATGTATGGCTCACTTATGACTGGAGGACCATTGGATAAATCATGCACGATGATAAATGACTTTATTTCTTTTCTTGCTATTTACAACACTCTTTCAAAAAAAGAAAAACTGGATCAGCTGAGGAAAAAATGCAATGCCTTTGCATTCTTTATGTGTTGTAATACAGACGAGAACCATCCGATAATTGCTATACAAATTGTAGTATTGTCAGCCAACCTTTACTTCTTTATTCTTAATGAATTGGTTTTGCTAGAGGATACAGAAAAGAAGAAGCAACACTGGTTAGATTTGCTCGACCGGTTCCTGTGGTTTTCTGTAGAAGAAGTGCTGAGGGCTTACACCCGTCTTTGGAGAGTGCGTCTAGCTGCCATCACACTTCCATTGATTGCCATTACAGAATCTGAGCAAAGTAGTCAAGAAACCAGCAAGCCACGTCTTACGCTCACAGCTACTATGTATGACGGCTACCACGAGGAGGATTCTAAGATTCCAATAAAGCGTGTTGATTGTGCTCAGAGTGATCTTGTAGAAACGGTAAAAAGGCTACAAGCGGATGCTGCCTTCTTCAGGGATAGATATGTAGAATATTGCAGCGAGGTACTTGATAGTGATCTGAACTTCCCGCTGCAATCAGCTAAATGTTGGCTAAAGAAGATTTACCATCTTAAGAATCCAAAAAGTGCATTTAAACCAAAGTGTGTGACCCTCATAGACGCTTACAGCTCTGGAGTCCCTAAAGTTCTGATGTGGTCAAAAGTACTTTCAGAGAAGGATCTCGCCGCCTTTGAACAAACTTATGTCCACGTCTTATTGGACTTGAAAGATAACCCATTTGGACCACTGAGTCAGTTTGCTACTAATTTTCCGGAAAGCGTATATGCTGCTTGCAAAGTGGGAATCATAGACCAGATGGAAGACGTGTGCTTGTTTGAGATTGCCTGCGTTCCAGACTGTGTTGAAACAGGGGAGTTTACACTCAAGATGTATAAGAGAGTCAACACTCTAATTTCAGTACAGTAATTATTGCTTCTTGCTTATTTTTCATCTCTGTTAAATTTGTAAGTGCAATAATATGCTAAAGTATTCAAGCATTGTTGTTAATTGCATGCAGTTAGTTGCTTGCTATTCAATTATTCGGCCTTTCAAAGTTGTGTTTTTGCTTTATGGTTTGGGGAAATAAAAACTAACTCAAAATATCAACATGTTTTATCAAACGTTTTATTGAACTGCTCAGCTTGGAGTTACTCTCCCATGGCACATTGTGCTTCTCAATAAATACAGCTGTTAGAATCTACTCATTTCAAAATAATGAAGTACTTAGATGATGCATTTGTAACATGGACAAAGTTTTGCTGTTTATACATGACTAGCTTTGGTTTAGACTTAGTGAATGCGCAGTTACTATACTGAAAACCTTGTGTTGTGATGATACTCTCAACGTGTGTGCATACACCTTCAGTTTTCAAGTGTTGAAACTGTTGAATTTCTTATTATTTAAAGTTACTTCATTTTATAAAGTTGTATTGTTTGTCTAAGCCCTAAATACTATGTAATATGGTTTGCAAAACAAGTGCACCTACAGCTAGAAAAAAAGTATTAGAAAGCCACGGGAGAGAATTGATGCAGAAACATGAATTTTAGAATAATATTTTTAAGTAAAGTTGCATTTTAATATAAAATGAAAATTGTGAAGTATAGTTAACTCAACATATTTGAGTTGTTTTAAATTGTCTGCTAATTTAGACTTATTTAAATTTTTGAATGAATCAATGATATTAAAATAAGTATGCAACTTAAATTGTTTTTCTTTAGTTTACATGTCCAAACTTATGACTGCTTTGCATCTTACATTATGGCTGCAACTTTACTTTCAGATATTTGGCTGCATAGGAATTGCAGGCCTACACTAATTTTAGTATCCATAAACATTTTTCAACTATTATTAGGTTATTTAGAACAACATAGCTTGTTGTAGATCAAAGAACTGTTAAAAAGTCAAATTTGAAGTATTCTAATAGAAGAAAAAACATTTGGACTTTGAATAGAATGGTATTATATTAACAGTCCAACTGAATCACTTTTATTATTTGTATATAAAATATTAAGTTGAGCTCACAGCCATTGTTTCACTGTGTTGTAAAAGTAAATACAGGCCTTTATAAATAAAGGAATTATAACAATAGTTAAACTAAGATCAACATTACATATCACTATGCATTTGCATGGCTCATTGTGAAATTCTATGCAAATTTATTTGTTAGCATGAGCACTTTTTGTAAGCAGGGACCCCCACTAACTAATCCTAATCGATATAAGTAATTCAAGGAACATTGGCTAAATAGTTCGCAAGTCAGCAAAAGCATAATTTGAGATTAAAACATAGAATTAGTTTGTAAGTTAGCGCAGAGGCTTATCTGTAGTGAGTATATTAAATTCCATGAGTACATACCAATTGAGTATATCAACTGACTTCAGCCAATGAGATTCTCTGTTGACACTGGCTGACTCAAACCTGCTGCCAGTATTACAATCACTTGAGTTCAGGTGAGTGACTAATAACCTTGTTTCCTCACTTCTAACATCCAGTTTTGTCAATTTCTTTTCTAAACAGTGTGAAGGGTTCGTCAAATTCTGAGTCAAATCGTATTGTTACACAAGAAAACTTTCTAATATAATTCAATATTAATTTGAACAACGGTTATATCTTTATTGAGACTATTATTTCAGTAAGAATGTTGGAAAATGTTTAGTACTTTGTAGCTGTTTTTTAAATTAAGAGTAGTGAATGCTTATTATAGCACTGTGCTTGTAAGAATACCCTGCAATACATCTATCTATGCTTATCCTTGAAAGTCACAAACAAGCTTGAATTCTGCATATACCTATTGCTGAATCTCCTGATAAATTGAAAATTTTGATTCCATACATCATTGGACAGGTTCAAGCCTATGGGCTAAGTATAGTCATAGCCTAAGTTTTAGTTTAATGTGGACCACTAACAGTGATTTGTCATATTCTTTTCATTTTTCACTTTTTTCAAGTTATAAATCATTATAAATGTTGCGTATATTGTCTTGAAATCGATTTAATGATAGCTTTATTTTTTAGTAAAATGGAAGGGACAAGTGGGGGTGAGAAGGAATACCTCGCTAATATACACTCTCTCCGCTCAAAGGTGCTTTCAGTGCAGACTGATATTGCTGAGTGTGAAAAGCTCTACCCTGTTTACACTACTGAGCAGGGGTGGACAGAGACGGAGTATCAGTTTACCAGGTGTTTAGAGGTAAGAATACAGTCTATGGCTTACCTTCTAGATAGAAGAGTTAAAACTAAGAGTTAGTTACTGGTTTTGTGTAGCCCACAGGGTAGCTCACAGGGTAGCTCACTGCAGTTCTATAATATACTTTAGCCTGTGAGTAACATTTAATGTGTTAGGATAACTACTGGATCACAGGTTATGTGTGTAGCTAACTGAAGGTGTGTCTTATGCAGCGCATAGATTAAGGGAAACAAAATTCAGGTATTTGAAACCTCAGCATTCACACATGAATTACTGCATCAGCTCTTAGTGTATAAGACAAAACTGGCACATGGGTAATAATGGCACAGGTAATAATGGCACAAACTTTTATCTCCATCCTCAAACCTATGCCCCCATCCTATACAGCAAACCCCATCTAAACCTCCAACTCCCACCCTTTGCCTTAATATTGAAAAAATGCCATTTATACCTACTTTGCCATTTGTACCATTATTACCTGTGTCCTTATTACCTGTGCCATTATTGCCTAAAATCAGTGTATAACAGCTACTCTGTGACATCACAAGTTGTTATTAGATCTTAGCTCCACTTAGCCCCATTTAGCTCTAGGATTCTGTACTAAATCTGTATTATTGAAATGTCATTTGAATGAGAATATGCTATAGTCTAAACTCTAAACCTTTTGAGCAGATTAGTTTAGTAGACTTTGCTTGTATAACGATTACATAATATTATATATATTTCACTGTTCAGAGAAACCATTCTCTCCTACTATTCTATTACTATTACCTCCTGTTCCTTTGAATTGTTATGTAATGCTAGATAATCATGAAAAATATTTAACTTGACACAATGTTACGTAACATTAAATTTAAAGCCACCTTTTGTTTAATTAAAGATTTCATGACAGTATATTATACTCCCAGTGTAAAATACTCTAAAGTTGCAATCCCCCTACTACTTGTAGAAGGCCTTTCTGGTAGATAATCAAAGAAAGTTTGACAGGCAGGCAAAACCTAGCTAATTTACTAACAGATATTTACCTTTAATTAAAATGCTTTACTTAGTTTTTAGCTGAAAAGAACTTGAAGATCATAAGTGTGGATTGTGAGGTGCGGATGCTCACCCTAATAAATGATTTGAGAGCCACCGGAGCTGAGGCTGAACTCATTTCCTTTGCCACTCAATACTGGGAAAAGTTCCATGCCGTCATGCAGCATATAAATGACATCAGGAGTGGCTACCAGAGTGTGGTATGTCATCAGCTTCTTGTTGAATCAGATCTGTGTTATGAGTGATATTTTACACTTTGTGTCTGTCTGTCTGTCCGTCCGTCTGTCTGTATGTCTGTCTGTCTGTCTGTCTGTCTGTCTGTCTGTCTGTCTGTCTGTCTGTCTGTATGTCTGTATGTTTATATATATATATATTTCTCTGTGTGTCTGTGTGTTTATTCCTGCATAGCTTGCTCTTCACCTTCCCTGATGTCTACAGCTATTTATATATATTTGTATCTATACTCTACCTGGTTGCAGGTGCTGTCGAAACTGCTGCTAATGTTCAACAACCAGATGGTGTTTCCCACGGAGACCAACACAAGTTTAACAGCTGAATACAGCAGACAAGTCATGCAGAAGATGTCTACGGTGGAAAAGCTGCACCACAGACTAATTTCTCAGTGCCAGACGTATCAAACTAAAGTAGACAAGTGAGTCTTAGCTAGCCTTGGATGGTCTTAGCTAGCCTTAGGTGCTTGTGGGTTGGCAAGCGACATTTATGGTACTATGGCTAAAGGCTCTGTTTTTGCAGTTTCTACATTGGATACATGTATCAAGTTTGATTAATCTAATGAGGTGTCACCAGGTATCAGTCAACTGTCATGTATATCATATAATATATTATGGACAGTAGTATTGAGGTGTCAGTGGGTGTCAGTTTCAATCATATTTACAGAAATCTACTGGAGAAAGTTACGCAGGGACAACTCCTGATAATGCATTTACCTCGAGATTCTATCATAAAGCTGAAAATATTGACATCTCTTTCCAATGACCTTCTAAACAGGTACAGGAAGCTGTGGCAGCAACATTGTTAATTGTTTAGTTATTCTACATAAATGCACTTTGGTATAATAATTCATATTTTGACTTCTGCTTTTATAAGGCTTTATAGATGTCTGTTTCAATGTAATTGTTCAATTTGGTGCAGTATTTTTAATTTCTAAGAATCTAAATATTTTCATTCTTCTAACGAATGTTTATTTTGAGACACAAGTTGAAATGTACGCAACAAGCATGACTATTTTTTAACAATTGACATCTAAAACACATGCAAGTTTATTTAATTGCTCTTTGATATAACATTTTTCTGCTTCTCAAGTAGATATATGTGTTGAAATAAGGTAGCAGGTATGGTTATGCAAAATTTTGAACCTCGGAATTGCTAATTTGTATAACAATTATTTCTTGCAGTGCTGCACCTAAAGTCAATATAGTTTACATGTTATTGGTATGAATATAGACGAGTGCAAAGATTAAGCTAAATAAAGCTGACAGCTTCAATATAAGTCACCTTCACTGAGCAACAACAGCTTGTGATCTTTGATATGAAATATATTTGTATAAACTTATCTTTAATCAAGCACTTGAGGAGATCTCAAATGTATTGTTGATAAATAAATATTAGAGAAATGTTTGCTGCATTGCATACAATATTTGTATAAGAAAGTTCTGCAAGATGCGGCTTCTTTGAGTTTATTATTAGTCCAAAAGTCAGCAAAGCCTAGCAACTTTTCATCAAAATTACAGCCAGTTTTATTTATCAAACAATAAAGAAATTTTACTTTTTAAAACCCTGATGTTGTTTGGGTGGAAATATTACCTAATCTTTTCATCAAGCATATTTATTTTGTTTAGCCCAAGTTTTAAACAGAATTTTGTGGTAGAATTATGATCCTTTAACCACAGTTTACTTTTCAATGTATAGACTAGGTTCCAATTGTTCATTAGACTTGGGTTTTGAATAGGAGCAAGAAGTGGTTATAGGCAACTCGCGTTAATCTATTTTATGCTAATTTAGAGAAGAGCACTTTGTGACGGAAATAGCAACCGTGATGACCGAATGCCGGAAGAGGAAAGTTGAATGCGAAGTGGCATTGTCAGAGAAACGGCAACTACAATTAGACAAGATAAACAGCGTGTACATGGCAACATTACTTCTACAGCAGAATAAGGTTAGCATTGTATAGTCACATTACATGTAGTCATGGCAACATTACTTTTACAGCAGAATAAGGTTAGCATTGTATAGTCACATTACATGTAGTCATGTCAACATTACTTCTACAGCAGAATAAGGTTAGCATTGTATAGTCACATTACATGTAGTCATGGCAACATTACTTCTGCAGCAGAATAAGGTTAGCATTGTATAGTCACATTACATGTAGTCATGGCAACATTACTTCTACAGCAGAACAAGGTTAGTATTGTATAGTCACATAACATACAAAAGTTAGCATTGCATTGCCACATAGCCTGTAGCTATGTGCACATAATAGTAATAAATCTAAGTTTAATATTGCATACTCACATAGCATATAAAGTAAGTATTTGAGTACTAATGTTGTATGGTTCACAAAGTTGGATGCCATAGGATTAACTCTACATTCTTAAAGAGATATGATAGACGATATATATTAGTCTAATTTCAGCTAGAAGTTGCATGGTGGCATATGTGAAAGAAAGCCATTGTTTAATTCAAAGCTTGATAATGATAATAAGCCTTTTGAATAAGAAAATACATACCTACTAAATCTAAAACAGTATGATACATACTTGCATCTGGCTGTGGGTACAATAGTATTGATTTATTTCTACTCTAAAAATAAACCCAGTGAGATGAATTGGCCTGTCTCATTTTAATGTTTGAACAAAAACTTAATTCCGCTACTTATAGCAGATGAACCGTGTGTGGTAACATGTTTCAGTAATAAGAAGCTTATCTGGAATTAGATCTGGTTGATCGTTCTTCCTATAGTTGACAAAACAATGTTTCCACATTGTAGTTAAGCTTATAAAAGTAAACACTATTAAAATAATCATGACTATGCAGTGAAACATTGTTGAAAAACAGACACACAGTAAATATTTTATAAACTTAATTTTCTAATTCACTTGTTTTGTGTATTGAACAATCTAATTTATTTTTATAATACTGCATTTAAATTGTGTAGTTAGCCATTAAATAAATTTGCTAAGATGCTTTTCTGCATGCCGTGCTAAAGGACCAATAACCCTTATTGTGCCGTACAAATGTTGAAAACATAGACACAACCTTTATATTTCATCAACTTAATTTTCTAATTCACTCATAATCTGTAGCTATAGGTACTAGAATTTTATATTATTTGTGTAAAACTGCATCTAGATTGTAGTTCAGCCTCCAGATAGATATGCAAGAGGTTTCACTACGTGTTATGTTGAGGTTTCACTGTTTGTTATGTTGAGGTTTCACTGTATGTTATGTTGCAGGAGCAAGTTGAACTGTTGGACCAGGAAATGGATGAGCTCCAGACTCAGCTGAACAACAAGGAGAACATCATACAGTCTACCGAAGTAGAGATGGAGAGAGAGCAGAATGCTATAGACTTTCTCAACCACACCATTTCCTCCACCAAACGAAACCAGAGGCTGCTCATCAAACGCCAGCATTTGCTCAAAACAAGGAAATCCTTAGAAAAAGTTAGAATAATTTTTTTTAGAAGTAGCGTTGATGTTAGTCAATTTTTAGAACTGTTTTAATATAAGCAGAAGATGAATCAGTAAAAAATATTTATATCAATATTCTATTTATTATCTTTTATTAAGCTGATGACTCGAAACAGGAAATGCTTTCATGGAAAGTCTTCACACAATTTTGTTGTTTTCACTTTTAGTTTTAAATAAGGTTTTATAATTACAATTAATATTGTGTAACGAAGTTTTAATAATAGGAATCGTTAAATCTAGTTTATATCAGAAGCACTGATTGGTTGTTGTAGAAGTTTATATTGTGTATCAGAAGCCCTGATTGGTTGTTGTAGAAGTTTATATTGTGTATCAGAAGCCCTGATTGGTTGTTGTAGAAGTTAGAGCAGATCAAAAGTGAATTGCAGACGGTAAACGAGGAGTTGCAGCAGAAGACACTGAAGAAAGTCGAGATGAGAAAGAGGCTGGAGCAGAACACAACTAGTCACAGCACCATCACGGCTGATCTAAACTCCTTCACAAACAGTCTCGAGGAAATTGAAAAAGAGGCTAAGAGTGTTCACACCGAGTTGATTGACATTGAAATTATTCACTGCATTAAGACATCTCCGGAGAACCTGGATGACATGCAAGATCGACCTCAGAGCGTCAAAATTGCTCGATCACTGCGAGATACGATTTACAGAAAAAGATCTCAGCAACCTAAACTTCTGTAAATAGTTGAGGGTTCGGAGTGAATTATATTTCAAAGGCTAACTAGCTGTACACATTGTATTTTTAATTCATAAAACTAAGTGATATGCTGTATCCTCCATTGGGAGATAAATATATGATTTGCTTCAGTTGAATTTGATTATATTATTCAAACTTTTACATAGAAATGCAGGATGTTGTGCAGAATTATATTTCCTCTCCAGTGTGAAGATATTATTGATTATATTATAATGTTATATACAGTGTAGTAATTGGTGCTATTATGAAAGTATATCTTTGTTATCTTTTAGTTAATTATTATATATCAAAACTTTTATTTTTATAAATTTAATACATAAACATGCATATAGCGTAAGCTGGACTACGTGTATCTATACTGAGAGTATCTGTACGTATTTTCTGATGCGTGAGTTGTAGCAATACTCGAGTAAACATCATAGCAACAGACATTACGCAGCTGATTTAGTTTTTTTGTATTTATTTTAACTTTTATAACACAGAATATTATAAGTTTAGCAGCAGTTTGAACAGAGGTGCTAGCTTACAACAAGTGTACTGCATTCGAAAATCTAAAAGAAAATAAGAGAATACATAAAGAAATAAAAGATATAGAACTAAAATTGAAAAACTGTAGCTGTACGAAAAGAAGTTTCAAAAAGGAAGAGAAGGAGTTGCTTGTAATAAGACAGCTTCATTAGAGAGAATTATGGCCGTAAGAGAACTCCAAATAGAATATAACTCATTAGGTGAGGCAACTCCGAGCAAAATAATGTCGTTACAAGTTGTACTGAGAAAAGTCAAACTAATGAAAAGTATGTAACAAATAATAAACAATACAAGCAGATATAAAGGAAACAGTGAGGGATTGTCTTTCCAATTACACCGGATTATAATAAACAAAGCGCCAGCAGACGTTGCCAAACAGGAAGTCAGTGTTTTAAGAAGAAAACCACAATGTCAAAACTGAAGAGGTCAATAGTAAGTGGTAGTAGAAGCAGTGGGCCACTACCAGCCTGTTTGCCACTCTGGTCTTCTTTTCACAGATGAAGTTATCCTTCCGGTGGCACTAAGTGGTCTAGTTGTGGCGCTATTAGGTCTGTTTGTGGCGCTATTAGGTCTGTTTGTGGCGCTATTAGGTCTGTTTGTGGCACTCGCGGGTCTAGCTGTCCTGGAATATTGATTATAGCCACTTCCAGGCCTGGTATACGCAGCACTGCCCGGACGACCTTTGGCTCCAGCTGAGATATAAACAGTACAAAGCCTGAACTCCGTTTCAGTTAACTATGACAGTAAAGTATCAGACGACTGCTGCCAAATACTTGAAGGTCTACACTAATATCACCAGTATTATTGTATTTAAAATTTAATATTATTTTCACAACTATACAATAAACTCCTTGAGAAGCATAGCAACATTAGCATATATGCTAATTACATTACGTTGCCTAGCAACACGTAAACAGCTCAGTAATACGATAACAACCTCTCACCTCTAGCTCCGTAACCGTCTCCAGAGCCGGCTGTTCTCAATTCTGGACAGTAGTACGCCAGCTGCCTCTGATAGTCTGTCAGCGCTTTGTCTCGGCTCACATCCGCTGACGGCTTCACCTTGTTCAGTCGTTTCAGCAGCGCCTACAACACGTCAGCATCTCTTGTACAATCATAGCATTGTTCAAAGTTACATGATACCTTATTGGGCATCTTTGTCTTTCAGCGTAATGTGATAATTTCAAAGTTTATAAGATATCAAGTTAGTTAGACTGAGCAGATGTGACATATCTGAAGCTGACCAAAGTCAGCATAGCACACATGACACGCTGAGAGCGACACTCACCAGGTTCTCGCGCTCTATTCGCTGCTGCTCTCTCATTCTGTTCACGGAGAACGGCGTGACTCTCATTGGAGGATTTGCAGCTGGCTTAGCCTTGGATTTAGGTTTCTGTGTGGTCCCGGAGCTGGTGGCCGAGGAAGGCCTCCCGTCTTTACGAGAGCGACTAGCCCGCTGTGCTAGTATGTTCTAGAAAAGGTTGTTTGCTTACAGCTGGCACCAAGACACATGCGCAATACAGTCGCTAGGCAAATGATCTGAGTTTAACCGGCATTGTGAGTTAAACCGTTCACTATGAGATGTGACCAACAGATTCTCAATATATTACTTTATTGAACACCCCTTCTTGTTATTAGAAACAAGTTTCAACAATTTCTTGGTTAATAGAATAGCAAGTAAAGAATTCTAGCAGTATTGTTCAAGTGAAGTTGTCCGCTCAAAGAGCTCTACCACCACTATATGGAAAGGTACAAAGAGCCCTACCACCACTATATGGAAAGGTACAAAGAGCTCTACCACCACTATATGGAAAGGTACAAAGAGCTCTACCACCACTATATGGAAAGGTACAATGAGCTCTACCACCACTATATGGAAAGGTACAAAGAGCTCTACCACCACTATATGGAAAGGTACAAAGAGCTCTACCACCACTATATAGAAAGGTACAAAGAGCTCTACCACCACTATATGGAAAGGTACAAAGAGCTCTACCACCACTATATGGGAAGGTACAAAGAGCTCTACTGCCACTATATGGGAAGGTACAAAGAGCTCTACCACCACTATATGGAAAGGTACAAAGAGCTCTACCACCACTATATAGAAAGGTACAAAGAGCTCTACCACCACTATATGGAAAGGTACAAAGAGCTCTACCACCACTATATGGGAAAGTACAATGAGCTCTACCACCACTATATGGGAAGATACAAAGAGCTCTACCACCACTATATGGAAAGGTACAAAGAGCTCTACCACCACTATATAGAAAGGTACAAAGAGCTCTACCACCACTATATGGAAAGGTACAAAGAGCTCTACCACCACTATATGGGAAAGTACAATGAGCTCTACCACCACTATATGGGAAGGTACAATGAGCTCTACCATCACTATATGGAAAGGTACAAAGAGCTCTACTACACAGCTGTAAACAACTTACATTCAGAAGTCGCTGGTTTTCTTGGTCTATCGTCCTCGCTCTCTCCGACGTAAACGTGTAATTTGCCCGATGGCCAGAAGCATTCTGGGAAGATTTAGTCAGCAGTGCCTTCTGTCTGCTGCTTGCCTTAATTTTATCATCTTCAAGCAGCGCTGCCAGCAAAAGTTCAAGGTTCAACCTGTCTTTGTCGGGTGATTCGTTAAACCTTATCTTCTGCGAAGAAGTGACCTCTACAAATGAAACTCATCAGCTGCAATAACCATGACTCATAAATCAAACTTGCATTGTTACAGTCAAGTGATAGGTTAAGCTATCATTGCTATTCATCAACGTATACTGAATAGTAGCTAAAATTGATTCAGTTATATTTTACAGAAACAGAGGTAGGGTTTTAGTCTAAGTTAGTCATTTTTTTCAAATTTATGATTTTTATTTTAGTATTATTGCCTGTTTAATTAGCTTGCTAGAATAACAACAGGCAGCTGAAAAATATTTACCTGCAGACAATGTAAAAATATATACCAGTAACTGCATACATTTTTACTTCACAAACCTCTCTGCTAGCTTATGGTTGAACTGAATTATAAGTGTAATGTTTACATGATGAACAGTTTTCACATGGATATCACACATGAAGTGTGGATCAAGCAATATCTAGCTTGAAAAGCTGTACTCAAACCTTTCATTCTATTTATGTAAACAACTTGACAACTTGAAAATGTTTGCCTATAATATCCTTTTGAAAACAAGTGAACAATAGTGGTAATTGCATTACTTTTACCTGCACAACAATATCAGGCTAACTAACTTACTAGAACGCAAACAGCTCTTCTAACTAGTAGACCATGAGTTGGAAAAGCTCACAGAGTTTTACACTAACTGATATTAAGCTTCCACTATACACAAAATGCCATGGAGTACAGAGCAAATTAAAGTTACAGTATTTTTGTAGGAGCTGAAATATTGGAGCTCCAAATAGAAACATTAAGTTAAAGTCAGATACAATGACTTTTTTGAGAAATGATTGTAAGCTATATAGTATATTAGAACTTCAAATATTACTTACGGTATAAACTTTATATTAAAAACTAGAATTTTACGACATAAAATAATTTGGAGTTTCACCACAAAGATGAACAAATTACTAATAAAAATAATGCCATTAATAAAATTTCAAGTGTTTTGTGAAAGAAATTGAATAATTTTTGATAACAATTATAATCAACAACCGATATTAGTTCAAGATTTAAATCATAATGTTCAGAGGTACATGTGAAGCTACATGAAACTAATGAAACCAATTCTACATGTAGCCCTACGTACACACTCAGTAATGTAACCTTTGTTAATTTCTAAACTCACAAAACCTAAGCCGGCTAAATATTGATAACAAAGTAATAACCACCTCTAGAGCTGTGAGAAGGACCACCTTCATCAGAGAGGGAGGAAACAGAAATACTGCTTCCTGAACTACTAGATCTTCTACGACTTCGTCTTGTAGAGGGACGTTCTGCGGATCTAGAACTTCGCCTTCCTCTTTCTGAACCTAAAGAAGAGTTCTTATATAACCTTTACCTCAGAGTAGTGATATACCAAAATACTATAGCAACTACTAGTACCAACAACTAGTAGTATTAGTAGTAACTACATTAGTAGTAATAGCATCAGCAGCAAAAGTAATAGTGGCAGTATCGACAATAGTGGCAGTAGCAGCAGCAGTAGCAGTAGCAGCAGCAGCAGCAGCAGCAGCAGCAGCAGCAGCAGCAGCAGCAGCAGTAGTAGTAGTAGCAGTAGTAGTAGTGACGCTACCTTCAATACTACCACTATGAGTAATGGTGCTGATAGTAATAATAATACTAGAGTAGTTGTAGTAATAAAAGTGAGACTATTACTAGTAGTAAGTCGTACTACTAGTAGTAATAGTAATACTAGTAGCCAAGAGATTGTGTTAAAAAAACTAAATGAAAAAAGTAAATCCCAAGTTTCTAACCTGTTGACCAATCAGGCGAAATACTTCTGCTTCCTGATCTATGACTGTCTGTTCTTCTTGACCTATGGCTGTCTGTTTTCCTTGACCTATGGCTGTCTGTTTCACTACTATCACTCCTTGGACTTAAGTCGCCTAGATCTATTTTAAGATCCTTTCTAGTTCGACGATGAAATCGTACTTCTTCTTCAAAAGATGATGCACTGTCACTGAATTCTTCATCACTAAGCTGTTGTTCTTTTCTCTTTTCGTATTTAGAATGATTTGTTTTTGTGTGTTTGGAGTCTTTGTGATATTTATGTTTATTGCGATTTACTGAGTAACGATCTGGTTGCTTGGCATTACGAGGTAAAGGTGGTTTACTTGTATTGCGATTATCAGATTTACATCTAGCATTGCTATCATCTTCATTTAATGCCATATTAAAAAAATCTCTGTCACTATCTTCTGTACTAGAAGAAGACTCGTGCATCACCGAAGGAATAGAAGCTTGCACTACCACCTTTTCACTGTAATCACAACGCTTATTTCTAGAACCATGACTGCTAACTTTTTTAGAATATGTGTCAGATTTTGGCAAACTAACTTTTGTTTTAGATGTTGACTTACTCTTGCTTTTATCGGAGCGCTTTACCATATCACTATCTGAATGACGATCATGACGATCGTGATGGCGAGAGTTAGTTTCAGTTTGAAAATCTTTCTCAATTTGACTATCATATTTATGATAACGTTGGTTATTATTGCGGCGTAGCTGGGCACTTTGATCTACCAGTTGACTCTCACTTTGACTGTCAGATCTAGTGTTGCTATTTCTGCTACCATTAGAGTTAGTATAAGTATCGACCTCACTTTGAGTTTGACTTTGAGAGTTGGGGTTCCTTGAGGCAGATTCAGTCGAGTTGTCAGCCGAGTTGGCGCTAAGATTATTTGGAGATGTTCGCCCAGGAGAGTCAAAGAAATCAAAATCTATGTCGTCGCTCATCTTTTAAAAAAAAATTATCACACGACAGAATGAAAATGACTCTGATGCTGTAAAGCGTTAGTTCAACTTGCATTGATGATTGAATGGCAAATAAGTTTCGTTGTTTATAGTAACACCTTTCGTCACATCCGCATTGTACTCTTCTATGTTAGTACTGCGCACTCTGTCATATCAATAGAAGTAATTTAGATATCTTGTTCGATACCTGTAAATAAATTCGGTTTAATTAAGTAGTTTTTCCGAAAAATAAAGCATCGTGTTTGGCTATAATTTTAGCCTTTGCGTCTTTGTTGTTATGAAATTATGTTTCTTTAGATTAAACTCTGGGATTGGCTTTATTCAACCTTATTTGAAAAAGCAAGGCCAAATAATCTCGATCTCTCGTCTGCTGTTGGCAACTTCATCTTAGAAAAATAAAACGGTGTTTTAAACTCCAATAAAAGTCGCTTATCTAACCAACATGATAAATTGAGCTTTGTGATTTTCTGAAAATTTTACTATGTTCAAAAGTTTTAATATATAGTCATGGTGTCTGGCTTTAGTTAAAACCGGAAATCATTTGAACAAAGTATAGCTAACGGTGACTCATTCATTTTGATTTTCACTTTCAGTTTCCATCTAATTCTACCCCAAACTGAAACTCAATGTTAAATCAATAAATGTCACGGAGTTTGACTTTGAGTAATTTTCAATTTTACTTTAACTATTTTAATGACATATGTATCAATATCCCATCATTTAATATTTATCATTTCAATATTTCATTTTGGAACTCTTAGTAATTGACTAATTCAAATTGGGATTCAAATTAATTTAATTTTATTACTTATACTTATAATATATGAGTTATAGATCTTAATATAATTATATGACAGTGATTGATAAACACAGTATGAGTATCGATAATCATATGAGTTTCACAATCATGGTCACTATAAGTATATGTGGGTATGCTATAAATACTTGCACGTAATTTTACTCTAGCTAGTATATTAAGACATGTGCCTGTGGTATTACTATTAGTATTAGTATTATTATTAATATTATATTTACTATTAATGTAACATTAATATCAATATGTCAATGGGTATCATTATTAGTGACAAAAAAACTGCCCAGTGTGATTATAAGCAACTAATGACTATAACTCTAACTAATGACTAATAGGTTAAAACACTATCACTGTTAAGCCAAATTTAAACTATAATAACATTAATCATGTATGAATAAAAAATTATTTAAAAAGTCTCGGGGCTTTCGATTTCAATTTGCATAACATAGTGTTGCTTAATTATATGATCTACCACTGCTATAACATGTATAATACTCTTATATGTGATATGTCAATTTACAGTTCGACTAGGATAAATGTGATTATTGAATTCAGAGTGTTTCTGATATTCCAGTATGGATATGTCTGGTAAAGCACAAGGTGAGAGCTTATTAAACCTTTACAAAATTCAACTTTAGTTTGTTAAGTAGACATCAGATGTTTTAATAAATTTCTGTTTCATTGTTTATTCTTGACCGTGAGATGTTTTTCTCTTTCTGTAGAAACACACTATGCTAGTCCAGTGATCAGTCAATCTAACAGGCAATGCTTCACAGCCTCAACTCCTTTACTCTGCCAGAGATATGGCGTTAATTCTGAAGAATATCAATCTATAGAGGAGCACTTTTCTACTACGTATGCTGCCGTACACTTCTGTAGTCTCACACTTTACACTGTTTAAAGTTATCAAACTACTATAGATACCTCTGATACCTATAGCCATTAATTAGAAAATGCTTGCCACCAACTACCCCTGTTAACTGTTGATACTTGAACATTTGTTACAAATCATGCAATAACATTTAGTGTTTTGGGTATATGTTGCACACCATTTTACTGTAAATAATCAGAAATTATTTTCCCTTATTTGATACATATTGTAGCTTTGTCCTGATAAACTTTAATGTTTGAGGTAGTTATGAATAAGGATCAGCTAGAGAAATTTCGAATAGTGCTGTTTAACAATAAAATAGTGCATAATAAAAAATACTGCCTTCATTGGATTTCAACTATGCAAGCAAGTTGAGACAGAAGTTTGTAATCCCACATCTATGATATGATACTCTAGCTATGACATGACATTGTAGCTATGATATGATATTGTAGTTATCATATGATATTGTAGTTATGATAACGTACACTCACAGAGCGTAGCTTACTCCCAGGACCCTCTCATACCCCACATCACTGCCACAGAAAGCCTCCTCAATGCACACCAAGCTGCACCTGACCATCATCTGCTATCACTTGACCATCACCTGCTGCATGCTAACTGGAGACCCACTTTCACCTGTAAATCACCTCTTCTGTTGCAGGTACCAAGTTCACAGCTTCCACTGCAGTGGTTTAGTGACAGATTTAACTCACTGCTTCTTGTACTTGAATATTTACTAGTTTGTAAAGTTGTTTTATTGTTCTCAGCTTAATAAAATTTATATCAAGAGTCATATTAATTTGATACATGTGATTGAGCTAGGATAATTGTCTTATACATAATACATTACATTTACTACATCTTGTCAATATTTAGTGAATATAAATTTAAGATATTTCTTCCCTGATATACTATAGAATTATCTTGCAGTCTGAGAATTGTCAAGAAAACCTTTCTACTGATAGCAGCTCCTTAGGTAAACAATTCCCTTCCTATTTTATGTTATACAATAAACTTTGCTATAGAAACTGTATTAGAATGCCTGTGTAGAATGCCCAGCATTCATTCCCAAATTGGAATGAATGCTGTTTTGATGAAATTTAATTAAACTTGTTAATAGATATTGTAGGATGCTTTTATTGTTGCAAAACTTTTAGCCCAGTCAAATATTGTCATTTTGTTATTTTAAAATAAATTTGCTAACTTTAAAAACAGATTTTGGTTTATTTATTAACATAGTGTATATATATTTTTCTGAGAATTCATAGCTGCAGTGGATTTTCACAAGCTTATTTTTTAAAGTTTCATTTACTATTTTTAACTATAAATGTTGGCTGCACTCATGTGGTGGTCTTTTCTAGTGTTCCCTGCAACCCCTGCCAGAGATGGCCAGTATGACTGTACAGACTACCCAGCTAGTACCAGAACTGCCAGTACTTATGCTAAAACTATCAAATGTAAGCAGTTAAACATCTCAGTCCCACACTATCTATAGATATCTAAAGGCAAGGAATAGTATCTGCATTGCACATTTTAAAGCTAGATAAAAGCTTTCAAATAAGCACTTATGTGTTTTGTTACAGTAGCATGGCACAATTTGTGTGGCATAAATATTTCATTTCTATAGCTTTTTTAGTCTGAAAATGGCTATGGTATTGCCCAACAGATTGTAAATGTAGAATATCTTGTAGGTTTTAACTCTTTGTACTTTATTAGTTCCCCCATAAAATAGTTTAAACTAAGACATGATGTGTTAAACCTAATTCAATTTTTTTATAAAATTTAAGTTGAGTAATGAACAAAACTATGTTTGCAATGTACAAAATACATGTTTTATTGTAGTGTATCATAGTTGACACAATTTTCTAGTACATTTCACACTTTAACAATTTGCATGTAATGAGTCATATTCTGTAAGTTATGAGTCGTGTTCTGTAAGTTATGAGTCATACTCCGCAGGTGATGAGTCATGCGTGTCTGGAGTAGACTGTCTACCAGAGACTACATATGGAAGCACACATGCGTCGGCCACAGAGCAAGAAAGTGAGCTCTCTGAGAATACAGTGGAGGAGTTTTCTAGCAATACTAACAATACACAACATGTTGATGTTACTACAAACACCCAACATACTAATGTTACCATGGATACGCAGTATACTAATGTTACCATGGATACGCAGTATACTAATAATGTCACCATCATGGATACGCAGTGTACTACTAACGTTACCATGGATACCCAGTATACTACTAATGTTACTATGGATACACAGTGTACTACTAATGTTACCATGGATACGCAGTATACTAATAGAACCATGGAAACGCAATGCAATAACAAAACTAGTGATACACAGAATGACAATCTTACCTCTAGCATGCAAAATCTAGCTGCATCTCAGCAGAGCTATACTAGCACAGTATATGACGGCACTGCTTCTATTCCGAACATTTCTAATTTGAGAAATGAGAACACTGGGAGTCATATGACCAGTGGATATACTTCATACCACACAGTGGTGGAGCAGACCTCTACAAACGAAACCGTCGAGTGTCATCCACCTGACAGTCTGTTACTCGGAGAGACCAACGAGTCAGCCTACACCAGAGAAGGTCTGTTAACTTCACTTCCACCAACTCATCCTGTGTTGTAATAGCTTTGCTGAATGTTCATTTTGGATCACTTTTCCCACAATTTCTGTAAAACATTTGCATATTCTCAAGAATAATGAACATATAGTTTTTCATGTTTTCTTTCTGGGACACTGAGATATAATATAACAAAAATGTCTTGTGTTATGCATTTATAAAACTGTTATTACCTTTCAGATCCCTCCTCAGCTGTCGAGTCTACTGTCTATGGTGACAGCAATCACTTCCCTTCTCACTTGGGTGGGTTTTAACTTCCCTTTCTCTTATATAGTCTATTCAGTGCTGCTTTGGGAAATTGTATGTTGACCTATAATAATTGTATGAAATATAACGTGCATCAATAGGTGAAGATTTCTCTAACTTTGTTTTGATAGTTGCAGCATATAATGAATATTTCTGATTTCAATCAGCCAAATAACTGTCAACTTGTTAAACTAAAAGCAGATGGAAGTAGATCTACTCAATCGACGGTATATGATGATGATGTCACCAAACGCAGCTGTGATGTCATCAGAAATTGTGCTGAGTTAGCACCTGCAGACACTGAGCACGTGGAGACAGACATTGTCCCACTCACACACAAGCTGATGCCTGTCAGGGCCGTCTACACGTGCAAAAGTCCCTTCCTTCTGCAGGACTTTAACCGAGAAGTATCTGACCAGAGAGACGTTCACCACACTCAACAGCGTGCAGAGCCACAGATCTGGTGAGTTGTCTAGTCTACCTGGACCTCTGCCATCAGCTCTTAGCTGCTGAGGTGTTGTATTATCTTATGTTGACATGGTTTATTATACACCCGGTTGTATGTTCACCATTTCTGTGCTACCAGAGTTGTAACCCATCTTATACCTTGGGTGACATCGGACACCTACACACTATATTATACACAATACAATGGTATTAGTAAGTATTGCAATACAAATTACAGTGTCCTGTAATAATGGCCCATTTCAATATTAGGGCCTGTGGTTCGGGAAAATTTAGCATTTGTGTGCTATTTTACCTACTTTTCTACTTGTGCGATTATTACCTGTGCCATCTTTACCTAAAATCACATATAATGTGTAGAATTTAACTATATATACTAGCTAAAAGTATATAATAACTATATATGTATACTAGCTAGAAGCCTCTAGTATATCAGCATTGTCTGGCCACAAGTCGATGTAGTGCTTCTATCTGAATATAAATTTGTCTCCGACTCCCTGTTTCAGCTGGTCAGCCAATAGGATGCGATTCAGCACGAGGGACATGCTGCTGGTGAGTAGAGACAGCATACAGATGCTGGAGAAGGCAGATGGAGGGCAGCACACAGACAGGGTGGTGAGAGAATCAGTGCAAACTGACACCAGAATACAGGTGGAGCTGAATGGGCTAGAAGCAGGTTAGTTCGTGCAAATACTTTCCAGTCTAGAGGTAGTGAAGTTGTTGATGCTTTCTTGTTGCCATGACTACACACTCATGTCTCTGTAAGCCAATCACATGCCGGTTTGTAGTTGACTCCCCTGACCCGGTGGCTGACAGGGTCTCCCTCACTATTGGTGAGAAGTTGCTGAAGGACGCGAGTCCTCATATAGCCGAGTATCTTAACAACGAGAACGGTCAGGGTTATGGCGAGGATACTAGGGCTACACAGGAAGTGAATGAGATGACTCCGCCCATCAGCCCCGTAGCACCTGTGGAAGGTCACATGACTATGGAGACAGCTCTTGAGGAGATCAGAGAAATGGAGTTACAGATGTTGCAGACTTCCAGAGGTTGTGCGTCTTACTTCATACTTAGCCACGCCTCTGCTAAGCCTCTTCTAGCCACACCTCTTATAACCACGCCTCTCTTAGACACACCTCTTCTAGCCACGCCTCTCTTAGCCACACCTGTCTAAGCCACACCTCTGTTAGCCTTGCCTTCTGGTCTTCACCTACTAATCATTACTCCTATTTTTGCATATCTCCTCACTCCCCTGTAATCTGCCATTGCTATTTAGTTTACATAATCTATTTTCCTTAAAGCTGTGTGCAATGTTGCTATATGTGCATTTCAGCTGGTAGTGTTTCAACTTTTAGTCAAGGTTATTCCCAGCATATGATGTACGGAGTTGTTTCACTCTCTCCCTCTGGTAGCCACCTTCCCCTACCCCCTCATATTACCTTAACATCTTGTTGTTGTGTTGCAGTTGCTTCTCTAGTAGAACAGCCAGTCATAGACTCCTCTTTGTCAGACTTGTCTTCTCCTTTGGGTAAATATATGCCTTCCTTATATATAACTTGAACTTGATGCTTCTAACAGCACTAGATATCTGGTTATGTTCTAACAGCACATAAGATGCTTGTAATATGTAGCATAATAACAATACTGTATAATATAATATATTGTATTGTTAAATATTTTATAATATAATAAAGTAGTTTGTATATAAGATGCAGTTGTAATACACTATAGTTACTACACAAGATTGTATGATATAATATTCTATAATATAATATAACATATTTTTTGTATTATACTATAGTATATTTAACCTTGTATTCATAATATAGTTTAATTTTGTAACTTTTTGTCATCTCATGCACTGTTATACATTATCATGACATAGAATATTTTATATTGCATAATATATCATGATGTAACACTTGCATAATACAACATTATGCACTATTATACAATATAATATAATGTTATAAAATATTGTGTATTGTTATACAATATAATATAATGTTTTACAATATAATATAATGTTATAAAATATTGGGTAATACAATATCATCTAATATAATATGATTATGTTTCAGTGCAAAGACAAACAAGGCATAGTAGGAAATATAAAGGCAGGCTAATTTCTAGCAGTAAGTTTTTGAGGCTGTTACTGGACTTAATGTAAAGTACTAATGTGTGTATGTGCATGTGTGTACTTGTGTTTGTGCGTACTCGTGTGTTTGCATGTGAGTGTACATAATTCTAGACGTATTTATTTAAAACCTTATATATGAGTTGTTGAATGGTTGAAGGTGACGACACTCAAGGGATACAGAGAGTTAGTCGTAAGCGAAGAAAGAAGGCCTTACTGAAGTCAAAGTCTTGGAGAACAAAAGGACAGAGGAGATGTATTGGGAGAATTAACACAAGCAGCTGTAAGTGCTGTTTTAACTGCCTCAGACATGTGCTCCAGTTTGAGATGGCACAGTCTAGAAAATTCTCCTCCATATCATCTTCACTTGAGGAAAGATTTTCTGTAGTAATTGTGTGTCACTTTCCTCTCTCCAAGTGTTTGTTTGCCCTCACCGTTAACTTATTAAAAAGCTTACCTGGCAAATCTATAGTACCTGTTTATTAAGTTGAATAACTTAAATGAAGATCTGATTTAACTAAGCTGAGAATTCTTCTCTCTGATTGGTAATTTTCTTTTCCCTCACAAAGTATTCAATTCATGTTGCAGCCAGTGAATCAGAAGAGTTATCATCACATGCTGCAAGGATTTCAAAATCTAATCTAGGTAAGGAGTTGTTGCTCTTTAACTCAGTCTGTGTGAAAATACAACAGTGTATGAGCAGTTTCTATAATGCGTTGTGACCAGTGCTGTTAGCCAAACGAACAACGTAAAAAAACACAGCCAGTTAAAATATCCATTAACAACTAAATTGCAGGTCATGGATTTATATGTGTTGGTAATGCAGAGATAATAATATGAATATAATGTTAAAAATCATATTTTATCTTTCAATCTTTTCATATACTTAATAAAGTTACGTAACTTCAGCTAGGATTGTTTTATCATAACCTAGTTTGTTTTTAAAGCAGATTCCAAAAGGAGGCAAATATGTCGGAGAATGATTATTGAAGAAAGTCCCCCAGAGTCATCCACAGAGTGTGGGGCTGGAGGTGAGATTTTCTTTCTCTATATGTTACGTTGTTCATCACTTTTGTTCGTATACTATACACTACCTTTTAACGCTTGCCTGTAAGAAGGTACTTTTTATCGTTTAACTGATTGTCTACTACTAAAATGTCCACCAGAAGTTCTATGGCCACAGAATTAAAGATATAGTTCTAAAAGTGCTATAACAGCAAGAAAAATATATTTATATAGCTTAATTTTCATGCATGTGATTGTATTTTGCATGTTAAGGCATATCATGGCAGAAGCATAAATTGTAAATGTGTTTCAAATACATGAGAAACACGCGCCAACTAAACTACTTTCTAGGGTTTTGTTGTACTTCTGGCTAAGATTTGTCTACCAACATACTTGCAGTCAGGCTCTGATACAATATAGCATGTACTGCATAATATACTACATACTATACTATGCTACATACTACTTAGCATACTATTCTATATGCTTGTCTTACTTCAGAAGGAGGAGAGGCACGGGGTACCCCTCCTAGTAAGATATCAAACTTCATGCTTGGTTCAGCTACTCCCACCCCTTCACGTTCTATCAGACAGATGCTAGAGCTTGAAAATGATTCAGCTGCAACTGTTTCCAAAAATAATGTAGAAACATTAGCAGATGATGAGTGCGTTGATGAAAATCAAGTAAACAGTATTGACAATGAAGTCGAAGCCACAATACCCTGTAATGTCGTGGGAACGGCTGAAGTTGATGTCCTCACAGAAGATGCTGCAGTGCAGCTTTGTGAAGTCGATAATCAGAATAGAATTAGTGAGACAAAAGCAGCTGAAGCAGAGATTACTAGCCATTCTAGTGAGCGAATATGTTTGGGTTTAGACATTTCTTCACTTGAAGATGACCTAGATGGCCAGCAGTTGGAGCAGGTCAGTTCTCCTCAAAAACTGCAAGTATTGAACAATTCTGTAGAATTTGGTGGCAGTTGCAACATCAATCAATCACAAAATATGTGGAGAGAGGAGACAAAAAGATTAGCATCGAAATGTGTAGTCAACCCTTTAAATGTACAAAATAAAGGAAGCGAAAATCAAAGTCCTGCAGATCAAAGTAAGCCTGTCATAGTGAGGCGTTCTCGTAGGCAAGCCTCTGCAAATGCCTTATCAAAAATTGTCAAAATGAATCACTTGGAAAATAAAACGTCTCTTGTAGCCAAATTTTCACAAAATCTGTATAGTGCTGATTTACAGAAATCTAAAAGTTCGAATGAAGTTCAGCCTGGACCAAATGTAGAGCAGCCATCATTGCCTATGTCTAAGCAAAAATCCAAACTAAATGCTTCATTCGGTGGCTGCAGTAATGAAAGAACATCTAGATCTCATTCAACACCATGTCCGAATCGAAGTAATTTCTTGAAGTCCAACAAGACAGAGCAGTGTTCTATTTCTCCAGCTGTCACCCCTATACTAAAAAGAGGGAAAACATGCAATATGTTATCTGCATTAGAGTCCAGTTTAAGCTTGTCTGCTCAGCAAAACACTCGCCAAAAAGAGAATGATGCTCCAATCTCTGCATCTAAAGATTCTGCATTAAATGCACCAATAAATGAATCAATAACTTCTATTGAGCATCATATCAATTGTAATACAAACCAATTAAATGATCATAGTTTGGTTTCAAATAAGGACTTGCTCAACAAGTCCCAAACAGGATCTAAAGCATCTAAAACTACGAAAACATTGTCAGAGTTACCATGGGAAAAGCAGAGAGTGTTTAAACAAAGATCTTCTTCTGTTAGTTCTAGGGCTCAACGTTTAGCATCGTTAGAAACCAACAGGAAAGTAGATGCAAATGAAGAACAGAGAATAGCTACTCAGCGGAATAGTTCACACAAACTGGAGATGAGTTTCAAAGAAAATGAAGCTACCAATCAACTTCAAGAAACAGAAAAGCATGTGTATTTAAAACAGCGTAGCAAGACAAAATGCACTAAGACAATAAAACATAGCAAAACGGATCAGCACGTGGAGCATGTGCAAGAAGATAATTTAAAAGTAATTCAGCAAAATTCACCCATTGGCTCAAAAAAAGTTGTTGAACAATGTGAAGAGAATGCGTATAAAGAAGTTATTGCACAAAATGTAGAAAATGGAAAACAAACATGTATTAAACAAAGTAAAGTTAGTAGTAAAAAGCATGCAGCTCATCAGAAAAGACCAGTTGTGCAGAACAAAACACATCAATCGACAGAATTTCACCAGCATGGTTCAACAACCATAAGCAAAAACACAAGGAACATCACTTTCACAGTTGAAAAAAGCTCGGCAGAAAGTACCGAAGTTGGAAAATGGCAAGAAAATACAAATTTCGTACAAAATCCTTCAAATCAATCAAGCAAGTTAGCCGATTCTGTCGATCATACAAATGGCTCAGGGTACAGCAGTTCGAATAATGATGATGATAGCTTGAGGAACATTAAACAACTTGGAAATAGTTTGACCAATAGCTCTAAAAAACTGGCTGACAAACCTGGTTTGAAAGGAGACAATAGTTTACGCAAGCCTGTTACGGACCAAGGCATTGTGAATGCTAGAAACAATTCTTTCAAAGCTAGATACGCATTACAAGAGCCATCAGAAACTTCCAGTAAAGTTCCTACCACATCCGTTGCTTCAACTCCAACTGAGCCAAATGCTATCTATGTTCAAGCTGATGATTTTAATTCATCTCTTGATACAGTTTATAGCGAGGATTCTCCTTCTGTTAAGCCTGATGGCTTGCCTACTGAAAATAACAGTGCCAAAATTTTATGTGTTCCAGAACATTCTACTATAAAAGTAATGGAAAAATTGGAAAACAGTATGGACCCTAACATTTCTCATTCCCAGCACATAGAATCTTCTCAGAATGTATGTGGCGTAAAAAATGCACCAATTGATTTGTCAGTTAAAAGGCTGCCATCTGCACTCAGCATTGAAGGTGAAGCTGTAGCTTCTGAAAATGCTAAAAATGAGAAGCCCATCAGTAAAAAATTAAAAAACACTTCCACAATTGTTTCAGATAATGAATTTCCAACTAAACGTATAAGTAGTCGGAAGATGATCAACTGTTTACCTATTAAAGGTGATAACTCATTTTTTGAAACCCTAGGAAATTCTCAAAACACTATTGAAAAAGAAGTGGAGCAAAATTCTTCTAATTCAACAAACCTTGATAATACTGTCAATTTGCAATTGAAACTATCTGATCAAGTAAAACAAACAGAGTTAGCAATGTCAGTTAGTCATCAAAATGCTTGCAATGCTGAACATTCAAATATATTGCCAAAGTCAAAAGCACTTCCTGCTGTTGCGGAAAGCAGTGCATCGTCTGCTCATCTTGAGAGTCCAAGTGTATCATTTATTAGCCAAAAAAGACTACCTAGCAGTCGGGGAAGCAGCTTTTCTGTTTCATTCTTAGATGCTTTTCAGAGAAGTGATACCAGCTTAGAGGAAACTGGCAGCCAAGATAAGCTCAAGCCTATACAGAAAGAACAACTGTGTGAAGAACAGCAAATTAAACCGGCAGATAATGTCTCATCTAGCAATATCAAATGCCATAACTTAAAATCACCTACAAAGCCGCCAAATGTTACTGAAGATTTGTCTCAATTTGAGAAAGCAAACTCTATTCTTGAAGCTAATTTTAAACCCAAACCTGGTGCCTGGACGGATAAAAGGTTTATTTCTCAGTCACCTTGTGTTACTGGTAAAAACATAAACTATGTTAATAGTAATGCTGCAAGTTCTGATGAATCGCTCTCAGTTGTATCTGAAACCCAAACCCCTCCGGAGACAAATCTGTGTCAGGTGCAGGCGCCTACTGCAGTAAAGTCTCCTCCACTCATAGGTTCTATAAGTGATAAAGTTGATTCTTTCGCTGGTTCTTCTGATAGGAAACTGGTAACTTCCCCAATTTCTCAATCTAATGAAACAAGAAGTCAGCTGACTGGTCACAATAGCAAATCTGCTTTGAATACTAAACAAATGGATGATTCTCTGCCAATTAGAGTAACAAGGTCTAGAACTAAATCACTTCCAATATTCTCTAATTTACCCACTAATCGATCTGCTCCTGAATCTAAAAGAAAGAGAACAAAATCTGCACCATCTGCTGTGGAAAATAAAAAGAATATTGCCAACCTTGTAGAATCAGTCAAATTGGCACCTTCTAAAGCCCGAGTTTCTTTTGCTAGTTCTGTGATGCACAACGACTTGAACACAATGACACCCTGTAGCAGAGGCAATGCCATTTTAGCTATGTTTGATACACCAGATGTTACCACCAGCAAAAAATCTACTAAAATCAAATCGATCTTGAAAAGCTCAGGTTCTACGACTCCAGGCTGTAATGGCCCACCCAACCACTCTGATGACGTCACTCCCGTTCCACTTGACGTACCTAGCAGTGACTCCGTAGAGATAGAAACTGTTTCTTTATCTGAGCCAAAGACCTCAACTATGACAGTAAAACAAGACATTCAAGTCAAAACTGTAAATAATTCAACGGCTTTATCGTCTTTGACACAGCCTACTGGAATGCTTACTAACATAAAGCTCTTTCAGCAATCAAAGGTGAGTTGTGTGTTAAAAATAATTACATATATATATAGAGTTTACTGGTGGAAAAAAGCTTAACACAAATATGTTGGTCCATCTTGCATCAATTGTTTCTAATATATATCTATAGCCTACAAAGAAAACTGCCAAATCAAAATGTGAAGATGGGTATTTTTCGAATGGCAAGATAGTTGATGACTTTGACAAGAAGCTACGAGAGTTCCTTTTAGAAGATTCATCCCCCAAAAAGAAACCCTCACCTAAACCTCCGCCAACAGGTAAGTTTTCCTGGGACATTTCATTTCCATTTCAGATTGATAGTGAAGCAGTCATTTTACTACTACTTTATTAATCTCTAAATTTGGTTAAAATGGTTAAAAATTACCGATTCCTGTTACCGTCATCCTCAAACTTCTTTGTCTATTAGTATGGCGAAAGTCAACCATATTTGATATTAATATGTTGTTATACATCATATAGATTAGGAGTTTACATGGTTTTATATTGATGTAGGCAGACCCAGTACACAGTTCTTCTCTAAAAGCATAGATGAGCGGTTATCCAGGTTCAAAACCTCTTCAAAATGCAGAGTTAAACCTAAAAGGAGTTTCACATCCAGGACTCCACAGTGTATGTTACACCATTTTTCTTTTGACATTATCTGAATTACCATCACAACGTATATATATTTATCATATCTATGGTCCTAGTATACACTACGCAGAAGCAATACATATTGCCAATTTAGCTTTAACATGATGTCATAACTTATCATCATTTATTATTTTTGAAAACGTATAGTTGACTATATATAAAATATTTAGAGCTCAAGCTGTAAGTGCGAAGGAAATTGTACACAAAGTTGCTCTGACATAAACACAATATTATTAAGCTCATACTTGTTTAAAAAGTTAGGAGATATTATTGCCCGTCATATTACAGTTATAATTGACTATAACTCTTGAGCCTCTAGCAATTAGCTACTGCAACCTGGTGTCCAGTTGCCCTTTGAGTAGTCTAGTTCTGTGGGAGTTGTCTTCCCTCAATAAAATTGTGTGACTCCACTGTAGACTCCCTGTCCCTTCACAGAGGGAACAAGACTACCCCTAATAAGAATATGAAGAAGTCAGATAAGAGACAATCTATGCCAGCTCAACTTCACAGGTGTGTGATTCATCACATTGATACAGACTCAGAATTCAAGTGTTTATTCTGTTTTAGTGTTCAGTTTTATAGTACAAGAAGTTGTCAACCCCGAATTTTTTCCTCAGGTTTAATCAGTTACTAGCAATTATTAGCCTAGCCTAATTATAAATTGTTGCATAAGAATAAAAATACTGAAATGTCAGTTTTGGAATTATGTTATTCATTATATTTCAAGTTACAGAATCTAAATATTTGTTATATGAATGCTGTGTATTCTGTAAAGATATAACATTGTACAATAGCAAAGCTGTTTTTTTTTAAAGCTTGAAACAGCTTTCTTCATCTCAACTATCAAGTACAATACGTTGACTATCAAATTATTATATAACTGTTGCACTATTTCTCTCTGCAGCAATCACCTTAGCAATTACTTACCTTTGTTGTGTGCATAGGACTTTCAACCAGTATGAACACAATTATAAAATAGAGGTTGCATGTATTGTGTAACATCCATTATGTGGTTTACTTGATTAGTTATGTGGGAAGGTAACTCTTATTTCATTTACACAATATTAATAAGAGTATTACAGTACGTTGGTATAGCAAGTGGTATTATATAGTAATAACTAACGTGTTTATAGCTTAAAGTTAGAGCAGCGAGACCCGTACAGCTTCAGTGACGGCTCTATGATAGAAGACACCCAGACGTTACACAGCAGATGTTTCAGTAGATGTGATCGAACTCAAATACAGCAAACTTTGTGTTCACTGAATATCACTAGCAGCTCCCTAGACTCCCTTCCAGAGTCTCCGGTTAGCACTCTGTACTAACATAAGTATTACTCTGTACTAACACAAGTATTACTCTGTACTAACATAAGTGTTACTCTGTACTAACATAAGTATTACTCTGTACTAACATAAGTGTTACTCTGTACTAACATAAGTATTACTCTGTACTAACATAAGTATTACTCTGTACTAACATAAGTATTACTCTGTACTAACATAAGTGTACAGTGTGTATGCATAGTTTTTAAGAAAAGAGACAAGCTGTAAGTTTGTTTGTTACTCTGGAGTTGTCTTAGCATCTTGTTAAGCTGTGAACTGCTCCACTCAATAGTCAACATGTACACACATTACGGGTAAACACATTTGGCAAAAATATTACAAACTTGAGTCACAGTCTGTGAAGAGAAAAGCTTGTTTATGTTTGGAGTAGAGTCCAAGTGATAAATTATGTGATGAAATCTATTTCTGTTGGGCAATACAGTGCCAGTCATTTTTTAGTGTGCTATTAATAAATAACTCCATTTATTATTTATACTGTTAATTTGACCGAGCTTACATTGAAAGCAGCAAAAGTTCTCCCTTGTGTAAACAATGGTATTCCTTGCCTAATTCCCCCTCCCATATATTTTTGTTTGATGGTTTTGCTAATACGCAGGCAATAGTCTAAGCCTAGGGCCACACGGTGCGTATTTTCGCATGTGAAAATTGAAATCACAAGTAGCAAAGGTGTCCACTGTGCGCGTTGAGAAAACCTTCGCACTTGTCGCTCTGCATTTTCAACGCAGGTGCGAATCGTCTCTGTCGTCGTCACCTAATTGGCTGGTAGTTATTCAGCGAGCCCAATTTCTTTATTTTAGTGCTACATTCCAGTAAATTGCGTTTTATTGAAAGCGAGTGCGATTTAAAAATGAAAGCTTTATTTATCACGCATCACTGACGCTACAGTGGACACCTTTGCTACTTGTGATTTCAATTTTCGCATGCGAAAATACGCACCGTGTGGCCCTAGGCTTAGTGTGTTGATTCTGTAGCTATTATATTGGAGAGTAGCTTTGAAATAAATTAGATTAGTTAAAATTTCTACATATTCGTGTGAAGTACAGTCTTTAGATACTTGATCACTGAATGTTAGCCATCATTGTTGACCACATCTTAACCAACAACTGTCCTAATGAAAGTAGAATTGTGGAAAATCGTAAACTCTATATTATTAATAGCTAGCAGCCATAACTCTGTATTCTCTCACTATAGTCATTCAATATCATTGGCAATTACTGTATATAAATAGTTGCACTGTATCCTCTACAGTCATGTGCATATAATATAAATGTGGGCAAAAATCCTCAGCACCAAAATTTCCTGATGCTAATGTTGAATACTAATTTATTCACACTGGTGCCAGTGTATTACTAAGTTACAAGCACCTGCCAAGTAACTTTTTTCCTTGTAGCCTGTAATGAGGTATACTATTTGTTAGGTGCAAGAACCGCAACTGTTATAACTGTAATGTATTCTCTAGCAATAAATTCAACTGCAGTTATGCTAGTTGCACTAGAATGACCTTGCGGACTGGTCTGCTTAACAGTGAATGTGTTATTACTCACTAAAATATATAGTTTCCCAGTTTTATCAGTTGTATGAAATTTGATGGCTTTCAGAACTTGAAAAGCGCTGCGCTTAGACTGTCACACTGGAGCACAACTCCTCATATGTTTCCCTGAACTAAGTGCAGTCTCTCCTATGCTGTACACCAGTTCTATGTGCTATGCTTGCAGTGGTAATATATTGCAGTGCTTGCAGTGGTAGTATATTGCAGTGCTTGCAGTGGTAATATATTGCAATGCTTGCAGTGGTAGTATATTGCTATGCGTGCAGTGGTAATATATTGCTATGCTTGCAGTGGTAATATATTGCTATGCTTGCAGTGGTAGTATATTGCTATGCTTGCAGTGGTATTATATTGCTATGCTTGCAGTGATAATATATTGCAGTGCTTGCAGTGGTAATATATTGCAATGCTTGCAGTGGTAATATATTGCTATGCTTGCAGTGGTAATATATTGCAGTGCTTGCAGTGGTAGTATATTGCTATGCTTGCAGTGGTAGTATATTGCTATGCTTGCAGTGGTAGTATATTGCTATGCTTGCAGTGGTAATATATTGCTATGCTTGCAGTGGTAATATATTGCTATGCTTGCAGTGGTAATATATTGTTATGCTTGCAGTGGTAGTATATTGCTATGCTTGCAGTGGTAGTATATTGCTATGCTTGCAGTGGTAGTATATTGCTATGCTTGCAGTGGTATTATATTGCTATGCTTGCAGTGATAATATATTGCAGTGCTTGCAGTGGTAATATATTGCAATGCTTGCAGTGGTAATATATTGCTATGCTTGCAGTGGTAATATATTGCAGTGCTTGCAGTGGTAGTATATTGCTATGCTTGCAGTGGTAGTATATTGCTATGCTTGCAGTGGTAGTATATTGCTATGCTTGCAGTGGTAATATATTGCTATGCTTGCAGTGGTAATATATTGCTATGCTTGCAGTGGTAATATATTGCTATGCTTGCAGTGGTAGTATATTGCAGTGCTTGCAGTGGTAATATATTGCTATGCTTGCAGTGGTAGTATATTGCAATGCTTGCAGTGGTAATACATGGCAATGCTTGCAGTGGTAATATATTGCTATGCTTGCAGTGGTAATATATTGCTATGCTTGCAGTGGTAGTATATTGCAATGCTTGCAGTGGTAGTATATTGCTATGCTTGCAGTGGTAATATATTGCTATGCTTGCAGTGGTAGTATATTGCTATGCTTGCAGTGGTAGTATATTGCAGTGCTTGCAGTGGTAATACATGGCAATGCTTGCAGTGGTAATATATTGCTATGCTTGCAGTGGTAGTATATTGCTATGCTTGCAGTGGTAATATATTGCTATGCTTGCAGTGGTAGTATATTGCTATGCTTGCAGTGGTAATATATTGCAATGCTTGCAGTGGTAATATATTGCAGTGCTTGCAGTGGTAATATATTGCTATGCTTGCAGTGGTAATATATTGCAGTGCTTGCAGTGGTAGTATATTGCTATGCTTGCAGTGGTAGTATATTGCAGTGCTTGCAGTGGTAATATATTGCAATGCTTGCAGTGGTAATATATTGCAATGCTTGCAGTGGTAATATATTGCTATGCTTGCAGTGGTAGTATATTGCTATGCTTGCAGTGGTAGTATATTGCTATGCTTGCAGTGGTAATATATTGCTATGCTTGCAGTGGTAGTATATTGCAGTGCTTGCAGTGGTAGTATATTGCTATGCTTGCAGTGATATTATATTTTAATGCTTTTAGGCCACATCAAAGTCTGTCAACAAGGAGTGTCCACAGCATAGCAGTAAGAAGCTGGGGGGAGGTTCTCCACCAATGGCTAGGAGACAGGTAGCAGGGAAAGGTAAGTTTACATATCAGGTTGGTGTCAGCCATTAGTTCATGTGACACGCTTGCTAATCAACATGATATATACTCTATGTTGTTGTGTGTAAATCTCTGCTGCTAATCAATACACATGCATGCAGTCTATATTATTGTGTGTAAATCTCTGCAGGTGGTGAGAGCTGCCCAGACAATGACGGTTTCTCTACAATCAAAGTGGAACATAAGATGAGTGAGTTTAATTTTATATAACATATTTACTATATATAGTTTGTCATTAATAGTAAAATTGGTGAGCAGACAGACATACAGACAGAATATTTAGCAGAAAGGTGGAAGATTGTTTGTGTTTGTCTATTGATCTTAAATTTTTCGTCATTTGTCATAAATTTTCATTTTCAAAAATTAAGTTGGCTAAATTTCGCAGCACATAGACTTCATGGTATATCTTGGTCCTCCATGTGAGCTGTAGGCGTAGGGTTCAGGAGTCTCGTCTCAGGGCTTCAGCTCTTCCCTTCATCTTCTGTAGAAACTTCTCTGCCAGCTCAACCAATCAGGAGAGAGAAACTCGCAGCTAGAAGCGCCCTGAAAACAAAGTCTGGTGACACTAAGCGTAGACTTAGTGAACCAAAAGAGAACAGCAAGAAGAAGGCCAAGACAACCCCGCTGTCTCCGACAGCACCAGGTAATTCCCGGCAGCACTGAGTAGGAATGAATTCCCACTGAGTAGAAGGAGTCAACTTTAGCATGCCCATTAGTGTAGAGCAATAGTATATATTACAGAATACATAGTATATAATGTGTATTATATATAGTATACATAGTACATAGTGCCTGGTATATATTATTTACACTGCAATATATTATATATTGTAAAGTATATTTCTCAATGTGATTTCATGTTTTCGTAATGAAAACATGACATCACATCCTCTCGCATAGTTCAAAGGCAGCAACACAACACATCCTGCTGCCTTTATATCCGTAGGTGTCCACAGTCGGGGGCCCAGCTCTTCTGTCCGCAAACTCTACAACGTAGACTCGGGCTACAGACTAGGCAGCGATGACGACCTCAGTCAGACCTCTCTCAGTCAAAGCCAGCCGCTGACTCTTCCTTCAAACAGACAACTCAAGACTCGCAGGTGCGTGCTGACTTGTGCGGCATCTACTCATTAGCCTAATATTCCCCCTCCTCCTTCCCCACCTCCACTCCCCCTCCTCCTTCCCCACCTCCACTCCCCCTCTTTCTTCTCCACCTCTTGTAAATAAAGGCATTCAGTCATAACTTATACCAAGGTGAAGCTCAGTCATAACTTATACCAAGGTGAAGCTCAGTCATAACTTATACCAAGGTGAAGCTCAGTCATAACTTATACCAAGGTGAAGCACTGTGAGCTGTATGTGTGTGGGAGTTCCACATTCAAGGCACTGGTATATGGCCAACCGCAGAAGTCATGCATAATATAAGCTGTTACTGCACTATGTCATTGGGTGTGGAGCTTTTTACACTTGCATTTCTCTGTCCACATTTGCTGCATGTTTATTAAAGGATTTGTTTACATGTAGTTTGTACTTTGTGAGATGACTAATAGCATCTAGTTGAACTAGCATATGTGGTGGCTATCATTTAAACTTCAATGTTAATGACAATAATAACTTGACCTTCAAGTCTTCACGATTTGGATATATGTAAATACAGCACAAGTCACACCCTGTAATCTGTCCAGGCCAAAGAAATTACTCTGTAACATTGATGCGTGTGATTCAAATCATCACAGCAAGGCTGAAAGTTCACTCCTGTCAGTTTGTATGATGAACCAGCTTGTTTATTGGATCTTTCCTCATATTTTGTTTTTATTTTCTATTTGTCCTAGAAGAGTGCATTTCATATGGCAAATGGGTGTGTTTTAGTGTTAGACAAACCACAGTATTCTATTGGCTAAACTCTTTGCTTTGCCGTACACCATGGGAGTTATCTTTACAAAGAATTAAATTAATTCTTTCAAGGCTAAAGCAATCAACCATAAGTATTGTGGTGTGCAGTAGCTACAAGCTTTATAGAAATAATATATTCTCCCATAATTTATTTGAATTGTCAACATTTTACAGGAAACTCGCAACTCCCGGTAAAATTAGAGATATGTTGAGCTCTCTGAATCATTTCCAGTTAGAGTTGTGATACTCCAGTCCTCACCACAGCTGGAGTTGTCATATCTCAGCCTGCTGTGCTGAGTTAGAAGTTTCACTGACTTGTGCCTTTCTATGGCCGACTAAGTATATGACTTGCCGTTATACATTTATCTGTTTGTAAAATTATTCATAACTTTTTTACTTGTTGTTCTGATTTGATTGTTGTGCACATTGATTTAGGGTGTTTTCCTTGACCTAATCTATGCTCGCTGTTTGTTTTGTTGTTGTTTAATAAAAGTACCAAACGTTACTGTGAAGCTAACATGTTTCTTTCACCCTTTCTGTCAGCACACAAGTTATTTTGAACAGTTCATTAAAATTTTGCAACATTTTGAATAAACAGCCACACTTGGATCTGTGGATGTACTAATTTTGAAACTGTTCACATATATGATAGCTGGTGGGATTCAAATATTAGATTCCTATAGGAAATTAGGGTTTTCCTGACCACATAACTATACTAACTACAGTAAAGGGTGTTACAATTTCTCCTGTAATTTTCCCAATAGCCCTGGCAATGGCGTACACTCAATAACTTTCAAATAGTCTGTGTAACTCGCCTCAACACATCATTTCTAAGTCTGGCAAACAAACCAACACCGCTGCTGTTGGAACGATTGACCTTTGCATATTTCACTCCATAACCTTCAGTATTGTGGCCAACTACAGTAAACGGTTTTCAATTGATTGCAGCTAATGACAACTTCAGCCAATCAAATTTCAATTAGCTACCGAATGTTTTTGCTCGGCTAGAATAAAAACAAGAATATAAAACAGTGGAATAGAAAGTATGGACAGTTGTGTACGGTTAGTCATTAGACAAACAAGCTTTATCACATCTGCATGACTATATTGTTTGTACTGCACTACTGCTGTGTAGTTAGAAATGAAACCTGAGTAGATTGCAGCATATACCTTGAACTGCCTGCTATACACCTTCCAGACCTGCTCTACAAGCACCTGCACTCTCATCTCTACACCTTCCAGACCTGCTCTACAAGCACCTGCACTGTCATCTCTACACCTAACAGACCTGCTCTACAAGCACCTGCACTCTCATCTCTACACCTAACAGACCTGCTCTACAAGTACCTGCACTGTCATCTCTACACCTAACAGACCTGCTCTACAAGCACCTGCATTGCCTTGTCTACAAGTACCTGCTCTATAACACCTAGCAGACCTGCACTCTCTTCTCTCTGAACTGCACTGATCATAAATTAGACAGAATACAACATGAGTGTATACGAAGGGTATAAGGGTAGAGAAAATATGTTCGTATCTGCACAACCTTCCAGCCGAGATCAAGATGGGGTGGAAGAAGAAAAAGCCCTCAACGTTGATGACTCATTTCACAGAAATATATCAGATGAGGAATGTGAATCGAGACACAGTTCTCAGTGTGTAAAGGGAGGGGCCGTGAGTTACTGGTGCCGATTTCCCACAGTAGCAGTAGCGTTGTGTGTATTGTTGACACTAACCTCACTATCCATATCTATTTTCACCTGTGCAAAGTATCACGAAATGACTGTAGAGTTGCATGCAGCAAAGGAAAACCGAGGTAAGAGTGGCATGTTTTTGAATATATCTAACAGTATACATTTACATCATTGTCATATGAAATTACTAGCTGAGCATTGAGCCTCAAAACATGACCATTATTTTAACTTGGCACCTGGGGTCATGGTTGATATGAATATTATTATTGTATTTAAAAGAGGTACTCTTGATACAGTTGATAGCCCAAGTTTTCCATTGCCTATAAGTTTTGGTTGTCATGCTTGTAAGAAAATAACTTCCTTTGTTGTTTTTCTTATCTAGAACAAAGCCTTTTTAAATTTATCAATTACCCTTAGTTTACCTATTAAACTACCTGACTAAAACCAACAGGTTATACTTAGTAGGCTATCACTAGTTAGATTAACTATTCCATTTTGTTTAGAAACTGGTGAAGATTGTTTTCTCAATTGTAACTGCTACTGTGACAAATGAATGCAATCCCTAGCCTGCAGTCCAGTCAGTGTCACTAAATAACTTTCAAATAAAATATTTTAAATACTTTTGTGATTTGTATCAGCATTGTCTAACTACGAATATAGTTTTCAGCTTTACACAATCAAACCTCAAATAGGTTAGATCAAAAGCTGTTTTTGATGAATGTGGCTGCATTGCAAATTCATCAACTCCATATAAATACAATGCAACCAGCTGTTTTAAATACTAAATAGTTAGCACTCAGAACTTTAGTACTAGTAGTCTTAGATCTGAGGCTTATGCTGTCTCCCCCCCCTCCCCAGGTGAGCTTCATGGATACTGGTTATGGACCACAGCCTGATTTATATTGCTGTTGACTTTGTCTCTGAAAGAGTTTTTCTAAAAACTTTTAGTTTGAGTTTCTGCTCAAACTAAGATCTTGTGAAATATTCGCAGGTAAGGTTTGTCTCCCCTGTGATGAAAAAGCTATTCAATACAGAGAGTGGACAGAATCTTCTAAAAGATTTGGAGAATGTTGCCTGAAGTTGGAAGACATACTTACTTTCACTCGAGAGGTGTGTATATGTTTACCTGTCTTGGTGTGTACTTACTTTCACTCGAGAGGTGTGTATGTGTGTACCTGTCTTGGTGTGTACTTACTTTCACTCGAGAGGTGTGTATGTGCACCTGTCTTAGTGTGTACTTACTTTCACTCGAGAGGTGTGTATGTGTACCTGTCTTGGTGTGTACTTACTTTCACTCGAGAGGTGTGTATGTGTACCTGTTTTGGTGTGTACTTACTTTTGTTTGTGTATATACGTGTATCCTGGCTCTGCCTTAGTACATTTGTACCTTATCCAGTGCTGGAGGTAAGTGTTCATGAAATAATCAGACTTTCATTGTCAGCACACAGTTGGACTGTACTAAACCAATAAAGAGCTCATTGTATAGCTGAATTACTTGTGCCATCATTTAGTGCTGGATGAGAAGTTAGCAGTTTCTTTTATCTACCAGATTTCTTATCTCGTGCCTTGGCATGTTGTAACTTGCTGACTGTTTCTGGTATGAAGAGTTAATAACTCTACAGGCTTTTAAAAATGTGACAATATAGTAACAGTAATATAATGTGACAATATAGTAACAGTAATATAATGTGACAATATAGTAACAGTAATATAATGTGACAATATAGTAACAGTAATATAATGTGACAATATAGTAACAGTAATCTAATGTGACAATATAGTAACAGTAATATAATGTGACAATATAGTAACAGTAATATAATGTGACAATATAGTAACAGTAATATAATGTGACAATATAGTAACAGTAATATAATGTGACAATATAGTAACAGTAATATAATGTGACAATATAGTAACAGTAATATAATGTGACAATATAGTAACAGTAATATAATGTGACAATATAGTAACAGTAATATAATGTGACAATATAGTAACAGTAATATAATGTGACAATATAGTAACAGTAATATAATGTGACAATATAGTAACAGTAATATAATGTGACAATATAGTAACAGTAATATAAAGTGGCAATATAGTAACAGTAATATAATGTGACAATATAGTAACAGTAATATAATATTCATAATGGACAGTAATATAGTAGGAACAAGTAGTATACACACAAACACACACGCACACACACGAACACACACTGCTTACACAGCAGCAACACAACCATCAATCAGATGGCCCAACAACAGCGTTTCTAACTCACCAACAGCATTTTCAACTTAATGCCACGCATTGTGATGTGGCTAGTATATAATTATTTACACAAGTTGCTTACCTCAACAGTCAGCTGCCAATAAACACAGATATTGGCTAGATTTCCTTACCTTGAGATCAAACTTGTGTTTAGAACAAGGTGCAGCTAGTATTTGTTTCTGATGGTCAACCTGATTTTATAAGCTGCTAGTTTTGGTTGCTTGGGTGTGGAGTATCACCATGTTTTATTGACATTTATTAAAGAGTGTTATACATTGTATGAAAATCATGGTGTATGTGGGGATTGCAATATGCTGGCAATTTATAAATCTCCATTACCCTGTATACTATTGTAATTTGGAAATTGTAGGAAAATAAACCAGCATAAAAGTCATGCTTGAATTACATATAAATCTATTTGCACAGCAATTGCCTGGCAAATAATGTCTAATAAAGTGTTTACCATACATTGAAAAGTTGGGATACAGTGAGTGAGGAAGTGTGTATGTATCTGTAGAGCTATAGAGTTGTCCTTCCAAATGCAATACGCTGATCTTGCTAAATACGACCTAGTAAACAACAACTAGTCATGATTTTAGGTTAATAAATATGTAAGTGAAAAGCAAGTGAAGCTGATTGATGTAGCAGGTACTATCTTTGTGTTTTACGCTTGAATGAGCCCAAACCAGGAAATCTTGGTTTGGGTTAAAAACTGTTTTCCTTCACAGCTTTCAGTACAATTTATGGTTAGTCGAGTAGATCGCTATATATTTTTCTGCAGTTATAACTTAGCATTCACCGACATCAGAGCAACTTATCTGTCAAGTTAAATCTATTACTTATGACAAGCAATAAATTAGCAATTGACAATAATACAAGGTTTGATGTGAGCAGTTTTCTCATGCTGGTATTTAAGTGTCTATAGAAGTTGCAGAATGGCTTATATGACTGTGTATTGATTTATATGGGAATATGTCATAACTTGTTATTCGCACTGCATGTAGAATAGGGATGTGATACAATGTCACATTACCCTAGGGGTTCTAGTCTCCACATTCTGAATGTATTGCCATGAATAACTATGTTATGTTAACATTTAATGTGTGCTGCAGCAGTGCTTAACCTATGTACAAGTATATTACTAGTGAGAGCTGGGCATACCTGATTGGTATGTAATGCCACCGTTCACCAACCACCATAGGGCTACCTGCCAGGCGTTAAGAGCCATCTGATTAAATACTGATCATCTGTTCAGGCTCAAGTTTGTTTCAAAATTAAAAGCTCTCACTGGTTACACTAGCTGCTGCCACATGTTCACTACCTGCTGACACATATTATATAGCCTACTACCTGCTGACACATGCACACTACCTGCTGACACATGTAAACTACCTGTTGACACATATGTACTACCTGTTGACACAATATATGCACTATCTGTTGACACATGTACACTACCTGCTTACACATATGCACTACCTGTTGACACATATATACTGAGATTAATTCTCACTGCTTTCAAGGCAACCAGACAATTAAAATGCAGACAATTAGTGTAATGGAATCTTGATGGAATTAAATATCTGCAAATAATCGTAATGATGGGAATATCCATTACTGCTTTCATACTCTTTGGTGTTGATATCAATAAATAATTAATAAGCCAGTTAAAGGGAAATAAGCAGTAATTGGATGTATTTCAGAGCGGAGATGTATTGATATTGATTGTCAAATTGACAGCTAGTCTCGAATACTTAGTGTATCATACAATTGTGACTGTCTGGGGACCTACTAATACACTTATTTTATTTTGTACTTGGCATTAAGAATGCTACTTATTGCTAACCTTGGAGGACACCTGGATTGTATAATATGTATTATATAATGCAATGCGACCTAAATTAAGTAGCATGTTCTTAGTGGAGCGTTTTGAAATGTTTTCATAGGTTTCTGTGATATTTTCTGTTGTATTATTGTTGACAAAATCTATTAGAGTTACTTCCCCTCTTTGAATGATAGACTTCAGATAACACTTGCTTTATTATTGTTACAGATTGCAGAACAAATCACAAGTTTGAAAGTAAAAGAAGGTAATTGGTTATTTAAGAGTTATCCCCTCTAATAAACATGGATGATTGGCCAACTGTTATTAGCACAGTCTATGGATTGAATGTTTTGTTAAAAATTTACTTCTTAATTTACTGTATGCTTGCAAAATAATAATAAGCTGTTAGCACCGCATCACTTGAATCCCTCTCTGCACACCCCTGCTTGAACCCCTCCCTGCACACCCCTGCTTGAACCTAGGTATGTGCTGCTGTGGCAGTCACACTAGATCTGGTGTGTTGTGACTAATTTGATTTTATGGAATTAAAAAGCAATTCCATCCGCAAGGGGAAAAGGGAACACCTTTTGAAATTTTTAAAGCCTTCCAGAACATAATTTGTAAAAAAAACTTTAAAGCAGCATGTTGACATAATACCATATCGAGTTTTACAAGATTATTTTTTATCATATTGAATTGTTTCATGTAGTCATGGAGAAAGATTTCTCCCACTCTGCACCGTACTCGTCTACGAATAGAGTGTCTGCCCACGTTGGCCTGTCTAGCAAGGTGTGGCCTAACAATGGTACGTGTTTGATCCAAGTTATTGCATGATTTTTGAGAAGTAAATAGAGTAAAATTACAAAACGTATTCAAAAAATTCAGTGAACGCCTATAAAAGGCATAAAATAAGTTGAGATGGTTGAATTAGAATTTCTGTTCTGCTATAAAAACTTAAAATTTACTGGTAACTCATGCAACGCTGACGAATTGAACAGGGAGTAACTAACATAATTTGTTTTCTAGAGTTCACCTACATAACCAATGACACGCTGTCTATGACTCATACTACTCCCGGCTTGAGCGTCACCAGCGGGTCAAATGGAGACCAACTTTACATAGAAGTTGGTGGATACTACTTAGTCTATGGAATGGTAAGTTGAACCGAGAGAATACACTGTCAGTCATGTCAATGAGCACCTGCATGCACTGTCAGTAGTGTCAATGAGTACCTGCATGCATTGTCAGTAGTGTCAAGAAGCACCTGCTTAGACTGTCGGTAGCGTTGAGGAGTACCTGCAAATACTGTCCGTAGTGTCAATGATGACATTTTAGGCACTTTAATTCTTAAGAAATAAATTCTTTTTATTTCATTATTTTGTCAATCAGTTAACACACCAAGCTCTAAATTAATTCTAAATATTCAATTAGCTAAAGTATTTTATTACAGCAAAGTAAATAATTATTGCTTTAATAATTAATGTAGTATTTGATTCCTCTACTATTTGTATTATTCTTTTCATATAATGAACCATCTTTGTTCCTTCCAAAGAAATATACAATAAACCCTATACAGCCCTGCCAAATGTTTGCATGCCATATAATGTACACTACATTCATCAAAAGCAAGCTCTATATTGTTGTGTACATTTGCACGGATCTATGTGTATGACACTATTTCCCTTTTAGTATTGCCTGTTCATATACACAATCAGATACTTTGGAGGACCTAATCTTTGATCAGAACTTCATTTTATACATCATGTTGACTTAAATAAACAACAGCATATTTTTATTTCAAAATGTTGCTCAAGATATTTGATATAAAATTTAAGTTTTATTGTTATAATCTACGTTGTGTAATAGCGCTGGTGTTTGATTGGCTGAATTTGCTTCTTGTTCCAGCTGACAGCCTTCTATACCAACAGTGAATTGGATGAAATTAGCCAACCAGACGCTACTAACATTATACAAGTCATGCTGAAAAAGCCGCACGTGCCCGGTGAGACGGTTATCCTAAAGTCTGCTAATATGAAGTGGGCGACTCGAATAGACCAGGAGTTGGTAACTCAGGTGAGGTAACTCCCACGTATGTTCCATATTCTGTATTTCATCTCCTTGTTCTACAGTTTGTAGCTTCTTTCTCTACAGACTTTTCTTTCTGTTTAGTGGGTAGTCATATTTATATATACTTTAATATGACTGCCAATCTCTAAAGATGTTTACCTGTTCACTGCTACTTGATACAGGTACAGTATATTGCAGGGTGTATTTAGTACTACTTTCTATCTCTAAATATTTCTGGCATAAATAATAATCATATGGGTTGCATACCAGAAAAATACACGATATAAAAAGTAAATCAAAATGGTTTGTTTAAAGGCAAATGAAAGGACATTTCTTGGACATTATTTTCTCACATTGTAAACTAACATGTGAAAAAATATTTTAGCAAAAATTATTGACAGTTTCTAAATTGTTTATCAGAAATACTAGAAATGGCTGTATTTCTTTGTAGACAAATTCTGTGTCGGGTTTGGTATACATTCCGGGTGGCTCTAAGCTCTCCCTCACTAGTCCTGAGTTACACAGGTACAGCGTACAAGGAGGCCTCAACCCTTTCAGCAATTGCAAACCAAACAAATGCTACATCTACTTGCTGAAACTATAGCAACACCGCACTTACTTTACTTACCTTATATGATACTTACCTTACAGTACTTATTATCTAGTTACTGAGAATTTATCCAAGTCTTGACACCTAACTCCCTTATGCTACAACGTAACATGGTTGTAGTGAAATTAGTAGATAATTAAATTTAATTTATTTTTATCAAAAGTTTTGGAATATTGAATAAAGCTGCGTATAGGATCTCTGGGTAACATGCTGAAAGGTTGGCGTAGTAATACACATAATAACTCTGCATGCAAAAAGGTGTAGATCCTGCCGCACCCAACTATCTGGTGGTATGTTTGATGGAACTCGCTCTACAATACTGAAAGGTTATTAGCTACAAGTTATAATGCAGCAAACCTGTAAATAGACGTCTTCAAATCTGGTCATTATATGGCTTATATTATTATTATATTTTCATAAATAATATTTCGTGCTATTTTCCCACACTTATTGATGGTGTGTATAAGTGTTCTCAAGTTATCAAGATGAATTATTTTATGCATCCGCTGGTAGGTAACTGGCGGAATATTTTTATGCACTCACAGTGCATGTTTTTTCTACTTCTAGTACCATAGCTAAAGTATATTATTTATCATATTTTGGTTCATCTGCTACTTCAGATGTTTATCTGCAATGAAATGTATCATCACTAGTCAGTTTTCAATTTTTAGAACCTGTAGAGCAAAGCATTCTTTTTATATTCCAAAAGTTATTTTGGTCTTTTATGTTGATCGAAGGTGAACACTATTTATGCTAGAGTTGTCCTACCTTACTAAAAGTTCAAGGATGATTCAAAAAGCAGTTGCATTAATTCAACAACTAACAAAGCAATATGTTGCATTTGAATAATGATTAAAATTATATATTCTGCATTAACATCGTTACATAAAACCACTGCTTTAGCTCATTCCTCCTGATAGCGGTATTCCTTCTACTTAGCAGTGCACTGTTTTCAAGCTTCATACGAAGTACATCAACACATGACATATAAATTATATCCTATAATACACACGATTGCAACATGCAGAATCTATAATTATGCAGCACTAATAAACACTAGTTTGTGCTTTTAACAGATGGTTTGGCAGCAATGATTATGAAATTGTGTTTGCTGACAAAGGATGAATATAATCGTACATTAAATTAAGTTCACTCCCTTTAATTCTTTGTTAGCGTTCTGTTGGCGCTCTTAAGCTATTTACCTATTTAAGTGTGACTGAACCTTGGAGAGAAAGAATTCACATATTATTTATGTATTTCATCCCAGAGCTTAAACTTATATTCTTGCATGAAATCAAAACATGGTGAACGCTCTTTAAGTTTGAATACCTCAGCATAGTATCATGTATTTGGAGTTGCACTCTCTATTTCTAAAAACTTGCAGCACAACAATTTGATGGTCAAATTGAGCACAACATGATGCCTGTACAAAATCCATTATGCATTTTATTGAGTATTGATATACAGTAAATAACAATAACTATTATAATATTTTATTATAATACATCCTAAAATAAAATACAAAATGTACACATGCATATACTATTTGGAGAAGCTAAGTGTTAGCTTGAGAATTGTGAGAACAGCTGTCTGTGATTTCTGTAAGAATGTTCCGGTAGGTTTGTCAATTTTCATACTTATGAGACTCAGAGATTTGTTCGGTAGAAGGAAAATCTAAGAAAGGAAGTTTTGGTGAGAGCGTGCTGCCAGAATTAGACGTCAGCATAATATAGAACAGGTCAGTCAATAATAGGCAGCAAGAAGTTCTAATTGCCGTCATACTCCATTGGCCTGAGCATGTTTGAATCTTGCTACTCTTGAGCAGAGAAGTTATGAAATGGCGGCAGCCTGACAAGGGCTTACAGAGCAGGGATGATGAGCAGATCTCAAGGACTAAGGAAGGTCATGAAGTTTCTCTTTGGTATACAAACTGTCTACGCTGTCGTAAATGAGTTTTCCCGACTTTGTAATGTCCTTCAATACTTGAACTACCCTTTCCTCGCTGCCTTCTGAAGAGTCGATACGCTGGAGCAAGGAGCCTCGGACAGGAAGTGAGTACATTGCTAGTGTTGCTGCCTTCCGCACTATCCACGGGTGAAACTTTCCCAGAGTGTAGCTGTAGGCGTCTTGAGACAGAGTGGAACACCTACAAAGTTACCAGACGGAATTAATAACACAGTAAGAGTAGAGCAGTGAATATAACACAGTAAGAGTAGAGCAGTGAATATAACACAGTAAGAGTAGAGCAGTGAATATAACACAGTAGGAGTACAGCAGTGAATATAACACAGTAGGAGTAGAGCAGTGAATATAACACAGTAGGAGTAGAGCAGTGAATATAACACAGTAGGAGTACAGCAGTGAATATAACACAGTAGGAGTACAGCAGTGAATATAACACAGTAGGAGTAGAGCAGTGAATATAACACAGTAGGAGTACAGCAGTGAATATAACACAGTAAGAGTACAGCAGTGAATATAACACAGTAGGAGTACAGCAGTGAATATAACACAGTAGGAGTAGAGCAGTGATATAAAAAGTCAGATTGCATTGGTCTGAATATTTGAGAATGGAATTTGTTTACAGTTTGCTAGTTAAAGAGTAACTATTCAGCATGAGAAGTTGGCTGACCACAAAATAAAGCAATTCCCTTCTAAACCCACACTAAAAATTATGAACTCAGGCTAAAAAATAGTCTGGGATATTTCCAGGTGCATAGGCCCTTGCTCTGTGTAGGTGACAACATTCTAGTTTACTGCTTGCTGCTTTACATGGCAGGCTAATCAGTTATACAGGAACTGGCTTTATGTTTAGATATGTTTACATAAACAAGGTCAAATGTCATGTACAACGTAACATGAGGAGATGCAGTAGTACTAAGTGTGTTCACAAGGTTATATTTGAGGGAGGGTAACTTCTTCAAGTCATCAAAATAGCAGCTACCCCAGTTATTGCTGGGAGAAATAATTTGGCCGAACATTTAATAGACAAGCAGTTCTGAGATCTGATTGGCTAATAGAAGCAAAGATTGGCTGAGTGTAATAGAAAAAAAAGAAGAGGATTGACAGAAGGAAGACAACTTTAGACTCACTTGGCATCATTTGAAGCAGTAACCAGTTTATCAAACAATTCCAGGATGTAGTTCAGGGCTCTGTGTAGCCTGAGAAATGTCCGACTTCCAGAAGGTTTCTGCAACAGAAAGAGGATAACTCTATAAGTATACAGTAATACAGCCTGGGCTAGCATCGTAATAGTATTCATCAGTAAACCTGTATTTCCCAAAATAACATATAAGTATAGACAAAGTGAATAAATAATATATATAATTATAT